>JAAGEH010000041.1:15962540-16080040 GCA_011751065.1 Lasiurus cinereus | reverse complement strand
AGAACCACTATGGCCCCTGCCAGGCTGGTCCTGCCCCCAAGCAAGTGGTTAGGGGCAATCAGGCAGGCAGGCAGAATGGTTAGGGGTGATCAGGCAGGCAGGACAGAGGTTCAGGGCAATCAGGTAAGCAGGTCAGTGTTAGGGGTGATCAGGTAGGCAGAGAGTGCCTGACTGGATTGGCCCCACCCCCCGCAAAGAAAGAGGGAGTTCCAGGCTATTGGCAGCAGCAACTCTGTGACAGGTGTGTAGCCGGCCAGCGATCACCCTGCAGAGAGAGGCACAAGCCAGCCAAGTCATCGCACCCCACACCTGTTACCTGCAGAGGGAGGCCACCAGTTACCTGCAGAGGGAGGCCACCAGTGGCAGGGGAGGAGAGGTGGGGGCAGCACTGCACAGGTGGCAAGCAGTGGCAGTGGTGGGGTGGGGTCAGCTGCCTGCAACCAGAGGAAGGAAAGCCCTAATAGGCCCTCATCTCAAGCCTGACCTATGGACCCTACCCAACGGGTCACGGATTGTGAGAGAGTGTAGCAGGGCTGAGGGACACCTGCTCCCATGAGTGCATGAATTTTTGTGCATGGAACCTTTAATTTAACATAAAACTACAGTAATTAAGACAGTTTTATAAATGAAAGGCATGGCACATATATCAATGGGACAGGATAGAGATACTTGAAATAGACCTGAACAAATATGACTAATTACATTTTGAAAAAGATACAAGGCAACTTGATAGAGAGAAAAAATTCTGTTAAGTAATTGATGTTAGAGTGATTGAACATCGATATATAAAAAAATAAACTTCAGACCTCACAAAATATGTAACAAAAATATTTCAAAGCTAATCATATAAAATAGAGTACTATTAGAAAAAAAGGAGAAAATATTTGTGATATTGAGTAAGTAATAACATGACTCATAAAAATGAAATAACATGATATAGCAGAATTAATACTTTTACCCCATGAAAGACACACAAAAATAGAGAAATAAGCACTATTAAAATTAAAAATGAATAAACAGGCAAATTTTTTAAATGAGCAAAAATCTAGGTCTGTGGTAGAAAATATACAAAATGAGACTGAATCAATTTAAAGTACAAGAAATTAAGGAAGTTCTTAATTTTAAGTGCATTGATGAAGTATGTCAAAGGAACAAAGGAGTCAAATGTCCTTCAATTGGAAATGGTTAAACAAATAGGATATGTCTATATAAAGAAATAGTATTCAACATTAAAAGGAAGACATTATTAATATATCAACATGGATGAATCTAAAATGTATGATACAAAATAAACTAAGACAAACTCATAGGCTACATCAGGTTAACTACAAAGGGTAGCATAAAGGATTTTTGGAGGGTGATAGGACAGTTCTGTATCTTGACTGTTTGTAGTGGTTGCACAATTCTAGACTTTGCCAAAATTTAGAGAAGTGTACACTAAGAAGAGTGATATATATATTATGTAAATTAAAACCTGAAAAACAAAGAAAATATAAAACTCCCCTTGATTCTACTCAAACATCAGCACAATTTAGAATGACCCTGGTGTGAATCTACACCAGTGGTTGGCAAACTGCGACTTGTGAGCCACATGTGGCTCTTTGACCTCTTGAGTGTGGCTCTGCCACAAAATATCACATGTGGGCGTGCATGTACAGTGCAATTGAAACTTTGTGGCCCATGCGCAGAAGTCGGTTTTTGGCTCTCAAAAGAAATTTCAATCATTGTACTGTTGATATTTGACTCTGTTGACTAATGAGTTTGCTGACCACTGATTTATACTAATAAAAAAGTAAGATGCAAATTGACCATACCTTCATGACACCCACCAGCCAATCAGGAGTGAGTATGTAAAGTAACCCAACAAAGATGGTGTATTAATTTGCAAGCACCTAGCCTCTGTGCAGCATGAGAAAGCAGAAAGGCAGCTCCAGGCCCAAGTAAAAAGGTGGCTCTGGCTGGAACAAAGGCAGTGCTGGCAGCCAGGACAAGGAAGGCCAATTATTGCACCAATTGGCCTCTAGTAAAATAATAATCCTCTCAGCACCAGATTTCCTGGAATGCAACATTCATTTTTTGTGACATAGTTCTAGGGTGTTTATATATTATAAACTCATAGCTTTGCATATTTAATTAATTTTCACTCTTAATTAACATATGAGCTTTGGAAAAATTACAGAACAGCTTCACTCTAAAATAAAAATATTTTTAAATAGAAGAAATCTTATGGATGTTCTTAACTTATTTCCTATTTTATACATATTTAAATACATTCTGCTTTCACACTCCTGAGTCTGTGCCCACATTGAAACTATATTTGAGTAAGTAAATATTGCATTGTGCTAAATTTCTCTCACTCTTACTTATTCTATGGATATTTCCCCATAAGATATTATAGAAACTATTTATAGTCTTTTTCTCTCAGAAAAATAATATCTATTGGTTACCCTAATCCCACAAAGTGTACCATTAACAACTTCTATGAATTTCAATTCCTTTTCAAATGCAAAACCTTGAAAATCAAATTAGAAGTAGATATTCTGCTACACTGAAAGATAAAACTTTAATCAAACTTTTAAATTAAACAGAAGAAGATTTAGTGAACTTAGAAAGCACTGTTTACCAAAGAAGATAGATAAGTACTATGACTCACCTATTTCTAATTATTGTGAGATCATTAGGATGGATAAAAAAATGTTAGTTCTAAATAATACTCTTTTTTCCCCATTTTATGAATTAAGTGAACACAAATTTTACATGATTTCCTAGCCACCTGCATAATGATTGTATTTCCCAGCCTTGGTTTTAGCTAATCAAAGACTTGGGACTAGTTTAGGATCATGACATGTAAGGAGATTCCTCTGAGAAGCATCTTTAGAGAGAACCCTTCCTCTGTTCTTTCTCCTCTGTGACAGCTAAATTCTAGACATGATGACCAGAGCTCCATGGCCATTTAGGATTATGAATAGGAAGCCCAAGCTAATGACAGCAGGACAAAAAAATAACACAATGTTCAGTAATTTCCTCTGTCAAAGCTCAGAGAGTAGTTTGTGCCATGCAGGCTATACTGCCATTATGTCAACTACTCAGCTCTGCCATGCAACACCTAAACCCCCATTGAGAGTACTGGAGAATGGTTGAATACCTATAAAACTTAATTACAAATACAACTGCAGTCAATAGTTTGTTGACCTTTGAAATAAAAGAAGCCTGGATTCCTAAATGGCAGAATGTCTTTGAAGCCTTGGACATACCTCTGTAATTCTTTATGTGAGAAAAACAAATTTCCCTATTGTCAAATATACTTTTTTAAAACAGTTTTCATTACATTTGATCAAAATGAATTCTATCTGGGAATGTAAAATAGTTCAGCCACTGTGGAAAACAGTTTGGCAGTTTCTCAAAAAGTAAAACAGGATTATCACATGATCTAGTAATGCCATTCCTAGGTATTTAATCAAAAGAATGAAAAACTGACCATCAAACCAATACTCATGAACAGTGTACACATTGATTCCATAAATGGATAAATGTGGTATATGCATATAATGGAATATTATTTTTTAACCATAAAAAAGGACTGAAGTGGAGAAACCAAGATGGCAGCATAGGTGAACACCTAAACTACTGCCTACCACAACAATTTCAAAACTTCAACTAAAAGATAGACTGGACATCATCCAGAACCACAGGAAGGCTGGCTGAGTGGAAATTCTACAACTAGAAGAAAAGAGAGGGGCTAATGGAGACTCAGAGGAGCTGCAAAAAGCTGAAGTATGGAGATACACACATGGAGAGGACGGATGGCGGAGTGCCTGACTGGTTTCCTCTAGTGGAGGAAGATAGATACTCCTGACTGCACTGAACCCCAGATCTGACTACACTGAATCCCAGTTCTGGGTGAGATTCATACAGGGGAAGCTGGACTGTCATGAAAAGGGAGAGTGGATGAAAATTTAGGGGAGCCACGAAAAGGCAGAGGTCTAGAGGCACTCAAGGGTGCACACAGTCGCTAACTGCTGATTGTGCTGCTGGCTTTCTCTAGCAGGAGGAAGACAGAACCTCCCAACTGTGCTGATGTCCACTTCCAACTGCACTGAACCCCAGTTTCAGGTGAGACTCTGGGGACCCAGACTCATAGGGGTCCCTGAAAGCAAGAAAACACATGGGAGCCAGAAAGACAGAGGTCTGGATGTGCATGCAAAAGGCAGAGGGCTGGAGGTGCATGCGCACATGTGCACAGAGAGGGCTGCAGCGATTACCAAAGAACACTGAGACCCAGGGGCCACACAGGGCAGGACTGACGAGAAGTCAAGGCTTTCTTTGCTCAGCCCTGAGACTCCACTCATCCAAGCTGAACACAGAGGCTTTTGCAATTTTGCAAGTCTTGTATCACAAGGCTGACTCCAGCACAGAAACTCAACCAGTGTAGACACAGCTGATCCTCACCACCAATTAGTTTGAAGGTCAATTCACCCCAGTGATACCAACAACAATAAGACTTAACTACAACAAGGCTGTACACACAGTCTACAAAGGAGTTTACCAAGAGAGTCTACCTCAGGTAACTAGGGAGGCTGAGCTACTGGGCCATATAGGACACCTAACACACAAAGCTACTCTACCAACTCAGGGAAACAGTGAAAATGTGGAGACAAAGGAACAGATCACAAAGGAAAGAAATGGAGGAAAACAAACGACTGGATATAGAGTTCAAAACCATGGTTATAAGATTTTTCAAGAATTTCCTAGAAAAGAGATAAATTTAGCGAGACATAAGAGGAGATAAAAAAAGGACCAACAAGAGATGAAAAAGGACCAACTAGAAATTAAACATACACTGACTGAAATAAAAAATGTTATACAGAGACCTAACAGCAGACTAGAGGACCCCAAGAATCAAACCAAAGATCTGAAATATGAGGAAGTAAAAAACACCCAACCAGCAAAAAAAGAAAAGAAAAAAAAGAGTCCAAAAATATGAAGATAGTGTAAGGAGCCTCTGAGACAACTTCAAGCATACCAACATCAGAATTATGGGGATGCCAGAAGAAGAGAGAGAGTAAGATATATTTGAAGAAAAAAAGATTGAAAACTTCCCCCACCTGGTGAAAGAAATGAACTTACAAGTCCAGGAAGCACACAGAACCCCAAACAAAAGGAATCCAAAGAGGACCACACCAAGACACATCATAATTAAAATACCAAGAGAAAAAGACAAAGAGACAATATTAAAAGCAACAAGAGAAAAACAGTTAATTACTTACCAGGGAACACCCATACAAGTGTCAGCTGATTTCTCAACAGAAACTATGCAGGCCAGATGGGAGTGGCAAGAAATATTCAAAGTGATGGATAGCAAGAACCTACAATCAAGATTACTCTATCCAGCAAAGCTATCATTCGGACTTGAAGTTCAGATAAAGAGCTTCACAGATAAGAAAAAGCTAAAGGAGTTCATCAACACCAAACCAGTATTATATGAGATGCTGAAAGGTACTCTTTAAGAAGAGGAAGAAGAAGAAAAAGGTAAAGATAAAAAGTATGAACAACAAATACATATCTATCAACAAGAGAATCTACAAATCAAGTAAATAAAAAAATCTGATGAACAGAATAAACTGGTCAATATAATAGGGGCAAAGAAAGGAAGTGGACTGGCAATTCTTACAGGGAAAGGGTGAGAGGGATGCAGGAAGAGAATGGACAAAAATCATGAACCTATGGATGAGGACAATGCGGGGGTAGGTAAGAGCAGAGGGAGGGGTGGGGACTGGGTGGAGGAGACATATGGGGGGAAAAAAGAGGAACAAATGTAATAATCTGAACAATAAAGATTTATTTTTTTAAAAAAGAAATACTGGCACATCAGAAAATAGTTATATTGCTCCATATTAGTTGCTCACCAAAATAAAAAAGGACTGAAGTACTGATACATGCCCCAGTATAGCTTATACTCAAAAACGTTATTCTTAGTGAAATATGCTAGACAAAAAAAGGTCACATATTATATGGCTCACTTGCTAGAAAATGTTCAGAATAGGTAAATCCATAGAATTCAAAAGCAGATTGTGGTTGCCAGGGGCTGGAGAAGGGAAGAATGGGAAGTAACTGCTTAATGGATGTGGTAGAATTTTAGACTGATGGAAATGTTTCAGAAGTAGATAGATGTGATATTTGCATCACATGGTAGATGTAGTAAGTACACAATTTGTTCACTTTATTTTTTTTATTTTTTATTAATGTATTACATGTATACATATCTTGCCATTGCCTCCCCAACCCCCATGCATGCCCTACCCTCCAATAGTGTCTTGTGTCCATTGGTTATGCTAATATGCATGCATACAAGCCCTTCAGTTGATCTCTTATTTACCCCACCTCTCCCTAATCTTCCCGCTGTAATTTGAGAGTCTGTTTGATGCTTTATTGCCTCTGTATCTATCTTTTTGTTGATCAGTTTATAATGTTCTTTATTATCCATAAATGAGTGAGATCATGTGGTATTTTTCTTTCATTGACTGGCTTATTTCACTTAGCATAATGCTCTACAATTCCATCCAGGCTGCTGCAAATGGTAATAATTTCTTTTTTTATAAAATTAAATCTTAATAGTTCAGATTAATACATTTATTTCTCATTTTTCCCCTTCCATAGCTCCCCTCCACCCACTCCCATCTCTTCCTCTACCCTTACCTCCCCTCGCATTGGCCTCATCTGTAGGTGTATGATTTTTGTCCAGTCTTTCCCTGCACACCCTATACCCCTTATCCCCTGAGAATTATCAGTCCACTCCCTTATTGTGCTCCTGATTCAATTATATACACCAATTTATTGTATTCACCAAATTTTTAATTCACTTAATTTATAGATTTACTTGTTGATAAATTTGTATTTGTTGTTCATAATTTTTTATCTTTTACCTTTTTCTTCTTCCTCTTCTTAAAGAGTACCTTTCAGCATTTCATATAATACTGGTTTGGTGTTGATAAACTCCTTTAGCTTTTTTTTATCTGTGAAGCACTTTATCTGCTCTTCAATTCTGAATGATAGCTTTGCTGGATAGAGTATTCTTGGTTGTAGGTTCTTGCTATCCATCACTTTGAATATTTCTTGCCATTCCCGTCTGGCCTGTATAGTTTCTGTTGAAAAGTCAGCTGACACTTGTATGAGTGTTTCCTTGTAAGTAATTAACTTTTTTTCTCTTGCAGCTTTCAATGTTCTCTCTTTATCTTTTGCTCCTGGAATTTTAATTATGATGTGTCTTGGTGTGGTCTTTTTTGAATTCCTTTTATTTGGAGTTCTGTAAGCTTCCTGGACTTGTAAGTCTATTTCTTTCACCAGATGTGGGTAATTTTCAGTCATTTTTTCTTCAAATAGCTTTTCAGTATCTTGCTCTCTCTCTTCTTCTGGCATCCTCACAATTCTGATGTTGGTGTGCTTGAGATTGTCCCAGAGGCTCCTCACATCATTTTCACATTTTTTAATTCTTTTTTCTTCTTGCTTTTCCAGTGGAGTGTTTTCTGATTCTTTATATCAAATTTTTGACTTGATTCTTGCCTTCCACTAGTCTGCTGTTAGGTCTCTATATAATATTGTTTTATTTCAGTCAGTGTATGTTTCATTTCTAGTTTGTCCTTTTTCATCTCCAGTTGGTCTTTTTTCATCTCCTCTTGGGTCTCGCTTAAATTTATCCATCATTTCTAGGAAATTCTTGAAGAACCTTATAAGCGTGGTTTTGAACTCTATATCCAGTCATTTGTTTTCCCCCATTTCTTTTGTTTGTGATCTCTTCCTTTGTCTCTGCATTTTCACTATGCCAAGAGAACTTCTGTGTTGGATTCAGCCTTATGATACAAGACTTGCAAAACTGCAAAAGCCTCTTTGTTAAGCTTGGGAGGGATGGAGTCTCAGGGCTTAACAGACTACCTTGGCTACCAGTCAGCCCCGCCCTACTTGGACCCTGGGTCTCACGTGTCTCTGGGTAATTGCTGCAGCAGTTCCTGGGCACACTCACAGTACCTCTAGACTGCTTCTTTCTGGCTTCCCTATGCTCCGGGACCCGTATGAGTCTGGGTCTCCAGGGTCTCACCTGAAACTGGGGTTTAGTGGGGTTAGAAGTGGTGCAGTTGGGAGACACTGTCTCCCACCCATTTGTGAAAGCCAGCGGAAAATCAGCAGTCCATCTTCTGCATGCAATGCTGTGCTCGCCAAAAGACTTCTGCCCTTTCGTGGCTCCCTCAATTTCTGTGCACTTCTCCCTTTTCACAGTCCAAACTTCCCCCGTATGAGTTTTAGCTGGACCTGGGGTTCAGTGTCATAGGATAAGGGGTTCAGTGCAGTTAGAAGTCTCCCATCTCCTTCCTGACAGAGGAAGCCAACCAGGCATTCTAGCACCTGCTCTCTACATGTGCACATGTGTCTCCGTACCTCAGCTTTTGGCAGCTCCTCCGGGTCTCTGTGAGTCCCTCTCTTTCCTTCTATTTGTAGAATTTCCACTCAGCCAGCTTTCCTGTGGTTCTGGATGATGCCGCTCTGTCTTTTAGTTATAGTTTTGAAATTGTTGTGCAAGGCAGGAGTTTGGTGCTCACCTATGCCACCATCTTGGATTCTCCCTCAGAATTCCTTCTTTTTTATAGTAGCATAGTATTCCATTGTATGGATGTACCATTGTTTTCTGATACACTCATCTGGTGAAGGGCACCTAGGCTGTTTCCAAATTATAACTATTGTTAATTGTGCTGCTATGAACATCGGGGTGCATAAATCCTTTTTGATTGGTGTTTCGAATTTCTTAGGATATATTCCTAAGTGTGGGATTGCTGGGTCAAATGGGAGATCCATTTTTAGTTTTTTGAGGAGACTCCATACTGTTCTCCACAGTGGTTGTATCAGTATGCATTCCCACCAGCAGGGCATGAGGTTCCTTTTTCTCCTCATTCTCACCAACACTTGTCATTTGTTGTTTTGTTGATGATTGCCATTCTGATAGGTGTGAGAAGGCATCATATTGTCCTTTTTATTTACATCTCTCAGATAATTAGTCACTTTGAGCATGTTCTCATGAGTCTCTTGGCTTACCTTCTGTCTTCTTTCGAAAAGATTCTATTTAGGTCCGTTGCCCATTTTTGTATTTGATTATTTATCTTCCTTTTATTAAGTTGTATAAGTTAGCCGAGACCAGTTTGGCTCAGTGGATAGAGCACTGACCTGAAGACTGAAAGGTCCCAGGTTCTATTCCGGTCAAGGGCATGTATCTTGGTTGCAGGCACATCCCCAGTATGGGGCGTGCAGGAGGCGGCTGATCAATGTCTTTCTCTCATGGATGTTTACAGCTCTCTATCCCTCTCCCTTCCTCTCTGTAAAAAATCAATAAAATATATATTTTTAAAAAGTTCTATAATTTGGCTGTAGATGATGGAGATTAATCCCTTATCAGTGATAACATTTGCAAATATAGTCTCCCATTCAGTGGGCTTTCTTGTTATTTTGTTGATGGTTTCTCTTGCTGTAAAAAGCTTTTTATTTTGATGTAGTCCCATTTGTTTATTTGTTCTTTATCTTCCGTTGCCTAAGGAGCAATATCAGTGAAGAAGTTCCTTTGGCATATGTCTGAGATGGTGCTGCCTGTGGATTCCTCTAGTATTTTTATGGTTTCCCATCTTATGTTTAAATCCAGTATCCATTTGGAGTTTATTTTTGTGTGTGATGTAAGTCTGTAGTCTAGTTTCATTTTTTTGCATGTATCTGTCCACTTTATCAAAGAGACTATCTTGACCCCATTGTATGTTCATGCTTCCAAATATTAATTGAGCATACTGGTTTAAGTTGATATCTGGATTCTCTATACTATTCCATTGGTCTATGTGTCTGTTCTTGTGCCAGTACCAGGTTGTTTTGAGAACAGTTGCTTGGTAATACAGCTTGAGATCTGATATTGAGATCCCACCTACTTTATTCTTCTTTTTTAGGATTGCTGTGGCTATTCAGGGTCTTTTTTGTTCCAGATGAATCTGTGAAGAGTTCTTTATAGGTCTGTGAAATATATTGTTGGTATTTTAACAGGTAGTACATTGAATCTATAGATTGCTTTGGATAGTATGGACATTTTAATGATGTTGATTCTCCCAATCCATGAGCATAGTATGCTCATCCATCTGTTTATATCTTCCTCTATCTCTTTTTTCAGTGTCCTGTAGTTTTCTACATACAGTATAGGTCTTTTACCTCCTTAGTTAGGTTTATTCCTAGGTATCTTAATTATTTTGGTGTGATGGTAAATGGGAATCCTTTTTTAGCCTCTCTTTCTGTAAGTTCACTATTTGTGTATAGAAATGCCATATATTTCTTGGCATTAATTTGTTATCCTGCTACATTGCTGAAATCAATTATTAAGTTTATTAGTTTTTTGATGGAATCTTTCAGGTTGTAATATGTACAGTATCGTGTCATCTGCAAATAAGGACTGCTTTACTTCTTCTTTTCCAATTTGGATGCCTTTCATTTCTTCTTCTTGTCTAATTGTAATGGCTAATACTTCCAGTACTATATTGACCAGGAGTGGTGAGAGTGGGCATCCCTGTCTGTTCCTGTTCTTAGGGGAAAAGGTTTTAGTTTTTGCTCATTAAGTATGGTGTTAGCTCTGGGTTTATCACATATGGCTTTTATGATATTGAAGTATGATCCTTCTATTCCCACTTTGCTGAGAGTTTTTATCAAGAAAGGGTGTTGGCCAAAACTGGTTTGGCTCAGTGGATAGAGCGTTGGTCTGTGGACTGAAAGGTCCCAGGTTCGATTCAGGTCAAGGGCATGTACCTTGGTTGTGGGCACATCCCCAGTAGGAGGCGTGCAAGAAGCAGCTGATCTATGTCTCTCTCTCATCAATGTTTCTAACTCTCTATCCCTGTCCCTTCCTCTCTGTAAAAAATCAATAAAATATATTTTTAAAAAAAGAAAGGGTATTGGATTTTGTCAAATGCTTTTCTGCATCAATTGATATGACTATGTGATTTTTATCTCTTAATTTGTTTATGTGATGTATCATGCTTACTGATTTGTGGATATTGTACCATCCTTGCATTCCTGGATAAGTCCTACTTGGTCATGGTGTATGATCTTTCTGATGTACTGCTGGATCTGATTTACTAGAATTTTGTTCAGGATTTTCACATCTATGTTCATGAGGGATATTGGCCTTTAATTCTCTTTCATTGTGTTGTCTTTATCTGGTTTTGGTGTTAGGGTGATGCTAGCTTCATAGAAGGTGTTTGGAAGTGTTTCTTCTTCTTGAATTTTTTGGAATAGTCTGAGGAGGATGGATTTTAATTCTTCTTTGAATGTATGGTAAAATTCTCATGTGTAGCCATCTGGTTCCAGGCTTTTGTTTGCTGGAAGCTTTTTGATGACTGCTTTAATTTCTTCCATTGTTATTGGACTATTGAGATGTTTAGATTCTTACTGATTGAGTTTTGGAAGGTTATATTTTTCTAGGAATATGTCTATTTCTTACAGGTTTTCCAGTTTGTTGGAATAGAATTCTTCATAGTATTTTTTCACAATCCTTCGTATTTCAGTGGGGTCTGTTTTTATTTCTCCTCTTTCATTTCTTATTTCGATTATTTGGGTCCTCTCTCTTTGCTTCTTGGTGAGCCTGGCTAGAGGTTTATCAATCTTGTTTATCCTTTCAAAGAACCAGCTCTTGGTTTTGTTGATCTATTGTATTGTTTCTTTGGTCTCTATATCATTTATCTCCACTCTGATCATTGCTATTTTTTTCCTTCTGCTTACACTGAGCTTTTCTCATTACTCTCTTTCTAACTCTTTAAGTTGTAGGGTTAGGTAATTTATTAACATTGTTTCTTGTTTTTATGCAGTAGGCTTATAGAGTTATGAACTTCCCTCTATGGGACACAGACTGCTTTCACTGTGTCCCATAGATTTTGCTTTGTTGTGTTTTCATTATCATTTGTTGCCATGATGTTTTTTATCTCTTCCTTGTTCTCTCTGGTTACCCATTCATTTTTTCATAGCATGCCATTTAATCTCCATGTGTTTGATTTCTTTGGATTATTTTTATTGTAGTTGATTTCTACTTTTATGACACTATGATCTGAGAAGATTCTTGATATGATTTCTATCTTCTTGAATTTGAAGAGACTTTGCCTGTGACCCAACATATGGTCTATCTTTGAAAATGACCCATGTGCACTTGAAAAGAATGTGTATTCTGTGGCTTTGGGGTGAAATGTTCTGAAAATGTCAGTTAATTTCATCTGGTCTAGTGAATCATTTAGGATTGATGTTTCTTTGCTGATCTTTTGTTTAGAAGATTTGTCCATTCCTGATATTGGAATATTAAAGTCTCCTACTATGATTGTGTTGCTGTCAGTTTCTGCCTTGTTATCCTCCAGGAGTTTTTTATGTATTTGGGTGCTCCTGTATTGGTTGCATATATGTTTACCAGAATTATTTCTTTTTGTTGTATTGCTTCCTTTAGTATTATGAAGTGGCCTTCCTTATCTCTTTTTATGTCCTTCACTTTGAGATCTACTTTTTCAGATATAACTATTGCAACCCCAGCTTTTTTTTCATTTCCATTTGCCTGAAAAACTGTTTTTCATCCCTTCACCCTCTGTGTGCATCTTTTTTTCTGAGGTGGTTTCTTGTAGACAGCAGATATATGGGTCTCATTTTCTTATCTAATCCATTATCCTATGTCTTTTGATTAGAGCATTTAATCCATTTACATTTAAAGTTATTATTGATAGATACTTATTCATTGCCATTTTTATTCTTTACCCATGTTTGTCTTCTTCTTTTCCTCTTTCTTTGAGTTTTTTGTTTTGTTTTGTTTTTTGTTTGTTTGTTTCTTTGTTTTTACAGCAGACCCTTTAGCATTTCTTGCATTGCTGGTTTAGTTGTAATATATTCACTTAATCCTTTTTTGTCTGTGAAGCTCCTAATTTCACCTTCAATTTAGATTGATAGCCTTACTGGGTACAGTATTCTTGGATTCAGACCCTTCCTTTGCATGACTTTGTATATTTCATTCCATTCCCTTCTGGCCTGATGAGTTTTTGTTGAGAAATCAGTCGCTAGTCTGATGGGGGTTCATTTTTAGATAACTTTCTGTCTCTCTCTGGCCACTTTTAAGATTCTTACTTTGTGGTTAGATTTTGCCAATATAATTATAATGTGCCTTGGTGTCAGTCTTCTGGGGTTCATTTTGCTTGCGACTCTGTGAGCTTCTTGGATTTGTGTGGGGTTTATCTTCCCTATATAAGGAAAGTTTTCTGTCATTATTTCTTCAAACAGGTTTTCTATTCCTTTCTCAGTTTCCACTCTTTCTGAAACTCCTATTATGAGGATGTTGGTTTTTTAGTGTATTTTCCCAAAGTTCCCCTAGGCTCTCTCTTGCTTTTCAATTTTTTTTTTCTAGAAGCTTCTGTATTTGTGTATTTTTTCCTACCTTGTCTTCTAACTCAGTGATATGGTCCTCTGCTTCTTCTAATCTACTGTTATTGCTTTCTATTAAGTTCTTTACAGCAGCAATGTCATTTTTCATTTTTCTCGGTTCTTCTTCATTTCCTCTTGTTTCTTACTCATATTGTCAAATTTGTCTTCCATTCTTTTCAGCCACCTTATGACCATTTCTCTGAATTCTTTCCCTGGAAGGTTGCTTTACTCCATTTCGTTTACTTCCTTTTCTGATGATGCCTGCTTTTTTTTCATATGCTGGCTGTTTCTTTGTCTGCCTTGGTCTCTCTTCTCTGTTGTCTGGTTATGTAGTTTCTCTCTCTCCTGTGTTGATTTAAAGGCACAAAAACAACACAACTGGGTATAACACACAAGCCACTGAACAGAAATTTATTCACAATATTAATAGCCACAAATAAAGGTGACCACCAGAGAGAGACAAATTAGGGTATAGGAGAAAAAGAAGAGAGAGAAGAAAAAGAAAAAGAGAAGAAAAAAAAAGAAAGGAGTGTCAAAATGAAATTGGAAGAAGGGAGAAAAAAGGAAAAAGAAAAGGAAAAAGAAATAATAGAGAAAAGAAAGAGAGTAAGAAAGGGAAGGGGAACAAATTATATATATGAGGATAAAACTACAATATAACAGTACTAATTCCAACAAATCCCAGCTACAAGTACCTGGAGATTAATACAAACTCCAAAATCAACTAATATTGAGAGAGGCGAGGGAAAATGGAAGTTAAAAAAAAGGAAAATCAAAGCAAACAAAAAAACAAAACAAAATAGGAAGAATAACAATCTCGTAAAAAATCAATATATTCAACAATCAAGCAAACAACAATAACAAAGGACAGAGAGAAAAACAATTTTTTGGATAGTGAAGACAGAGAAGAGAGAGGTATCTAAGGACTTGGAGCAGGGGATTGGAGATTAGATGTATAAATGGGGTGAAATTTTAATAGGAGGTGAAAAGAAAGAATAGGAAAAATCTAAAGTAGGAAAAGGGCCAGAGAAACAGGATAACAATAGGGGAAAAGTTAGGAAGATAATGAAGGCATAAAGGTAGAGTTGAAATAGAATAAAATGATCCTAAAGGGGAAATGAAATTAGAATATAGAACTCTTAATACCAAAGTAAAATAAAGAGAAAATAAAATGACACTTTTTTCCAAAAAGGTAAAATAACAGTAGTAATGATACTGATTGAAAATAAAAATGTAATAATGAAAAAGGTAAAATCAAGTGAGGAAAAAAGAAAAAAATAATAATTTCTTAAGTAACAGATAAAAAAATAAATTAAAAAAGTAAAAAAAAAATTAAAAAATAGTTTGTAGTAGTGAAGATCATTCACTTCCTCTATTGATGTGTTTGGCATGCCTGTTTCCCAGTCAAGACAATACACAATTTGTTCACTTTAAACTGGTTAATTTTATTTTAAATTAATTTTACCTCAATTAAAAAAAATGAAACAAAAAGAATAATGAATTCTAATTTATACATTCCTCTTTCTCTACATGCCCAGGAAGTGTTCTCATATCAGTGTTGTTTAATTATGTTTAGTTAATTAAAACCAGGATGTTTCATGTAACCATATTTTGTAAATGTTGTTTTATATCTTTATAATGTCTTACAAGGTGTATCCAGAGTATATGTATTCTTTACTATCCATTTCAACTATGCCATACCATCTATACATCTCTGTAAGACTCTGACTTCCCTCCTGTAAAATTATATGGTTCTTCCTTGTCATAGTGTGCTATTATCTTTTTATATAATAATGTAAGATCAAGAATGATTTAGCCCTGGCCAAATGACTCAGTTAGTTGGAGCATCATCCCATGCACCAAAAGTAGCTGGTTTGATTTCTGATCAGGGCACATACCTAGGTTGCAGACTCAATACCAGTTGGGATGCAATGCATACAGGAGGCAACTGATCAATGTTTCTCTTTCACCTCTCTCCATTTCTCTCTCTAAAATCAATAAAAACATATTCTCCAGTGAGGACTTAAAAAATGATTTGTAAATCTATGTACAGTAGGGGCAATAGTAGGTTTACAGTTGTGAGTATTTGAGACAGTTTATTCTTATATTATTATTTATTAATCACTCTGTTAATTTCCATATGAACAATGGTAAGCCTACTTTTGCCCTACTCTGTTTGGCTAGCATCTGTGGTTGCTAGGTTATAGTAGAAGCTAGATATTTGCTATACTGATGAATAAAGCCATGTATTACTCATGCACTCTTTTTGTTATTTTCTTAAGGGCTAAACTAAATAGAAAGGAATCTGAGTGGTAGCAATTTGTGTTAAAAATAGCCTATGAAAACAGCCCTAAAATAGAAATTTAAAGTGTTCCAAATGACAAGGAGACCCTTATCAGTAATGGGAATTCCACTATAGGCAGTTCATGACTGGTGGAAATTGATAAAATTTTAAAAATGATTAGAAGGTTCAAAGGAAGTCTCTTGCAGGATGCAATGGATACACTAGAAAAAGGCCACAAAACGGTGAGGATGGTAAAGTATAGACTTAAGAATAGATGTGAAAGTCCGAGGGGCTCCTAGGCAGCACAAAAAGAACCTCATAGTCTGAAATAATGGACAAAAGCAAGCAAATAAACAAAAACCTAAGACCTTAAACTGAATTACAAGGGCAATAGAACACTAGAAAAGATTTCAATTATCTATCTAGCAAGTCTGATATGCCAAGTTCAAGATTATGGTTGGTTAGGAGTAGGACCCAGAGACTAGGGATGGATGGAAACATATGGGTTGATGCACTCAAGCAAAAAACAGAGATTTACCTGAACTCTCTGGAACACTATTTATACCTCATTTGTTTAGGTCAAAGAGTATGTGTGCCTGAATTCTTGCCTGAAGACAAAGAACATATGCACCTTTAAAATAAAAGTTCACCTCTCCTCTAACTTCCAGATGGGAAACTTAAGTTAGATAACAACAAGTCCCAGCTGGAGAGAGGTTCTGGGCCTGCCAAGGGAGGAAGGAGATAATGTACCCTAAAGGAACTGCAGGAACCAGTCAGTAAGAACTGGTGGGAATCAGGAGAGTATGTGTAGAACTGTGTCCAGAGACTGGTGAATCAGGAGGGTGGAATAAAGTTAGTTAAATGGGTGATCGTTAACATGGTAACATTACATTATGATGTAAATTTAACTAGAACTCTGTAAACCAGAGCTGCTATCAAGAGATGTAGTTATAGAAAGGGCTCATTGTGGCAATGGGAATGAGAGTGTTCCTTGATAAAAGAAGCCAGATGGCTGTCTTAATCATTACTACAAAATCCCTGGCAATGAAAATAACTGTATTTTAAGAGAAGTACAAACTTGGCTTAAAGAGGCTATTGATTTATCAGTGTCTAAGGTGCCAAATTAACACCAAGTAAACTACCAAATATTGCAGTATCTTTAACAGTAATTCTCAACATTATCATGAAGAGTAATTCTCAACCTTATCACGAAGAACACTGTCCTCCCAGCGACTAGACTCAATCTTTACAATGGGCTTAATTTCACTATCAGAACAGGGTATCCTTGTTACAGGTCTCTAAAGATATGTTTTATGTTATAGAGCCGTGGGGGACCACTTTTCTGCCAAGGGCCATTTGGATAATCATAGCATTATTCGTGGGCCATACAAATTATCAGCTTAAAAATTAGCCTACCATATTTGGTAAAACATTTAAATAAATCACCCCTAATACCTTGGCAGGGACAGACCAAATGATATTGAGGGCTGTATATGGCCCTCGGGCTAGATGTTCCCCACCCCTGTTATAGAGTGTTAAACTCTTAAATATCTACTTCTTTTCTAAATGAGTCTATTTTATTTTTATTTTTAATTGTGGTTGTTCCTATTTCCCATATTTTATAGACACTAGAGGCTTAGTGCACAGATTTGTGTCTCAGTGGGGTCCCTCAATGGCCTGTGCCCTCTCACAATCCAGGTGCTGTCAGGTAGCTGGTTTCTGCCCAACCCCCGCAGGCTGTTGTAGTAATATATAGAAATGTTTAAAAATGCTTTAAAAATGTCTAAAATGTTAAAAAGGCTTTAAAATGCTTGAGTTAACTTTCTTGAAACTTAAAGTGTGATATTAAGGACACATTCCCCACTGCCCTGAAGTGTGTATACCCCATAGAAAAGGATTTGAACTTCAGTAACTTGGTAAGATAACCATTTGTGTGAGTGATGTACTCTCCCTAGAGAACCACATATAGCCCCTTCATCCTCTTGGAGATTAACATTTGTGCATTGACATAATTCATTGGTAGCCACCTGAACTGCTGCGGGTACAAAACAGGCTTAAAAAATAGGTCCTGGCCAGTTAACAGTGCTCGCCTGTCAAGACAACCACAAAGGCATGTCCTTTTGTCAGTCTGACAAGCGACACCACTCCATGCTCCTCTCCCTGCCAGATGATATAGGAATGGCTAGTACCTCCCAAATGAGACTCGACTGAGCTCTTGGGTGAGAAATGCAGGCCTCCTGCATCCATACTAGACCAGCCCAGCTGCCAGACCACCAAAGACAGCACCACTGGGATCCCATTTAAGCCTGTAACTGCAGCATCAGGAACTTTTGTGAGTAATAAAGTGGTATATGATTTGCAACTGCATATGTTTCATTTGGTATAATTCCTCTGGCAGTTAATTGAATCATTTTGCATACACTTATAACTGAAATTAAAGTTTCTGGTCTTTTCAGTCCTAGGCCTTCCCTTGGTCCAATCTCTTTGCTAGCCACTACTTGAATGTCCCAACACCTGCACAGTTAAGGTTTATCTCAAGGGATGCCTTAAATAAACATTCTAGATCCTTCCCTGGGATCTACTTGGGACACAGGCCCAATCCAGACAGGAGGGAGCCCAATCCTATGCATTGAGCATCTGTCCTCTGGTGGACAGTGTGCATCATAGCAACCAGTCAGCTGGTGGTTCAGTTGCTTAGGCTTTTAGATGATAGATAGATGATAGATAGATAGATGATAGATAGATAGATAGATAGATAGATAGATAGATAGATAGATAGATAGAAAAATGAGCAATGCACATCACCCAAAGATTCTAGACTTGGAGCTGCATAGAAATCAATATTGTCTCTTTGAGAATATAAGGTGGACACACTTTTAGTGGTTCATGAAGTAGTTATATCATGTTAGATATGTTCATTTTTTAATGTATCTTATTGTTATTGGAGAAAAGCCTGGATGGTCTTTTTCCATTGTTAGTGGGAGTGGAGTTCTTGGGGGACCACTGGAATAGGTATTTCCAAATGCTCCTATAGGAGGAGATGTGGTAGAAATCTTTATTTTCATGGAACCACATCCTTGGGTTTCCAAAGCCCCATTTTTCTTAATCCAGTCCTAGAAGATGTACAGCTGAAGATTCAGTAGTGCTTGAAGCAAAGCCACCATCCAAAGTTTCCTCTCCATGGTGGGGTTGGGTTCTGTACAGCATCAGACTAGTTGCAGTCTATTAGTATGTGCCCACTAAAACAAGAGTCCCAAGAGTCCTGAGAGCACAAGAGAGCGAACTCCTGTGTTCTGGGAATTAAATACTATCTCAAATCTTCCTGTGCTTGCTATGGCCACTCTTACGCCTGCTCTGGCCAATGACTGGCAGACAAGTACCTTCCCTATGTCACACAGACTTTACTGGGTAAGTGCCTATTCTTCTCTTGTCCAATCCCTTTCCTAGCCATCTGTGGGGAATAGTTCTGGAGAATGTTAACCTGCAGCTTCCTGGCAAAGTTGCACAAATGACATACCTATAGAATGGGGCCTTCCCTGTGCTCCTTTCCAGTTATTAATAAACTAGGTTAATTTATAACAGTATCATTACAAAAAAAAAAGGCATGTGATTTTTGTGTTACCAAGACATGGAATGTAATGAAAACTGTTACTGTCTTTGTCTGGTATGCTTTCTACCTTCTATTGATAACAGTGTCTTGATTTTCCATTGAAGAATGACCATTGCCTCACTTTTGTTTCTTAGCTTATGGATGGGGCAGCTCTTATCCTCATACCCAGATTTGAGTGTAGTAGAAACTTATCTGTATTTCCTGTGTATGTTATGAATATGTGACCGATGTGAAAACATAGGATCCCAGTCAGAGACTGTTTTTACTGGAATCATTAGGGAAATAGCCTTTAGCTGTGATTCCTAAACAGCATCACTTGAGGAAAATTTACATAAAAATGGAGACAGAAAGGCAAAGCTTAGAAGAAGACTGAGAATACCTTATATCCTTTAGGGAATTATTTGAGCATCTCATCCTAAATATGACTGCAATTAGTCTTCTTTGGACTTTAAAGTAGAGATGGCCAATAAATTTTACATTTGGTTTACAACAAATTAACATCAAAGAGTCTTGATTAACAGGTTCTCTCATCCTTATTTCTTATAACATAGACTCTAATTTTTTCAGTCACATTGAATACACACAGAAAATTGTTTAATTGTACTTTATTTTTAGAGATTTTTCAAAAAAATAGGTGAGTTTTTTTGTGTTTTTTTTTTCTTTTTAGAATCAATATTCTGCTCCCTCTCCCTTTGAATGGAGATGAGTTTTTATTTTGTTTTGTTTTAATGTTACTTCCATTCTCTTATTGCTCTTCCGTTATTTCTCAATTTCTGAAATCATCCATAATTTAGGTAAACATTTTCTAGGCAAATAAAGTGGAAGCATTCTCATGGGATGCCCTCCATTTCCATTTGGTTCCTATAAAACACTCTTCTCTCATCAAAATAAGTGGCTGGATAATAAAAATTTAAATAAGCAGTTCATTGATCCAGTAGCCCAGTGTGGCAAACTCATTAGTCAATAGAGCCAAATATCAACAGTACAACAATTGAAATTTCTTTTTGAGAGCCAAATTTTTTAAACTTAAACTTCTTCTAATGCCACTTCTTTTTTAAAAATTTTTTATTAATGTATTACATGTATACATGTCTTCCCATTGCCCTTCCCATTTCCATGCGTACACTCCCCCTCCCCCCACCATTGTCTTGTGTTTATTGGTTATGCTTACATGCATGCATACAAGTCCTTCAGTTGATCTACCCCATCTCTCCCTAACCTTCCCACTGTAATTGGACAGTCTATTTGATGCTTTACTGCCTCTGTATCTATCTTTTTATTCATCAGTTTATAATGTTCTTTATTATCTATAAAAGAATGAGATCATTTTTCTTTCATTGACTGGCTTATTTCACTTAGCATAATGCTCTCCAGTTCCATTCAAGTTGCTGCAAATGGTAAGAATTCCTTCTTTTTTGTGGCAGCATAGTATTCTATTGTGTAGATGTACCAGAGTTTTCTGATACACTCATCTGGTGAAAGACACCTAGGCTGTTTCCAAATTGTAGCTATTGTAAATTGTG
The DNA here is from genome assembly GCA_011751065.1 of Lasiurus cinereus. Classification (NCBI taxonomy): domain Eukaryota; kingdom Metazoa; phylum Chordata; class Mammalia; order Chiroptera; family Vespertilionidae; genus Lasiurus; species Lasiurus cinereus. Next base: position 16,059,168 of record JAAGEH010000041.1, on the reverse strand, counting down.
CTGCTATGAACATCAGGGTGCATAAATCATTTTTGATTGGTATTTTTAGTTTCTTAGGATATATTCCTAAGAGTGGGATTGCTGGGTCAAATGGGAGTTCCATTTTTAGTTTTCTGAGGAGACTCCATACTGTTCTCCACAGTGGCTACACCAGTCTGCATTCCCACCAGCAGTGCACAAGGTTCCTTTTTCTCCGCATCCTCTCCAACACTTGTCATTTGTTGATTTGTTGATAATTGCCATTCTGACAGGTGTGAGATGGTATCACTTTGTCATTTTGATTTGCATCTCTTGGATAATTAGTGACTTTGAGCATGTTTTTATATGTCTCTTGGCCTTACTTCTGTCTTCTTTTGAAAAGATTCTATTTAGGTCTATTGCCCATTTTTTTTTATTGGATCATTTATCTTCTTTTTATTAGGTTGTATAAGTCGGCTTTAGATGTTGGAGATTAAACCTTTATCAGTGGTAAAATTTGCAAATATGTTCTCCCATACACTGGGCTTTCTTGTTATCGTGTTGATGGTTTTTTTTGCTGTGCAAAAGCTTTTTATTTTGATGTAGTCCCATTTGCTTATTTTCTCTTTAGCTTTCATTGCTCTTAGAGCAGTATTAGTGAAGAACTTCCTTTGACATATGTCTGAGATTAGGCTGCCTGTGGATTCCTCTAGTATTTTTACAGTTTCCCGTTTTATGTTTAAATCCTGTATCCATTTGGAATTGATTTCTGTATATGGTGTAAGTTGGTGGTCTAGTTTCGTTTTTTTGCATGTATCTGTCCAATTTTCCCAACACCATTTGTTAAAGAGAATGCCTTGACTCCATTATATGTTCATGCCTCCTTTGTCAAATATTAATTGAGCACAGTGGTTTGGGTCGATATCTGGATTCTCTATACTATTCCATTGGTCTATGTGTCTGTTCTTGTGCCAGTACCAGGCTGTTTTAAGAACAGCTGCTTTTTAATATAGCTAGACTTGCCCATGCCATGGTATTTTGTGGAAAAGCCACACTCAAGGGGCCAAAGAGCCACATGTGGCTTGCAAGCCCCAGTTTGCCAACCACTGCAGTAGCCTAAGGGAAGTTAAGAGAAAGCCAATTCCTTGGTAATGCCAGGAATACTATTTGCTATAATTTATTCTCTGTCTTTCATAAAAGCACTGCACTAGAAGGTAAATATCTATACCTAACATTTAATATGGCTTCAGCTCCATGCCAGGTACACAGTTTGGCAATGCCAAAAGGTTCCCATACTGCTGCTCACCTGGTCAGTGACTATTTCCAGGTATATTGATTGTTCCTACTTTTTGAACTCACCATAGAAAACTTCAGGTCTTCAATACAATTACTTTTTAATAGTGTTAAGCTATTGCCACATGGACATATTTGATACAAGGTTCTATTCTTACCATTTTTAATGTCTATATTTTCTCCTCCATTTTTAAAAAGGAAAGCACCAAAATGAGACCCTTCCCTTTAATTCTTGGCAATCCTATATTTTATGTCCATGTCAACTCTTGATATCTTCTTTCAACAGTGTTCAATTAGCATTATATTTAACTAGAGGACCGGTGCATGAAATTGGTCCATGTGGGGGAATGCCCCTCAGGTCAGCCTGTACTCTCTCTAATCTGGGATGTCCAACTTCCAGTTTAGGCCCTATCTTAAACCAGCAGTCAAACATCCCTCTTACAATCCTGGACTGCTGGCTCCTAATTGCTCACCTGCATGCCAGCCTGGTTGCCCCTAACTGCCACCTGCTGCCAATCAGCTCAGGTCTTCCCCACCTGCTCCTTTCCTGTCAGTCTGGTCACTCCTAACTGCAGCCCCCTTCTGGTCTGGTCACCCTTTACTGCCCCCATGCCAGCTTGGTCACCCCCAATTGCCCCCCTCTACTGATCTGGTCACCTTTAACTGCCCCCCTTGCTGGTCTGGTTGTCCCCAACTACCTCCTCACACTAGCCTAGTCACCCCTTATTGCCCCCCACTACCCTAATCACCCACAACTTCCCTCCCTGCTGGCCTTGTTGCCCCCAATTGCACCTCCTCACCAGCCTGGTCAACCCCAACTGACCACTTCTGCTGACCTGGTCACACCACAAAGCCTGCTGTTCAGTCATTTGTTCATCCCTCACTAATGTCCCTGCCGGCCTGGTCATAGGCAGCCATCTTGTGAAGGTGTGAGGGTCAATTGGCATATTACCTCTTTATTATATAGAATATAAATTGCTCCAAATATGTTGTATGTGAAAAGCATCTTTCTCTAATGCCCAACACAGATTCAGAACAGCCCTTTTCCATTTATATTAGAACTACATCTTTTTCTTTTAAATCAATTGGCCAACCTGACCACTAATTCAAATTGCCTGAGTTAGGCTTTGCTTTTTAATATTGTTGAAATGATTTCACTCTCGGTTTCTCTTAGCTATAAAATATTACTTTCTCCTAATTGTTTTTATCATAAAATTGCATCCTAATATCTTTACTCAAATAGCTTCATGAAATATTCACATTATATAACAAGGACTTCTCTCAAATATCTTTACTAATTCCCTCTTATCTAAAATACAACAAAAATGGTTAAAAATTAACTACACTTTTCTAAGTTTTTTGTATTAAAATGATTAAAATATTGCAAAATTTCATTCTGCCCCAATAATCTTAAAAAAGAAGAAATCGGTACACTGAAATCCTAAGTGGAATTTGGGTGCCTAAAAATTCCACAGAATGTATCCAACTTCTTTGAGTGGATTAGGTGTTTTCTCTATAATCTAGCTCTTAGAATCTTGACCTTATGCTTTGAGAATGAGAATGTTTTATTTGCTCTTCAGTGTTCCAAGCTGCAAAATGGCACAGCATTCCCTCTTTGTCAGTAATATTTTCTTTTCTTCAACACACAACACCTAACAGAGCTGAAGTAACTATTCCTTTGGAAGGCTTTCATTTTCTGACCCTGAAAAGGAGTCCAGGAACTGTTTTCCCTCCTCTGTTTCATTATAACACTCTGTCCTTAACTCCATTGTAACATTAATGTTGATTAACTTGTCTGTCTTCCCCCACAATATCTGAATGAAAGAAAAATGCCTGTGTCCATCCTAAATATTAGAGTTACTGGTAATAGATGTGTTTAGAATGAAGACCAAGTGGAAGAAATTAAGTACAGTGGTACCTCGAGATACGAGTTTAATTCGTTCTGTAACCTTGAGGCGTGGGAAACTATGAGACGCTCGAGTTGCAGTAAACTGGTGGGTCATGTGCAGCCGGCCAATCTGAGCAATTACACCTATCTCAAATGTTGCTCGTATTTCAAAGCAAAAATCGCTCGTTCAAAGGCTCGTATCTCAAAAATCTCATATGTTAGGGCACTCGTATCTCGAGGTACCACTGTAATTGTGTAAATTAAGCATTTACAATCTGATAGGTGAGACTTATTTAAAGTGAATGGGAACTAAAGAGAAAACAATATCATTCTGAAATATTCTGGAAAAAAACAGGGTTTAAATCCTGACACAAGTATCTATTAATCTTTGATTATTTAACGTGATTAAACAAATAGAGGCCTGGTGCACAAAATTTGTGCATGTGGGTGTGTGTCCCTCAAACCAGCCAGCACCCTCTCCAATCTGGGACCCCTTGAGGGACATCTGACTGCCCATTGATCCAGGGAATATCAGGCCTAAATGAGCAGTTGGACATCCCTCTAACAATCCAGGACTGCTGGCTCCCAACCACTCACCTGCCTGCCTTCCTGATTGCCCCTAATCACTTCTGCCTGACAGCCTGATCACCCCCTAACCACTCCCCTGCCAGCCTGATTGATGCCTAACTGCCCTCCCATGCAGGCCTGGTCACCCCTAACTGTACTCCCCTGCAGGCCTTGTCACCCCTAAATGCCCTCCCCTGAAGGCCTGGGACCCCCCAACTGCCCCCTGCTGCTGGCCATCTTGTGATGGCAGCCAACTTTGACCACATGGGGGCAGTCATCTTGTGTGTTGGAGTGATGGTCAGTCTGCATATTATTCTTTTATTAGCTAGGATAGAGGCCTGATGCATGGGTGGGGGCCTGCTGGTTTGCCCTGAAGGGTGTTCCAGATCAGGGTGCGGGTTCCCTTGAGGCATGGGGTGGCCTAAGCGAGGGGTCTGCAGTGGTTTGCAGGCTGACCACACCCCCTGGCCACCCAAGTGGAGGCCCTGGTACCTGGGATTTATTTATCTTCTATAATTGAAACTTTGTAGCCTTGAGTGGAGGTCTGGGCTGCCCAGGGTGTGCTGAAAGCTTGGCTTCCTCCATTGCTGGGGGCAACCCAAACCTTCTGTTTGCTCCTTGGCTGCAGCCATTTTGGTTGGGTTAATTTGCATGCTCACTCTTGATTGACTGGTGGGTGTGGCTTGTGAGTATAGTGGAGTGATGGTTAATTTGCATATTATTCTTTTATTAGGTAGGACTAGAGGCCAATTGCATAATATTCTTGCACTGGGGATGGGGGTATGTCCCTTAGTCCTGCCTGTACCCTCTTGCAGTCTGGGACCCCTCAGGGCATGTCTGACTGTCTGAAGCTGGCAGTCAGACATCCCCTGAGGGATCCTTAGTGCTGCTGTGGAGGCTGGAGAGGTTCCTGCCACTGCTGCTGCACTTGCCAGCCATAAGCCCGGCTTCTGGCTGAACAGTGCTCCCTTGTAGGAGTGCACTGACCACCTGGGATCAGCTCCTACATTAAATATCTGACCCCTGGTAATCAGTGCACATCATTGTGACAAGTCGTTTCGCCATTTGGTTTATTTGCCTATTAGCCTTTTATTATATAGGATAGGTTCAGCAAGTGAATGAACATATTCACATTCATAGGGAGGAGAAAAAATTTACATTAATTCCAGAATAGAAAGTTCAATCAGAAATAGAAATGTGAACAGTGGAGTTTTTAAATGCAGGAACAGTGTCCAAAGAAGTATTTGTAGATGTGGAAATTGTATGGTTGGAACAAAGGGCTAGGAAGTATTTAAGACTGCTTAGTTAAGGCAGATAAATGTGACACCACCAATTATTATTTAATGTAAGCTGTTCTAACTTCTACAGAAAGATGAGGTAGCATTATCCACAATCAGCTTGGGAAAAATGACAGCTTGGCACCAGTGAAATTCGTTAGTTGGAGGCTGTGGTGAAACAATGATCAAGCAAATGGATCCCCAAGAAACCCTAAGGGTCAGATCAGAAGAAGAAAGGGGGGCACAGGGAGGGCCTAATCAGGAACAGGGCAGCAAAAGCATGACGGTAGATAAGAATCAGATCAGTGTGCAGCAGAAGTATCAGTGGTTTCAAAAAAATAAATAAGTAAAAACAAAGGCAAAGGATGAGGGAGTGAACTAACATGTGCACTGAGATTTAGAGTTCAAAGAGCCCTGGTTGGTTCAGGTACTGGTCTACTAGGGTTTTAATTCCTGTCACACTTCTGACAGCCCTCATGATTTTTAACAAGTCAGAGGCCTTCTTTGCTCTTAGGTCTATAAAACGAAAACATTTCCTTAGGTGACAGCTAAACCATAGTATGTGACAGTTCCCCTTGTCTGACTTCCTCAGGAGAATGAACCCATGATCTTCCTGATTTCTATAAGTGCCACTCCAAATGGCAATTCCTGGCACATAGTACGTTTTGAACGAAGGTTATCAAGTAAGAATATGACAGATGATTACCTTTAGTCTCTATATTTGAAAGTTAATAGATTAAGGTTATATGTTTGACTAGCCCTATGCTTAATCCAATTTGACTGAGTTCAGAGAGCAGCTGGGGGTGGGTGAGTTTAGCTAGAAATTTCTAAAACCAACGATAACAAAAAGAAACTTATGTTTACCAAACCAGTATCCTGTAGCTGGCAAACAAATGCCATTCTGGCTGGTAACAGATGTTGGTTTAGGGGATAAAGTTGAAAGGTGATAGTGCTTCTTGCTAGTATGTCTCTATGAGCTAGGGAAGCATTGGAGGAGGGAAAAGACAGATCCTTTTACTCAAGCCTAAGCAATGCTCTAGTCCTATTTTTATTACAGAGCCCAGAGTTAGTTCTTTATCCTTTTATACTGGCAGTAAATGAAGTGGCACCGTGAGCCCTACTCTGAAATTTTTCTGTAGTCTCCTCCCAGCCACGCCGGGAGGTGGTGCCTCACTGCAATGCATCCAATCTTAGCCTCGCTTCATGGGAACATTAACCTGCATCATTGCTATTACCTGAATGTTTGAATACAATAATAAATTCTAGATATCATGCACAGTGTCTTGTAGTAGGCACTTGCTAAATGACAACTAGTATTATGAAGGAATAATATAGTTATCAAGAATTTGTCAAAAAAGGAAATTAAATCTCATAGATATTAAGATGTATAATACTCCATGTTACCAATATTCATACTTCCCAACACATGTCCTATATTTGCATAATATTATACAAAACAAGAAATGTTTTTTAAGGGTCTTGATAAACTTTATCAATAATTTCTATACGTCAATATTTCATGAAACAACAATTATGTCAGTTAGAAAGCCTAACTGATTACCCAGCACATTAATACCAAATCTCATGGTAAATTTCAGGTTGAATTCCAGGCAAATGAACTCAAGCCCATCTTTCTTCCCAGTTCTGGAATGAAGGCCCTCTTCTCCTTGAGAGGATAGAGGAAAAATCCGAATGGCATCTCCATTGGGAAAGGAGATGATTGTGGTGCCTCCCTGCCACATTACTGTCTTTTCTAATACATCGTACCCAGAACTGCAAAGTCAATTCAGATCATGAATGTTTCTGCTCAAAATTTTTTAACAGCTCTTCAGAACTGAATGAACTTTTAACTCATGTGCATAAAAACTGACTGGTAATTGACTATCCTTGGGGGTCTAGTCATGCCACCATTTATCTAGCAAAGGAGTCTGTATGTGTGTGTGTTTTTGTTTTTTATTTTTGGCATCTATATTGAAACTTTATTAAAAAATTAAAAAGAGAGATCTGTAACAAAAAATACACATTTGGGTTTGTATTACACCCAAGTCTGAGAGAATCTTAATATAAGCCACTTGAAGTAACATATTGACATTCAAAAAATTTCAAAAAATTTATACAATATAAATGAGCACTAATTCCTGTACAACTTATTGTTACTAGTTTGGATACAAATATTTAAGCATTATGAATCAGTCAGCTCTCTTGTTTTAAAAGTCTCAACTGAAGTTTCCCAATCACAGCAAAATCCAAGAAATAACTGGAAAAATTATGTTTCCATGGTAAAATTAAAATCAAAGATCCATGAGGGGCTGGAAGAAATATTCAATGATAAAAATCAAGTTTTCTACCTACATTAAATAGTAACTAAAATGAGATCTTGGAATTCTCAACTTTTATTTGGTATAATAGAGAAGATACAAAAAACAAACAAACAAAACAATCAAACAAAAAAACTCAGAGTTGCTTGACACTATTTTTCTTAAGTGAAAACCGTCACCAAAGAGGTTACAAGACTTAAAGGCAAGTTCTTTCTCTAAAATGGGTAAATGACATCAGTTCTAATTCTTACTGAGGTTACAAACCAACCATTATCATATTATCTTTAACTCATGTTAGAAGGGAGGTTGGGAGTCAAGGAGAGGTAAGGCCTGAGAAAGTTTTAAGTAGGAAGAGAGCCAGCTTCTACCCTGAAGCTATTGCTAGAGGTTTACTGAATTGCATATACATAGACCTGCTTCACATTGGAACTGAGTAGCTGAATCCTTTGCTAAACTGGTAGGCATTGTAAACTACAGTATTGACTGTCCAGCAAAAAGTGCCTTCACAGGGAAATCTCCATTCTCCCAGGTCCTACAACGGTTATGGCCCAGAATTAAATCATCAGGACTTGGTATGTTGTTGAAGTAAGTGGCCCAGGGTTTAGCTGACAACTACTTGATGAAATTTGGTTTTCCTACAGGGGATTAATGGTTGATGATGGAGGGAAAGCCAAGCATGTCTGTACCAATAAATAGGTCCTCTTGGCGGTTTCCCACTGCTTTTCTGTATGTGTATTTATCCAACTGAAATGTTAAAAAGGTGGAAAAGCCCACCTATTCTGTTTATACTCTGGTAGATTCCTTAGAATGTCTTCATGGGTATTCAGAGTCCATCCCCTTTTTGCTATTGGAGAACCACACAAATTTAATCAGATTCTTTTTCCATATATAGTCGATCAATATTTTGGACTGCACAGACCTTCTAAACCACATTTCTCCTTTTAATTCAGACATTTCTTCAGAGGATTTCTACTTCTGCAGAACTTATGGCACTTTCAGAACTCCCTTTAATGTGGCTCTTTCCATCACCCTCCAGCTTCTTCTCTCAGAGAGAAGCCCTTTCCCCCAGTTCTGTATCCTCCGAATAGAGCATTCTACTCTATTGATCTCTTTCTAATGTTGCTTATAGCTTTAAAATGTCTTTATTGACCTTTTTTAGAGAGAGGGGAATAAAGAGGGGGAGAAAAAACATTAATGTGAGAAACATCAATCAGTTGCTTCCTGCACACTCCCTACTAGGGATCAAGCCAGCAACCCAGGCATATGCCTTGACCTGAAATCAAACTGGTGATTTCTAGGTGCTTGGGACTATGGCCAACCCACTGAGCAACACTGGCCAGGGCCATTCATTATTTTATACCTTTAATTATAGAAATATTTGGAAGTGTGTTCAAAGCAACAAGTTTTTTACAAATTGTCTGGGGGCTATAGTTGTGGGGGAAATATACATAAAACAATAAATATTCATTTTTTATATATACTATGGAAACATAGGATTCTCAGAATACTCAGAGGAATTTCAATTTGTGAATTTCCAGGGATAGATGGGAAATATGCTGTGCATTTTTTAAAACTAATTTGACAATAAAACTTTGAATTTCATGAGATTAGATTTCTCAGGACAGGTTCTTTGGGGGTGTGTTGACTAATAGTTATTTATAGCAATGTTTCATCTCTCTTACTGGAATAGGAAGTTCTTAATGGCTCAATATGTGTCTCATATATCTTTGTAACTGCCATAGTGACTTCCACACTGTCAACTACATGATATGTATCAGGAATATTTGAATAATCAGGTGAAATAATGAATTAGTCTACAGTTGTTTTTATTTTGTTGAGATCTTATAGAAATACTTAATGTTCTTTCTTGTTATAAAAATTTTTATGGAAAGACAACAATTTTTTTCTCTTTCTAGAGCTTGTCTTATTTTGCTATTTTCTTCTTGTCCTTTAGTTCTCATTGATTTTTTTTCTGATTTATTAACATCCTATGTAATTAAGAGGTAATATGCAAATTGGCCATTACTCCAACACATGTGGTCAAAGAGGCCGCCCCCATGTGGACACAAGATGGCCACCACAAGATAGTCAGCAGGGGAGGGCAGTTGTGGGCAATAAGGACAGCAGGGGAGGACAGTTGAGGGTGACCAGGCCTGCAAGGGAGGGCAGTTATGGGTGACTAGGCCTGCAGGAGAAGATAGTTGTGGGGTACCAGGCCTGCAAAGGAGGACAGTTGGGGGCAACTAGGCCTGCAGGGGAGGACAATTAGGGGTAACCAGGCTGGCAGGGAAGGGAAGTTAGGGGCAATCAGGCTGGCAGGGGAGCAGGTAGGCATCAATCAGGCTGCTTAGGGGTTGATCAGGCTGGCAGGCAGAAGCAGTTAAAGGCAATCAGGCAGGTAGGTAGGTAGGCAGGTGAGTGGTTAGGAGCCAGCAGTCCTGGATTGTGAGAGGGATGTCTGGGCACTCAGACATCCTTCAAGGGGTCCCAGATTGGAGAGGATGCAGGCTGATCTGAGGAACACCCCCCCATGCATGAATTCCATGCACTGGACCTCTAATTTTAATATACAAAAATTTAAGTACCCACAATGCGCCAGTAGATGCACTCCATATTTTGCATGCATTGTGTTCCTTGTTAGCCTTAATAATTCTATGACTTAGGGACTAATATACTAAAAGAAAGATAAGAAAAATTAGATTCAGAGAAGTTAAGTGAATTTTCAAAGCTATTAAACCAGTAAATAGTATAACCAGAACCCAAAACACAGGATAACTGTGTCAAACTTCATGGAACTTTCTGCCCAAACATTCCTCAGAACTATGTAATCACTCTCTTTTTCTGAGTTTGGAACATACAGAAGGCATGAGTACCTAGTGAAGTAAAATAACAATACCTTCACATATATAAATAATGGTATTCTGGTTCATCAATGAGTGATAGGTAAGTCCTGGCTGGTTGGGTCTGTTCGGTGGAGCATCCTCTGATATACCAAATTGTTGGAGGTTATATTCCTGATCAAGGCACATACCTAGGTTATGGGTTTGATCCCTCATCAATCTCTCTCTCTTTCTCTCTACTCTCTTTCAAATTAATAAACATATACTCTGGGAAGAATTTCTTTAAAAAAGATAAAATCAAAGATTTTACTGAGATATTCCATCCAATTTCTGTTTTTGTATTTTTTATTTAGTTAATTTATTATTTTTCTTTATTAAGATATTACATATGTGTCCTTATCCTCCCCATTGCCCCCCACCCCCCCACTCATGCCCTCATTCCCTTAGTGTCTGTGTCCATTGGTTAGGCTTATATACATACATACACGCCCTTTTGTTGATCTCTCCCCCTTACCCGTACCTTCCCCTACCTTCCCTCTGAGGTTTGATGGTCTGATCAATGCTTGTCTACTCTAGATATGCTTTTATTCATCAGTTTATGTTATTCCCTATATTCCACAAATGAATGAGATCATGTGATATTAATCTTTCCCTGACTGGCTTATTTCACTTAGCATAATGCTCTCCAGTTCCATCCATGCTGTTACAAATGGTAAGAATTCCTTCTTTTTTACCACAGTGTAATATTCCAATGTGTAGATGTACACCATACACAAAAATAAACTCAAAATTGATAAAGGACTTAAACATAAGATGGGAAACCATAAAAATATTAGAGGAATCCATAGGCAGCAAAATCCTCAGACATATACTGAAGCAATAGCTTCACCAATACAGCTCCTGAGGCAATGGAAACTAAAGAGAAAATAAACATATGGGACTACATCAAAATACAAAGCTCTGTCCAACAAAATAAACCATCAACAAAACAACAAGAAAGCTCACAGCATTGAAGAACATAAATTTGTCAGTGTTATCACTGATAAGGGTTTAATCTCCAACGTTTATAGGGAACTCATACAACTTAACACAAGAAAGATAAACAACCCAATTAAAAATGAGCAATGGACCTAAATAGATACTTTTTTAAAGAGGACATAAGGAAGGACAAGAGACATATGAAAACATGCTCAAAGTCACTAATCATCCCAGAGATGCAAATCAAAATGACAATGTGGTACCATCTCACACATGTCAGAATGGCTATCATCAACAAATCAACAAATGACAATTGCTGGCAAGGATGTGGAGAAAAAAGAACCCTTGTGCACTGCTGGTGGGAATGCAGACTGATGCTGCCACTGTGGAAAACAATATGGAGTTTCCTCAAAAAACTAAAAATGGAACTCCCATTTGACCCAGTAATCCCACTTCTAGGAATATATCCCAAGAAACTAGAAACACCAATCAGAAAGGATTTATGCACTCCTATGTTCATAGTAGGACAATCTATCCTAGCTAAGATTTGGAAACAGCCTAAGTGCCCATCAACTGATGAATGGATTAAAAGAACTGTGGTCCATCCAACTTCTTAATTTATTTTTCCATCTCAAACTTTCTCCAGAGATTAGGTTCAAGGTCATGCAGAATAGCATGGAATTATGTGGATGAAGAAAGCTGTCTGCCACATTAGCTCCTCCAGGTTGTCAGACATTCCTGGATAAATGGGAGGCACTTTAGGGAGCTTCATTACATCTGTCACAAGATCGGCTTTTCAATTACTTGCAAATTTCTTGTTGTAGAAGGAAGTCTGTAGTTTCTGAAACTTTTAAAAACACTCCCGCTTACAACTTATGGACAGCATAGTAATCATAATTGTAAATAATTAATAAAATGATTAGAATTTAGTTAGTAAAGCTTTTAACAGTGCTTTTCTTAAATCTTATGAGTAGCTAATTAACCTATAATTATAAGTATCAATCATTTACCTTTTGCTTCTACACAGCTTTTATGTTAATTTATAATGTTAGGTTACATATTAGAAAACTGAAGCTCAGAGTGAGTGGCATGTCAGTAATGCCAGAAAAAAAAAATAACAGAGTAGTTTAAGGACAGTCTAGTTTTCCAACTCTTTGGACTTTCTATACCTAATACTCTGGAAAAAACAAGAGTTAGAGATATTGAAAGGAAAATTGGTATATGTTGCCAGTCAAAAAAAAATTCCTAAATTTTTTCTTATATTTTTCAATATGAATAAAATGTCCTATATTATCTCATATTTCCTAATTAGAATCTTAAGTCATCTATTCAAAATTCAAATCGCATATAGCAGAAATGGTGTTTGAGACTTGAGAAGAGAAAATAGTATAGTGATTTTGTCCTACAAGCAAACTACACTGAAAAATTGGTTCTAGGCTATTCTTTTAGCATGGAATGCCATGTTTTCTACCTGTTGATATGACTCCTCTGTCTACAAAAGAGTAGCTCAGGGTATATATAAAGCACTTGGCCAAAAAGTGACCAGTTCATAGACTAAACTATCCTATCTAATAAAAGAGTAATATGCAAAATGGCCATCACATCAAAACAATGGCTGCCCCCATGTGGACACAAGATGACCACCACAAGATGGCCTACAGGGGAGGGCAGTTATGGGAAGTTAGGGGTGACCATGCCAGCAGAGGAGGGCAGTTGGGAGAGACCAGACCAGCAAGGGAGGGCAGTTGGAGAGGACCCAGGCTTGCAGGGGAGGGCAGATAGGGAGGACTAGGCCTACAGGGAAGGGCAGTTGTGGGGGACTAGGCCAGCAGAGGAGGGCAGTTGGGGGAGACCAGGTCAACAAAAGAGGGCAGTTGGGGGGACCAAGATTGTAAGGGAGGGCAGTTAGGGAGATCAGGCCTGCAGTGGAGAATAGTTGAGGGGGACCAAGGCCAGCAGAGAGGAGAGATAGGGGTGACTGGGCCAGCAGAGTAGTTCAGTTTGGAACCAGAAATCCTGGATTGTGAGAAGGGTGTCCAACCGCCTGTTTAGGCCTGATACCACTGTGATTGGGCCTAAAAAGGCAGTTGGACATCCTTCAAGGGGATGTAGATTGGAGAGGGTGCAGGCTGGGCTGAGGGACAACCCACGCCCCATGCACGAATTTCATGCACCAGGCCTCTAGTAAAATATAAGTTTGAAGTGAGAGCTTTTCCCAATAGCTAAGATAGCAGCTAAGTCAAAAAATAAATTTCTTTCTGGTCACATGTGCCAATGTGACTTACTATATCAGGAATCTATTGCCTCAATAATATTTTATAACAGCTCCTGTTTTCTAAGATTTAAACATTATTTTGAAGGCAGGACACAGAACATTGACACTCAGATAGGTAAAAAGCAGAGAATAGCACCAGGCAGGTTGACAAAAAGGTTAGCATCCAGGGACAAGGTAACAGCAAGCTGGAGCTGTAGGAACAAACTTGTCTGGCAAATAGGGTGTGAGTAACTAGGTTTCCCAGGCCCCCTATGTACTAGCTAATTTGAGTAATTTTCACAGGCTCTGAGCTATTCCTAGGTGTCTGGTGTGTGATCCTGGAGTTATCAGAGTGGAATCACAGGGACGCCAAGAGTGTGAGAGGCTGATGAGAGTAGAGTGGTTAAAATTTGAACTTAATTAGCAGCTCAAGAAGTGGAAATTACTGGCCTCCAAACCATGTCAAGATAGCATTTAAAAAAGAAAGTAAGAAAAATAATGATATATAAGACATACCTATATGTAAACAATCAACTCTAAAATGCCACTATGTTGAAATGATAAGCATTTATCTCCTGCCCATGTAAGTGTGGTTTAGTTGGAGCAGTTCTGCTGATCTTGCCTGAGCTCTGCTTGGCTTGATGGTATGGCACCAGTTTCCCTCAGGTCTGCTCCATATGTGCTTCATACTTTGAGAACCTGGAGAACAGCCAAGCTACATTCTTCTCTGGCAATAGCAGAAGCAAAGGAGAGAGGGTTCACTCATGTAGGTATGCTTGAAGCTACTGTTTGCCTCATATCCACCAGCATCTCATTAGACCAAAGTAGTTGCATAGCCAAACCCAAAGTCAAAGGTTAGAAAGTGCTCACCCTGCCTCTTATGGAAAGAATTGAAAAATCACATGGCAAAGAGTCTGGATACAGAGTACTTGGGAATTATAATACAATCTACCACAAATACAAAAGAGAAGGGGAGGTGAAGAGATTGAAGAGAGTTGGTGACTGGTGACAAGGCTGAGGGCAGGAAGAGGGAGATCCAAAGTTCATCAAGAGACCTTCATGCAGAAGCACTATAGAGGGATTGCAGTGTCTCCTGAGGTGACAAGGTATCTACTCCCCAGTCACTGCACCCTGCCTAACCTTCCAAATCCAGCTGCCTGATGCCCTGCCATACATAAGACTTAACATTGTTAGCTTTATTAGGTATCCTGAGAAAGTTTTAAGCACAACCTTTCCATCTTCATATCTAAATGTATCTTTCCTTATTAAAGAACACTGTTGAGACAACCCTGAGATTCTATATTTGAGCTTGAATTTCAAGTCTCTGTTTTGAGTAAAGAGGATAATGGAGTAGAAGAGAATTGCATCTTGGGGCCAATTTTTCCAACCCTCTTATGTATTTCTTTTTCATCACTCTCTTTACTACCTGTCAAGCAATGCATCCAGCCTTTCCTACTTTTTCTTTTTGTCAGTTATTCTCTTTTCTTCTCATTTCTTCCTCTCTCTCTCTCTTTCTCTCTCTCTCTCTCTCTCTCTCTCTCTTTCTCTCTCTCTCTCTCTCCTTATTCCCATCCCTTCTTCTAGGTCATTCTTTACCTCTTTTCCTAACTTTTTCTGTGTTTACCCCCTCAAACACTCCATTCTATTTCACTTCCCAAGACACAGTTTATCTTATTTGACCTTTTCACCTCACTCCTTCCAAAAGGGCCACCCTAGAATGTTAAGCTGGTGGGAAAATATCATTAGAGTTGCTTTTAGGTTTTCAATTTTTCTATATTATAAATGCTTAAAAGGTTTTATGGGGGACAGTTTCTGTTCCCCCAAAGTATGGATGTGCCATCCATTCTCTGTCCAACTCTGACCACTGGTCATCATGGAAATGAATGTCCCTGAAACTTCCACCTCACCAGCCTGCAGGTCTGTAAGCTGCTGCAGCAGCTGTACGGAGCGTTTTAAGTCACTACACACTTTGAAGTAGTGGCTCAGGGAGAAAGGGTCAAAACCATCCTAATTTCTCCAATAAGTGTTGGCATCACAAAAAAAAAAAAAATTATCAAACAAAAGTGGCTCTGACCTCAATGGGTCTTCAGGGCCGTGTTGCAGAGAATCAGCATAGCTTCAGAAGAAAATAAAGTTGAACTCTCACCAACTCTTTTTTTCTAGGATAGCAGTGTCGTCCTGTTCCTGGCTGATCTTGCAGAAAGAACAAGCTTTTACTATTCCCCTGGACAAAGGACCTTTCAGATTCAATGTCACAGGCAGACTATAGCTTCTTCTGCTATAACAGAGCCCTGTAATTACTGTTATTAATCTTAAAATCATGGGCTCTAATTCCAAAGACTTCTTGTAACCTGAAAGTCTTACAAAATATAATGGTATAAAAAAAGAAATCACCTTTTCTTAGTGGTGTCTTTGCTTGGTAAGTGCCAGCATTAAAGAGGATATAAACATATTCCCCAAACAGGAACCATAAGCTGGGAAATGACACAGTGTCAACCATAAAAATGTCTTTGCCGCAGCCTCACTCACAAACTTGAGAGAGGTCTTTCAAATTGTATTTCAAAAAGAAAATCAAGAAACTCGCCCAAATTCTGTGGCCAGAAAAGTTTGAGCCACATCTGTTGCTTTTCCTAGCGTCATTCCTTTTCCTTCTTTGTCACTCTCACTTCTTCCCAGTCACTGCTTAGTCTCTGGAATAGGACAAGCACCCCACAATACCAATTGTCACAGTGAGACCCTTCTCTAAAGGAAAGCAAACACTTCTTCCTGAAGGATTTTACTTCTTGTCTGGTGCTCTGCCTTATGTAAAAGCATCACAGTTCTTTACATACATATATGTGTGTGTGCATGAGTGTGTATGTGTGTGTGTGTGAGTGTGTAAATATTACAAATACAATCTAGAAGGTGAGCAACATGTAGGTATTAGCAACTATTAATGTCACTTACCAAAGTAATTTATTTAATTAGAAGTATCAAAGGACAGTATTGGTAAGGATTAGGACAAGCAGCAGACTATGATGTGGGGATGGGGGAAGCAAAGAAGAAATCTGGAAACTGGGAGGTGAACCTGACATGAAAAAAGAGAGTAGACCTGGGACTCATTTTGGGATGAGGGTCCAGCAATCTGCTCACATAAGCTTTCCTCTTAATGCCAGATGATATCCATCATCCAGAAGGGTTCAGAAATCTGGAGAAGGCGCTGTGGCATAAATTAATAAAGAGACTAGAAAAATAATATAAATTTGTAATCCATGGGGGAACCAGAAGAGGGCTTAGCTTCAGTAACCAAGTTCTCTGAATCTCTGGACCTCTTGCTCTTTATTAACACAAATTGCCCTAAAGTAAAACAGATATACATATCAAAGGTAAAGTTTAGTATACAGCAGGCATTGCCAGTTTGGGGGGAACTGCCCTCAGCTGTTCAGGTGTTTGGCCAGCAGGAGGCAATGACATGTAAATTAAAACGCCCTCAGCTGTCTGGCAGCAAGCAATCATTTATGTGAATTCAGTTTTGGGGAAATGCTTTTGGGCCATTCCAGCTGTCAGCCCTGCTGACACCTCAAGGTCCCATCAACCTTTTGATGACTTCTTGCATTTATGACATGCTGGAATTAGCCTCTAGTACCTTTCATTTTGACTCCTGGATTAGTCTTCTTGCCTATCTTATGATATTATAAAGTGTCTATATGCCCTGGCTGACTGTCTTCAATGTGATTCTTTGCTGGTGTACATCACATTTAAAACTGAGCACACCATTTTTCTGTATTCTGAATACAATCATTTCTCATCTCTTACCTCACAATAATAGACAGGCAATATTCTCCTACAGCTAACAGTCCTTCACACTGGATTAGAACACTATGTATCCACATCTTGACTAGACAACTTAATGGTAAAAGAACAGTAGGAGTTTGTCACTGTAAATGACAAAGCTGACCTTTCTAACTCTTCAAAGCTAACATGCTGTGCAGTTACATTAGTACAATGCCTACCTTCTAATATTTACTTAGAAACACTAAGGCATTTTATCTAACTAGAGGCTCAGCACACAAAACTCATGCATGGATACAGTCCTTAGGCCTAGCCTATGATCAGGGCCATCTTTCCTGGCTGCCCGCATCTGGCCCTCCTCCCCGCCGCCACTCACCCCTAATTCCCTGTTTGCCTTCAGTTGATTGAAGTCTGATGGCTGGGGGAAGGGACTGAGAGGTTGGCCATTCCAGCCCACTCACTGGCCCAGACCCTGCTGCTGGTAGCCCTCTGTTTCTGAGGAAACTGATGAGGTGAGGGCCTTGGCCTGGCACCACCCATGTCCCCCGCCACCCAGCCCCAGTTCCCCATTCACCATGGAGCCTCCTGGCCAGGGAGAAACCAAGAGGTGGTCAGTGCACCTCATAGTAACTGGTCAAGCGGTCATTCTGGTCATACTGCAGTTAGGGTCAATTTTCATATTACTCTTAGTTATATAGGACTAGAGGCCCAGTGCACAAAATTCATACAAGGCAGGGAGGGGTCCCTCAGCCCAGCCTCTACCCTCTCCAATCTGGGACACCTCGAGAGATGTCTGACTGCCCTCTTACAACCCAGGATTGCTGACTCTCAACTGCTTGCCTGCCTGCCTGATTGCCTATAACTGCTTCTGCCTATAAGCATGATCACCCCCTAAACACTCCCCTGCCATCCTGATCAACACTTAACTGCTCCCCTGCTGGCTCAATCGCCCCCAACTGCCCTCCCTTGCTGGCCTAATCACCCCTAACTTCCCTTTTTTCCCAGCCTGGTTGCCCCTAACTGTACTCCCCTGCCAGCCTAGTTGCTCCCAACAGCCCTACCCTGAAGGCCTGGGTTCCCCTAACTGTCCTCTTCTGCAGTCCTGGTTGCCCCTAACTGCCCTCCCCTGTTGGCCTGGTCACTCCTAACTACCTTTCTCTGCCAGCCTAGTCACCTCCAACTGCCCTCTCTTGACAGCTTGGTTGCCCTTAACTTTCCTTCCCTGCATGTCTTATCACCCTCAACTGCCATCCTCTGCTGGCCTGGTCCTACCAATTGTCCTCCCCTGTATGCTGAGTGCCCTGCAACTGTCCTCTGCTACAAACCTGGTTCCCCCAACTGCCTTCCCTGGAGGCCTGGTTGCCCATACTGCCCTCTTCTGCCAGCCTGTTCCCCTCAACTGTTGTTCTCTGCAGGCCTAGTCACCGTTAACTGCCCTCCCCTGCTGGCCTGATCACTCACAACTGCCCTTCCCCATTGGCCATCTTGTGTCCACATAGTGGAAGCCATCTTTGACCACATGGGGGCAGCCATCTTGTGTGTTGGAGTGATGGTCAATTTGCATATTACCCTTTTATTAGATAGGATTATATGGGATAGTAGTGCGTGAAGAAGGAAGCTGGAGAATCAATCAGGTTTTTTGGGAATTGTGTTGATATGCTAAGATCTTAAAGTATTAGAAATAACTGATAAAGAAGACACATGTGTTATTTATTACTAGAGGCCTGATGCACAAAATTCATCCAAGAGTAGGTCTTCCTTCCCCCAGTTTTCGGCACCAGCTTTCTTCTGGCACCCAGAATCCAGACTTCCCTCTGGCCACAGCAGGCACCTAGAATCCAGGCTTCCTTCACAACCCCAGTTTCATCCAGAAGTTTGTCCAGAAGGAAGTCTGTTCTAATTAACATATTATACTTTTATTATTACAGATGAGTTAATATTGGGAAGATCAGTGTCTAGCTTTTGCAAGTTGCTACATGAAAATTTTCTTAAAAAATAAATCGGGTCATCTTTTGCTGGAACAAGTGTATATGCAGCCATTTGGAGTGCCCCCCCCCCAATTAGGGGGCAGAGGAGGGGAGGAAAGGACACCTGAAAAGGAGAGTATGTGCCCTGAATCAGGAAAGCAGTTTATAATTTGTTAAAGCATGATCATTCACTCATTATTCAATTCTAAGGTTAAATTTTGGTATATTTAAATGAATAACAGACAGATACAAGAAATGATTGTGGTATTGCTTTGGTAAACATTTTCCTCACAGCATGCATAAAAACAAAATGTGATAAACACATTTGCAGACAGAGAGGGCTTAATGATATTTGGAGTCATTTGGTCTGTACCCCAGCAAATAGGCATGAGATTAAGTGCGGACTTGTCTGATTTTCTTGTCTACTTGCAACAAATCTTAACTACAGATGTTGATTTAGTCTTTCCATTTATATTGTAATTCAGGTTAATATTAAAGTTCTCATTTATAATCTCATTTCTGCATGGAATTTTCTTTAAGAATTTTTTTAAGCCCTTACCTGAGAATAACAGAGAATTTTTCTGTGTTTATTTGTTCTAGTGAACACTGTAATTTTTTTCTCAACTCTGTCAATTTAACATCTCATTTTATTTTCTAGTTATTAAAATCACTTTCCTTGTTGGTAAATATTTCACTTAAATTTTTCAAGGGCTTAAACCACATGGTTTGTTCAAAATTTTCTTTATTTTCTTTAAATATATTTTTATTGATTTCAGAGAGGAAAGGAGAGGGATAGAGAGATAGAAACATCAATGATGAGAAATAATATTTGGTTTACTGCCTCTTGCACACCCCACACTGAAAATCAAGCCCACAATCCTGGCATGGGCCATGACCTGGAATTGAACCTTGACCTCCTGGCTCATAGGTTGATGCTCAACCACGAGCTCTTTTGATCTCCACAAAAGAGTAAAACTATATATGGTAGATGAAGAATAGAATTTTACCTATTAGTTCTGCTGCTTACTAAGTGTTAGATATTAGACATTCCAACATCATTTTTTTTACTTACATGTAAAAATTAACAGATGCAATGCTTGCCCTTAGAAACTCACAAGATTTGTGACAAAAATAAAGATGTGAAAACCTATTACAAACTAAGAAGTGAATTGCACATGAGTACTCAATCAAATATCAGCTATAAATTTCTAATTTTCAAATAATGTCAATGAATATGTATGTACTTTACAATCTTAATTTATTAATTTTTTTGTTATTGATTTAGAGAGAGAGGAAAGGAAGAGAAAACTTAAAACATCAATCTGCTGCCTCCTGCACACCTGTTACTGGGGATCAAGCCAAAAACCCTGGGCATGTGTCCTAACTAGGAATCGAACTGGTGACCTCTTGGTGCATGAGATGATGCTCAACCACTAAGCCATACAAACCATGCAACAATATTGCTCTTTTTAATTACCATTATTGTGATCATCAAGTGTCAACATCCAATAGGCTCAATAATAGAAAGCAGGTATACAGCTCTGGGGCAGAGTGCTTTGGAAGGTTAGAGAGATTGCACACACAAAAAATAAAAAGAGAGAAAGAACACATGAACACATAGAACAGTGTGATGATTACAGAGGGGGGTGAAAAGGTTATAGGGGAAATGAATGGTGGTGAAAAACAAAATTAAAAACTCAAAAAAATTATTTTTTCTTCTGCTAAAATATTCCAATTTATATTACAACAATGTATTTTTTCCATATAATGGATTACATGCTGATATAGTTATAGATTGTCAAAACTGTCAGGAAGGTGAGACCATGTAGAGACTAAGTATTCAGTTTTTTAGGAGTGAAAAAAACTAAATCCAATGAGGCCAAAGATTTCACAAAAGCTAATTGTTATGGACTTGTCTTTGTTAACTCCACCAAAAGAAAATGTATATGTGCAAGTCCTAGCCCCCAGTTCTTTAGAATGTAACCATATTTTGTGATAGATTCTTTCAAACAGTAGTTAAATTTAAATGAGGTCATTTGAGTAGGCCATAATCCTACATGACTGGTGTCCTTATAACAAGAGAAAAGATAGACACAGACACACACAGAAGACCAAGTGAAGACAGTGGGAGAAGATGTAAATCTACAAGCCACTTAAAGTCTTCAGAAGAACTTAACCCTGTTAACACCTTAATCAAACTTCCAGCCTTCAAAATTGTGAGAATACGGATTTCTATCATTTCAACTACATTGCCCATAGTATTTTGTAATGGCAGTTTTAATAAACAATTACTAATTTAAAGCAAATGCAAGCTGAATCTCAGAAATCTCCAATCCTTATTGAATGCTCTGTACCATATTGTACTGCTTCCCAACTGTTTTTTATAAAGATTCACTAGATAGTTGTGCTGAGGTTGTGGGTTTGATCTTTGGTCAGGGCCCATACAAGAAGCAACCAATGAATGCATAAATAAGTGGTACAATAAATATCTCTCTCTCTCTCTCTCTCTCTCTCTCTCTCTCTCTCTCTCTCTCTCCCTGTCCCCTTCTTCTCTCTCTTTCTCTCTCAGAAGTTGATATCTACAAGCCAATTAGGTAGTCTTCAGAACTGCTAACTCCTTAATCAAATATCAAGACATCAGAATTATGAGAATATTAACTTCTATCATTTAAACTACATTGTCTGTGGTATTTTGTGATGGCACCTTTAATAAACAATATACTAATTTAAAGAGGATGCAAACTAAATTTCAGACATCTCCAATCTTTACTGCACACCCTGTATCATATAATACTGCTTCCCAATTGCTTTTTTAAAGATTCACTATTTAAGAAATGATTACTTAATGGAAAAATAAATAAAAAAATAACTAGCAATGACACAATGAAGAAATGATGAGTTGAGGATGGCATCCAGTCAGATGGTAGTTTAACCAATATAGACATCAATAAATAACTGTCAATGTTCATGGTTAACTTAGGTCATAGAACTCATCTAGCAATATTAGAAAGTGTCATTTGAATTCTAAAATATCTGGATAGAACTGGATTTCAAATATAGAATAAATCTGGCAAAATTTAGCAAATTATTAATCCTATCTGATAAAAGAGTAATATGCAAATTGACTGTACTTCCGCTACACCTACAAGTCATACCCACCAGCCATGCCCACCAGTCAATCAGAGTGAGTATGCAAATTAACAAAACTAATATGGCAATGGCCACAGTGAGAGCAGGAGAGAGGCTTGGGTTGCCCCTGGCAATGGAGGAAGCCAAGCTTTCTGCAAACGCTGGCCAGCCCAGGCCTCCACTTAAGGCAACAAAGTTGCAATGGCTGCTGCCATGGAGTGAGGCTTGGGTTGCCCCTGGCATGGAGAAAGCCAGGCTTTCCACAAACCTCCAGTTAAGGCAACAATGTTTCAATGGCTGGGTGAGCAGAAGGCTTGGCTCTGCACCAAGCTACAAAGTTTCATTGTAGAAGATAAATAAACCCCAGATACCAAGGCCTCCGCTTGGGTCACAGGGGGTGTGGCTGGCCTGCAAACCACCACAGACCCCATACCCAGGCCATCCCATGACTCAAGGGAACATCCATCCTGATCCAGAACACCTTTCTGGGCAAACCAGCTGGCCCCTATCCATGTACCTATCTAATAAAAGAGTAATATGCAGATTGACTATCACTCCAACATACAAGATGACTTCCCCCATGTGGTCAAAAGATCCTGCCCCCATGTGGACACAAGATGGCCACCACAAGGTGGCCAGCAGAGGAGGGCAGTTGGCAGGGACCAGGGCTGCAAGAGAGGGCAGTTAGGGATGACCAGGCTCACAGGAGAGAGCAGTTAGGGGCAAACAGAGGAACAGTTAAGCATCAATCAGGCTGGCAGGGGAGTGGTTATGGGGTGATCAGGCTGGCAGGCAGAAGTGGTTAGGGAAAATCAGGAAGGCAGGCAGGTGAGCAGTTGGAAGCCAGCAGTCCTGGATTGTGAGAGGAATACCCGACTGTCCATTTAGGCTTGATCCAGGTAGGATTGGGCCTAAACGGGCAGTTGGACATCTCTCAAGGAATCCCAGATTAGAGAGGGAGCATGCTGGGCTGAAAGACAAACCTTCCCCCACGACCTCCCCTCCCCATGCATAAATTTTGTGCACCGGGCCTCTAGTATAAATATAAGTAACAAGAGAAGATCACAAATAATAAACACACAAGCACACCAAAAGCTTGGATCTCATAACAGTTATCATAACTAGTGGTGAAGGCCTGTAGGGAAATTCAGAGATACAATATGTACCCAGCAGGAAAAGTATCTGGGAAATGTTCGACTCCCTGTTTAACCTTCTGTTACTGTGTAACTCTATGTAGCCTCAGGTTTGGCTGACTACCTGGAAAGCAGGGATGCCCATGAAAGGTAAAGGGAAGGCCCTAGGAAGGTAGTTAATGAATGTATAGAGTGTGGGTAACTGTTTGATGTTGTCTGCTAACTTAGAATCACGTTGTTCTTCCTGGTGGTCTACTTGACTACTCACCATATATGCTTTTACTATTAACCCTAGAAAAAAAGGAGACCCGACTCTTGGAGGGTGTTAATCTCTTCCTGGTCGGACAACACTGGGGATAAGCAACTACTTTCTTCTATTAAAACTCTTATAAGAGTTTGAATAAGGCTGCTTGTCAGTTCCCCTGAATTTAGACTTTTGGAGCTTTTTCTTAACAAGCACCTAAGCTCAAAGGGACAGGATGCTACTTGTAATGCAGTTTACATTACAGAACCTCTAATTTGTGTACTACTCTACAATGCTTTTCTATTCCTACATTCCACAGTGGCCTATGCCTTACCCCACATCCTACTAGCTATCTTGAATTGTGAATATAATGAATACTTATTTGTTTGGTGAATGAATAAAATAAATACCATTAGTGTTCTCAGCTAAAATCATGCTCCTGGAGGGCACTTCCACCAGAGCCTACAAAAAACAGGGAAGAGGGAGGAGAAAGGAAAAGAAGAGGAGAGGAGAGGAAAAAAAAACAACAAACACCAAAAGAAAATTTTGTCCTTCCAGTAGGGACATGAAAAGTATAAAAGAAAACTAAACCGCCCTGGCTGGGTACATCAATTGATTAGAGGGTCATGCTGAGGTTGAGGGTTTGGTCATGGCACATACAAGAAGCAATCAATTAATGCATAAATAAGTGAAACAACAAATTTATGTTTTCCTTTCTCTCTTTCTTCCTCTCTCTTTCAAATCAATACTTTAAAAAAAAAGTTTTTAAGAAAGTCAGCCATGACTCATGAGATGGCCAAGCCTAAATAGTCAAACCAGAGTCATGGACATAGCATTCAATGTTTTTTTTTCTTTCTTTCACTCTTTCACAAATATTATTTCATTCAGGGTGGGGTCCCTCAGGGTGGCCTTTGGAGGTCCAGCTCCAGCTCACACCCTCAGCCCTGCAGCTGCCCAACCCTGCCTTGGCATAGCACCATTCCCTCACCTGCTCCACCATCTTGCCTGTGGGACAATTGATTGAGGTTGGGCCCTCCATCTGGCTTCCTCAGATACTGGGAGCCAGAAAGCTGCCCCACCAGTCATTGTGGGTGGTGCCTTGACCTGGTGCTGTCTGCTCACCTGCTCCGCCATCCCACCATAGTCACACTCTCAGCAGGGCCCATTGGGGCTGGCAGTGCCTCCATTGCTGCCTGCTGCCAGTGCCAAATCACCAACGCCTGCCATGTCCCATGCATCCCCCTGGTGGTCAGTGCACATCATAGCAAGTAGTTGAACTCATGGTCAAACAACTACTGAGGAGACAATTTGCCTATTAGTCTTTTATTATATAGGATTCTATTTTATTTTTATTAAATATATTGTGTTGACATTGGTTAATAGGATCATATAGGTTTCAAGTGTGCATTTCTATGATACACTAGAGGCCTGGGGCATGGATTTGTTCACCAGTAGAGTTCTTCAGCCTGGCCTATGGGGATTGGGCCAAAATCAGCTCTCTAACATCCCCTGAGTAGTCCAGGATTGCGAGAGGACTCGGGGCAGGCTGAGGGACCTCACTGGTCAAAGATCGAGACTGGGGAGGAATCATGGGAGAGCTCCAGGGTATGTCCAGCCCATCTCACCCAGTCCCAATTGGCAGGACTCTAGCAACAAGATAACCTGCCAGTCGAAGCATCTACCCCTGGTGGTCAGTGTGCATCATAGCAACTGGTCGAACAGTTGAACAAATAGATTATATAGGATGATCTCTATACTGTATTGTGTGCCCACTACACAAAGTCAAATCATATTTCATCTCCATGTATTTGGCCTCTCTACTCCCCTATTTACCACCTCCTTCCCTCTGGTAACCACCATAATATTGTCTGTGTCTAAGAGTTTCAGTCTTATCCTGCATATGAGTGAAATCATATTGTTCCTAGCTTTTACTGATTGACTTTTTTCACTTAACATAGTATTCTCAAGATCCCTCCATATTGTCACAAGTGGCAGTATTTCATCATTTTTATGGCTGAGTAGTACTCCATAGTATGTAAAGACCACATCTTCTTTATCCAATCCTTGTATAGAAAGACACTTGAGCCAACTGGTGTTTCTGTATTTGCTGAGGATTGTTCAACTCCCTAAGTATAACATTGCAGTCCCTATTTATAGGTCTTCTATAACCTTTATGCTGGAAATTAAGTTTCCTTATAGCTTTTTATTGGCTTAAAGTACCAGTCTGTACATAAAGCCAAACATTTCAAAACAGTGGCTTCCATCCCCACAGCAGCTCCTTATCAACTAATTCACTGACCCAGTGTCCTTGTTTTCTCATGAAAATAATTTATTTTCATATTTTAATGAATATAAATATTATAGATTACTAATGACTATGAGAAAAAAATATGGGATAAAGAAAAATATTTAAAATTCTTTGTAGTAAAAAGAGAATGAGTTAAGAATACTAAAGTGTTCCTGTTTGCCTGAAGAATTTACATGTTTTATTATTTTG
Source organism: Lasiurus cinereus (assembly GCA_011751065.1). Classification (NCBI taxonomy): domain Eukaryota; kingdom Metazoa; phylum Chordata; class Mammalia; order Chiroptera; family Vespertilionidae; genus Lasiurus; species Lasiurus cinereus. Next base: position 16,033,054 of record JAAGEH010000041.1, on the reverse strand, counting down.
GACCCTGGAGTAAACACCATATACAGTAAAAGACACAAGTAAACATTTTCATTTAAACCCATCAATGCAGTTACAAAAGGCAGTTTAAGCCCTAGCTAATTTGACTCAATAGATTGAGTGTGGCCTGCAGACTAAAGGGTCCTGGGTTTGATTCCAATAAAGGGTATGTGCCCTGCTTGCAGGCTCAATCCCCAATAAAGTACATGCAGGAGGCAGCCAATCAATGATTCCCTCTAATCATTGATGTTTCTATCTCTCTCTCCCTCTCCCTTCCTCTCTGAAGTCAATAAAAATATATTTTAATGAAAAGAACAAAAGGCAATTTAAGACCTTGCATAAACTATGCAACTTAATTTTAATTCTTAAAAGCACTATAGTGGTTGATACTATTCTGAGATTTGCTTTTTTGTGTTGATAAATATTGGGATTATAATTCTCAGTTAACATTTGAAATAAAAAGTGATCCTGAAATGTCTGTGTTGATTGTTCAAGCACTTCCCTAGCAAATTTTCTATGTGCATTGTACTGGGAGTTCACACGTAGATATTACACAGCAAGTTGGCAGTGGATCAACAATTTTCTGCATCTCTTAGGATTTCTAATTATTAATGGCTTCTTTTGGCTGACCACATACACTAAAGCAATTATATTCTGAAATAAAAACATCTTTCTTTTTATTTATTTTGTCTTTTGAAAATGCTTTATAATGCAATTACATTAAAATGACTAAAACGCATGAGACAGTAAAAGTAGTTTAAACCCAATGTTTTTAATTAAAAAAAAGACAAACACATTTTGTTGTGGGCATAAACAATGCTCTCCCACAAATAAAATTACAATTGAAAATTTTAAAAATGCTTTTATAAATGAAGCACAGAGTTTTAGATTGTTGGCACTAGCTGTTGTTTCAATTAAACTTTGAAAAAATATATATATACACTATTAAAGAGAAACATGCAAATTAACCATCACTCTGCTATGCCAAGCCACATCCACCAGCCAATCAGGAGAAAGTATGCAAGTTAACCCAACCAAGATGGCAGCCTCTCACAGAGCTGGAGCAAGCAGAAGGCTTGGGTTGCCCCAGCAATGGAGAAAGCCAAGCTTCCCATCCCCCCTGGCCAGCCCTAGCCACCATTCAAAGTTACAAAGTTTCAATTATAGAAGATAAATAAATCCCAACAAAGATGGTGGTGGCCATGGAGCTGGAACCAGCTGGAGGCTTGGGTTGACCCCAGCAATGGAAGAAGCCAAACTTCCTGGCTAGCTTTAGCCTCAGCTCAAAGCTACAAAGTTTCAATTATAGAAGACAAATAAATCCTAGATACAGTGGTACCTCGAGATACGAGTGCCCTAACATATGAGATTTTTGAGATACAAGCCTTCGAGCGAGCGATTTTTGCTTTGAAATACGAGCAACATTTGAGATAGGAGTAATCGCGCAGATCGGCCGGCTGCACACGACCCACCAGTTTACTGTGACTCTAGCGTCTCATAGTTTCCCACGCCTCAAGGTTACGGAACAAATTAAACTGGTATCTTGAGGTACCACTGTATTTGTTTCCAGCCAACCCTAGCCTCTTCTCAAGGAGGCACTGAAAAAAAAAAAAAAGACAAAGAACAAAAGGAGGGGCTGGGACCCTGGATTGCCAGGGGTTGATCAGGCCAGAATGGGATGGCAGGGGCTGTTTGGGGTAAACAGACCAGCAGGGGGTCAGTTAGGGATGAGCAGTCCAGTTGGAGGTGATCAGAACAGTGGTGGTGGGGGGTGTGGGGATTGTAGTGAGCAGGCCAGCAGGGGACAGTTGGGCGTGAGAAGGCCAGTGGGGAAGAAAGGTGAAGGCAAGCAGACCAGCAGGGGAGGCAGTTGGGGTGATCAGGCTGGTAGGAGGGGCATTTGGGGGCAAGCAGGCTGGCAGCAGGGGGCAGTTGGGGGGTGAGCAGGCCAGCAGGCAGAAGTGGTTATGGGCAATCAGGAAGTCAGGCAGATGAGCAGTTGGAAGCCAGCAGTCCTGGTTTGTGAGAGGGATGTCTGAGTGCCTGTTTAGGCCTGATCCTGATAGTCAAACATCCCTCAAGGGATCTCAGATTAGAGAGAATGCAGGTTGGGCTGAAAGACACCTCCCTCCCATGCACAAATACCGGGCCTCTAGTGTGCATATATTATATATGTTGATTTTTCAACTAGAAATGGTGATCTAGAAAGTGGGGCTTTTTAAAAAATTTCTACCCATAGACTCCACAGTACATAAACATTTGAATAACTAAGAGGATTAACTATGCACAGTTGAATGCTATTAATTACTGGGAATTGTAATATTCATGAAATCTTCCTGAATGTAACTGGCTATGGTTATCCAGTGACCCTGGCACCCTTTTAGCCCCTCATGTGAACACTGGAAATTGTAGTAGCCTAACCCTGGCTTGAGTTCACAGAGAACTGGGTTCAATCCCAGCTACATCCCTATTGAGATTGTGAGCAAGTTCCTTATCTCTGCAGTTCAACTGTGTTGGGGTTTCGCAGGGAACATGGAGGGGTTCCACAGCTTCATTCTATGTTCTGAGCAAAAGAGTGATACTTTATATCTGACAAAATCCAGGCGATGACAACTCTAATATTGAATTTTGCAGTTTCAATATTCGACCACAGTGCCTTACTTCCTGGGACCTATCTCTGCGAAGCTGGGTCCTCTGTGTATGCTGTGATTTACCTAAAAAGCAAATCAAACAAAAAGCAAGTGCCATTGTGCAGGTCAATGTAGAACACACAATGAGAGTTGTGTTTTCAATCGGATTCCAAGATTTTTAAATATCAGGAAGTTTCCAATAGATAAATACATACCATTAATAACTAATTGATATTATTTAAGAAGCTAAAATTAATATATTATTTTTATTTAAATTGATTGTTGAAAGTATCACAGATGCCCTTTTTAAATATGTTATTTTCCTTTAGCTCACGTGCATTTTTTTTTCAAACAGCTATTAAGTGGTTAGGACATAAACACTTAAATTGTTTAGACATACAACTAAAACAAACTGCTTGGTGTTTCTTTTGACATAAAAGTCAAGAACATTTTAATGAATTACCAAGAGCTCCATGGCAGGAAGCCTCTGATTCACTCTGGGATGTAACAGAGTGGTAAGAGGAACGGACAGGACTACCTACAGACAAATCTGTGGTCATCCTCTATGATAACAACATTATTGTTACTGAAAGCCACAAAAGCAGTCTCCATCTGAGAACTTGAAAGCGCAATCCTGTGTAATAATTACTCAGCTAACTTTTTTTGCTGTTAAATCATCTCCCTTCTTCTCACCTGGGTCAGGTCCAGAGATCTATGAACACTAACTCTATCCTGCCCATCTTTCCCACGACTACCCAGTTCCCCCAGTTTAAGGCAGTTTCTGATCCATCCAGGGATCAGATCAGCAATGACACCCTTTTCATGATTCAAATCTCTCCCCTCCACTTCTTCCTTTCCGTTCTACTGACCAGCCAGCAAAGATCTCTGCTTTTAAAAGTGCTGGTAACTAAATTGGACCCACCAGAAAACCCAGTGTAATCTTCTGGTCTTAAGGTCAACTGATTAGTAACTTTATTGCATCTTGCTATTAAGGTAACATAGTCACAAGGGTGATATCTCATCAGATTCACAGGTGGTAAAATTAGAACTAGTCATGTGGGATGGGGGGAGGGGTCACATTAGAAATCTTACTACCACAGCAGCCAGAATCAGTGAGGAAGAAGTCAAGGAAGAAGTCACTCCACCTTCACCAGAGCCCACCCAGCATTTCTGAGAAAATATAGTCAATAATAGAAGCATAGTATTACTGATGAATACCCATGGATCTGTCTACATTCAGAAGTAACAGTAATGAGGTAAATTTTGAATTGAAATGCAGAAGGGAATGAGTTGAGAGAAAAATAAAGCCAAGGAAATGACTGATCGCTATTTTGTGAAGGGAGAAACATGACTATATCTCTGCCCAAACCCAACACAGACTGGACACACTCTTATGCATGTTGCTCTAGTTCTAGCTCCCAAACAGGGTTATACATGGTGAAATAACTGTGAAAATAGCCAATCGAGAATAGTTTATCGTTAGCCTGGGAGAGGAAAAATATATTTATTTCCATGTCACTGCACTGCCACTTTTCTTATTTCTGTCATTCTTTCCCTTATGGCACCAAAGAATCCTAAATCCATAGGGATCCAAGATCACATCACACCATTGAACTAAACTACCTGTAATACATCTACACTTCAAAAAGGGAGAATGTGGAGTTTGGCCTTTTCTATTTCTATTCCTTTCAAAAACTATTTTCTTGCCTTGCAATGACCATCAAACTTTTCCTCAAGGAAATAAGCCTGGAACCATAATTTCCTTGTATCTTTTCAAAACTGCTCTTACCTATGTCTCCACTCTCCAACAAATTTTGTCTTGGTTTACCTGATACAGTTCCTAATTCATGGAGCTGATATGGGTTTCATGGATTACTCATATCTCAGATGCCACATTAATACTTTAAGAGGAGCCAGCAACAGCATCACCCAAAGCTGAAATAGACAGGAAAAAGAAGGCTGATTCTGGAAGCAGGTTGAAGCAGAGAGTTCATCTTTATTTCTACTTAGGTCACGTCTGTTTAAAAATGTATTTTGCTGAACTGTAGCTGAAGGATTTTCATGTTTTGTCAAATAGAATTTTGAAAATATGATTGTTCACAATAGCATCTTCCTGTATTTCTTCTTTTATCCTTCCACCTTTGAAATGTGCCTTATAAAAACCAAACATAGGCACGCATTTTTTTCTCTCTCTCTGGGCCCCAGAATTCACAATTTAGAAAGAAAAAAGCAACACTTTCAGCTCAATTTAGTTTGGGCCACAGGATTTTGAGATTAAGAGCCTCATGTTCAATGTTTGGAAAAGATTTTCAGAACAAGGTTATTCAGTTCTATGGATTTATGACATGGAATGAATAGGGAACAAATAGTTTTCCTCAGTCTCAAAGTTCTATTCATGTTGAAAGAAGCAAGTCTATTTCATTGTTCTCTTTCTATCAGATCACCAACTTTTGCTCTGCTGGGTTGATTAAATTCAATGTCTGAAAGCTCCAAAAATATTTGAATAAAAGAGGCCAAGTACAAATGATTGTGATTTAAATTCCAATGGGTTTTGCTTCATTTTCTATGTTGCTTTTTCATATGAGATTAAATTAGAACTTTTGTGAATATTGTGCTCGCAGTTCTCAAACAATATGTCTCTTATTAACTTTGACTTTCTTATTAGTTTTCAGATTGACTTTGCCAGTACATTACTCACGGATACATCCTAAGAGACAAATATCTACTCTATTATTTACTTCAATGTTTCAAAATATTTACCACAATCTCTAGACATGCAACTCCTAGAGGAAATAAATAAAAAGGGACCATCTTCCTCACCCTTTTATTTGATCAGCTCCAGACAATGCACTCTATCGAAAACCATTGTGCTCTCGAACTGCTTGTTGAGGCCAATGTCAGCAAGTTGCTACACATCACTTTTAAGTAGCCTGGTTGGTTCTGTAAAGAAATAGAAAGAAGATGTTAAAATTTCTTTTAAAAATATTTTAAATTTTATTTAAGTAATAGAAAAAATACTCATGAAATATACATATATATTTTTTTAGAAAAACTGAACACAATCAAATGTTGATTGTGAGATTCTAACAGCAAATATGAGAAAAGATGAGAAGAGAGAGAAAAATAACTATCCCAGAGATTCTTAAAATGGTCTTGGAAGAATAAACAGAAGTTATCCAGGCTAAGCAAGAAGATGGATGTAATCTGTTTACTATCAGAATGATGGCATAGGAGCAACAGCTATCCAAGGTCAAAATAGATAATTTTGTCAATAGTCTTAAGTTAGTATGTAAATAAAAAAACATGTAGTAAGTACTTCCTATGTGCCAAATCCCGGGTGATGCACTCGCCATAGGCTAAATAAACAATGCAGGTCTGAAATTGCAATGTGAGTCCTACAGTCTAGCTCAGGAGTCATAATAAATATATAGGTACTAGCGAGTACTAATAAAACTAAGTCCTCCAGGTTTCATGAAGGAGTAAGATGCTAAGGGAACATAAGTGTGAGTGTCTGCATTAAGGCCAGTGTGCATGAGAAGAAGGGGGTGGGAGGGTGGCCATACCTGAGCCTGGAGCATCTACCAGGGACCAAGCCATGCTAATCTTTCTGTATATGTTATAATTTATTCTGATGATGACAGGCAATGCCCTTGGAGATTAAACACCTTGATGACCAGATTAGATTTGGGTAATGCAGAAGACGAAGTTAGAACATTGAATTTTGACCAGCACATTCAAATCCTATCTACTCTCCCTGACCATTAACTGTCTCTATTACTTGGATTTTGGACTCATCATTGTAAAATGGAATAATGCTATATAAATCAGATGAGATCACGCATGTAAAAGTGAATTACAAAGTGGCATTCAGTGTACATATGAATATAAGAAATTATTTACTCTCTCATTCAAGCCTGTAATCATCACACAAGGCTCAGTAAACAGTATGCACTGAACAAACACACACACACACACACACACACACACACACACACACGAGTCCAAGCTTCAGAACCCCTTCCTCCAAACCTCACCTTCCTCCCATTGCACTGGGAGAGTAGTTTGGTCTCACATCAATTCTGGCTCATGCTCTAGTGAGCATAGAACCACACGGTGACTGTTTGAAAACGGATCCCATAAAGTAAGCTTTTTCTTTTGTCACTGTTTCAATCACATCTCAACTGTCAGACTTCTGTGCTGGACAGAAAAGAACCCAGTGCTGTGTCCTCAGTGTCAGTGCTTGTCATTCTGAGCTACAGCCTCAGCCACGGCTCCCAGTGCCCTCTGCCAGCTCAGGGTGGCTGGACTTCAGAGGGTCTCTGGCCTTAGCCACACACTGTTTCTAAGCCAGCTGCTGGCCCACACTCTACTTGACCTTAATGTGGAAATTCTGTCACCAGTGTTAATTCCTCTTCCCTCCTGGGAAAATCTATGTGGGTCTTCCACATTCTTTACTACTAGTTAACCTCAGCTACCTTAGCAAAGTTCTGTAACATTAAATTTCCAAAAGGAAGTGGTTCAGAGTAAAATGAATCCCTTCCCACCAATGAGGTTCCTCAGCCTTCATACCAAAATACCTACTTTTCCCCAGTAGCTGGTTCTACAAAGACAGGCATTATTTTGAGCCAGAATCTTCCCTAAACCACAAATGGTGCTATTACTCAGTTGTCTAATCCCATAGCCCAGTTTCATACCTGGTTGCATACACCTTTTAAGAATAAATTAGTTTACTTTCTCTCTCTCTCTCTCTCTCTCTCTCTCTCTCTCTCTCTCTCTCTTTAAATTCTATGTCTTATTTTTTAATGTAAATTCTTTATTGTTTTAATTATTACATAAGTCTTCTTTTTCCCCTATTGACTTCTCCCTGGCTGCCCCTATCCCTAGCACATGCCCTCACCACTCTACCCTCCCCTTTCGTACCCATTGGTTTTGCTCATATGCATGCATACATAGTTTACTTTCTTAAAACGATTATCAATCTCAACCACATAGGCCCTTCTACTACTTTGTTTCTATTTTGTGTCAGAATCTAATTTCTAATGCTCTATATTCACTTTTGGAATAACTATTAAGGCAATGATGTCTAGCTTTTTTAGGTCTCTGCAATAGTTGTGATCACTATATGATAAACATTTGTTGAATTTGATGTAACTAGAACTAGTTTTGTGGCCTACTCAGCAGTATATATTTTAAAGTCTTCTTAAGGAGCAAACTTAATTCTCTCTACTAAGGACTATCTTCTCAGCTCTTCTAGTTTCTCCACTCTGTCCAAATCTAATTGACAGCTTCTTGGACACTCCAAGCTATAAAAAGCAGTAGACATTTCCTTCATTGAGAGAAGACAAATCTGCCTGGTGATGTTCATTCAGGAAGAAAGCAATGCAGTCCTTTCATATCTTACAAATAAATGACTATTGCTGCAAGGATGAGGATGCATATGGCTGCTAGTGAGGCTGTTGATGCTGTGACATGGCATCAATGCTAGGGATTTACCTGTGTTCAATGTCATTGAGTCCCAGGACAAATTTCTCAGCATGGATAATGAATTTCTCCTTCTAGTTTTTGTGGGTTTTTTTTTTGGGGGGGGAGCGGGGGAAACAACTCTTTATTTATGCTATATTTAATATTATTGGTCCAGCTGGGTTGATGCACTGCTGATGAAGTGGTGACACAGTTCTAAGAATTTTATTTTAAAAGGTCAAGAATAGGTGGGCTTTCTCAAGGAAATTCTAGATGCCATTTGTTTTTCAACTATCACAAAAGTTAGTATTTTCATACAAAGATAAAGTAGAAACAGTTTTAAAAGATTTTAGACAAATTAATGAAGATAAATCCAGGCTGATTTATTAAAGAAAAAAATACAGTAGTTGTCCTCTATATGCAGGCAATACATTTGAAGACCCCCAGTAGATGCCTGATATCATGGATACTATGAAACCCTATATATACTATGTTTTTGTTTTTTCCCTATACAGACATACCTTTGCAATAAAGGAAGCACTTTATGGCTTCTCTTTGGCATGTCCAAATTTCCAGTACCTCTACTCTTGGTCTTTGGGGCCTTTATTGAATAATGTAAGGTTTACATGAACACAAGCACTGCAGTACTGGAAGAAAGGATGATTGCAGGATGGAATGGAGTAGGATGGTGTAAGATTTCATCAAGGTATTCAGAACAGTGCTAAAATTTATAAGTTCTTTATTCCTGGAATTTTCCATTTAACATTTCCATACATGTTTGACCTCATATAATTGAAACTACAGAAAGCAAACCCATGATTAAGGGAAGACTACTGTACTTAATTAATAAATCTCTAATATCTTGGTATTGATACCTTGGGGTATAATTACAGCCTTTCATAAATGTCATCGAACCAATGAGTTCTCAGCCCTGTACAAATTCTCCATCCTTCAGGTATATGATATTCTGAACTTCTCATCAGGGTCTTTAAATTCGTTGCTCTGTCAGTTTACCTAGTTATCATATTATTGTGATTTAGAGCCTGGACTACCTGCAATCAAATCCTGGGTTTACCAAAGGTCTGACTATGCAAAATAGTCAATGATTTTGTCATTATAACATAGTCATATGTAACATATGTACAATTAATGTAACATACTCAAATGATTTTCATTATGTAACACTGTCAAATAACTATATCTATGGGACATTGTGCTTTAGTTTTGTGTGTAAAATGAAGATCAAAATAATAAATACAATACTGATAAATAAAAATATATGAGTTAAAACAAAAAAATATTAGGTAAATAGTCTGGCACATAGCAAATCCTATATAATAAAGAGCTAATATGCTAATTAGACCGAACAGCCAAATGACCATCTGGATGACATTCCAGATGACCATCCAGAGGACCTTCTGGATGAAGCCAGGGCTGCGAGGACCAGCCAAAGCTGAGCCCCTTGCACGAATTTAATGCATCAGTCCTCTAGTAATATAATCTCTGCTTATTTACTGTTTGACAGATACATAATAGAGCAAAATAATAAGTTCAATTTCATGAAGTTCTTTTTAAAAGTTTATTTCTTTTTCAATAGCATAAACTTTGATTTGTTATTACTCTAAATAAGTCTGAAAATATGATTAGAAAAAGTAAATCTATCCTGTTATGCAAAAGTAAATCTATCCTATTAAGCTCTGTTTCTGGGCATTTAATACCAGGATCCTAATGAAACCCTATAGATACTCAAAGGTTCCTGAAATGAGATATTGGCTGCTAGTCCTCCTTGTACATTCAGCATCATTGGGAGAAATCCTAGCTGTTGTTTAGAGCATCATTTGGGACCTAATGTTCAATCTTAATTCTCAAATAGTTGCCAAAATTTTCCACTTATCTGTCTGTTTTTTCTTCTGCTCATGTATCTAACCATTCATTTATATAAGTTATATAATTATTTGAGCAAGCTTTTTTCTGCTCTTAAGAACCAGTGGTGGACAAGAACCTTTCATTGATGACCTCACCCACGTTCATCCTAAACTTGTCACATGGCCCTCATTCTCAAACCCCTCAATTATTTTGATTATTTTGAATTTATCCTTTAAGTATTTTGTCTTACTCCAATTTTGCCTTAGCCTTTTCATTTGCAAAAACAATGTCTTGGAATCTAGCTGTCCTATTCTGCAGCAGAAACATGTGTGAGTACATGTTTGTGGATGGAGTGGGAAGACAGAATACATTACTAGAGACAGAAAAAAAAAGCCAATTACCTGCTGTTAAGAGTGCAGCTTGTTCAATGCAAAGTCAACTGATATGCGATGTCAGGGACATTTCTCAGGGTTGTATAACATTGATTGCTGACAGCTACAGTGCCCAATTTATCAGCAATCAGCTGAGAATTTCCACTTAGAAGTACAAGACATAGATTTTTCTCTCTAATTGGGGGCATAGCAAGGGAACTGGGGAAATGAAGATGTCTAATGGACTAATGTTTTCAGATTGCAACATGAATAGACTAAGTTAGTGGTAGCTCCCTGCCCTTATCTGTACGCAACTCTTTCAGAAGGTTTGTGTGTTGTAGCACAGTATTGGTTCCTGTTACTGATGTTATCAGGAGTGGATTGCTTCAGTCTCAAAGAGAAGGCAGACAAGGATAGTAGAAGGAACTTTTTTTTTTCCCAATAAGCTCCAGGTTAAAACTCAAGCATGTGGGAAGTTAAGGTATTGCTCATTGACTTTGTTCAAAAAGCCTTGAACTGAAAATCAGGGTGATGGAACACATAATATTGTTTTCAGCTAATTATATTCTTTTGGATTAAAAATCGAAATCATATAGTAAGATTTAGTATTTTTTTATCAGTTAGCTACACTGCACAAGGAACTATCATTAGGAACAAAGATTTAAATATATTGCTTATTAACTTTCAAGGCAATTTATAAAATAAATTGTGTTTAGGTAATGAGGACTGAAGCCAATGTACTCTTTTGTGCCTATTTTATGCTAACAATTGTGAAACAAAGCATGATTTTTTGTCTTTGCTTATCAATGTTGGAACTGGGGGTGGGAGGGCCTATTTAAATGTATTTGATTGCAAGTCGGGTTTAACATAAGTTTGTGGGTAGTTGTGAATTGCATGAGTTAGAAAGTAAAACACTGAAATTTGTGGAACTTTGTTTTAGAGAAGGAATATGTATGTTTAATGGAAAAAGATATGGTGGCCAAGATTTGCAGCAAGAATCCAGCTACCAAGGAAAAACTGAACAACTCACCATTTTACCTTGAGAGATCCTTGCACCATCAATAGCTCTCAGACACTGCTTCATTGCCTTACTCAAAACTAGATTCTACATTATGGTGAAGGCATTGTTAATAAGAAGGATGAAGAGGAGGAGGAAGAGAAGGAGAATGTCCCACTGTCCCACACATGCATACATTTATATTTATAGGTTCTATTTTATTTAAAAAAAAACTTTTTTTCCCATAACATATCTCCAAACTAACGTGTGTCTTCAAGCTCCCATAAAAATAACCTTTCTGCCGAGACCGGTTTGGCTCAGTGGATAGAGCGTCGGCCTGCAGACTGAAAGGTCCCGGATTCGATTCCGGGCACATCTCCAGTAGGGGCTGTGCAGGAGGCGGCTGATGGATGTCTCTCTCTCATGGATGTTTCTGACTTTCTATCCCTCTCCCTTCCCCTCTGTGAAAAATCAATAAAATATATTAAAAATAAATAAATAAGATAAAAAATAACCTTTCTAATCCTGGAGAATCGATTTGCTTGCTATTGTAGGACTCAGTGCTGAGCACATATGAATTGTGCTATGTAACAAAGTATCTGCTTCTGAGAGTAGTGCCTCAATTCAGATATTTGCACAGCAATCACCATATGCAATTGAATTATAACTTACATTTGCATTTCATCTCCACTCAAAATCATACTGAGATACATCACTAGAAGTAGAATACATAAAATAGATGATAAATACAAAAGAGCATAGCATTAAAGTAGCAAGGAAGTTTTACTTTTTAAAGCGAAAGCAATCATATCACTGGAAGAATTATCAACTTACAAAATACCTTATAAAGCAACACCCAAATACTTCATTAGACTTTAGAAGAAAAGGCACCCTGAACTATGGAACCATTTGTCATTAAGACACTTACAGAAGTGTTTCCTAACATGTGCCAGGTACTGCAATTACTGGCTACTATAGAATTATCTGTTAATTGTATAAGGTTTTAGCTTTGTAGATAAAATGGGATACACAGAGTATTGTTATTTTTACTCTTGTTATAAATTTCACAAAAGATTTGCTAATTATATGTAGCATGTATTCTATTATAATAATTTATTTTTACAACAGAAGTACTGATATGTATTTTAAGATAATTTTCCTCTTTAGAAAATTATAAATATTATGCAAGGATGAAAACAGTATATGTTGAAAGGTTTTCTTCTAAAAGTTTTAAAAACTATTCTTTTTGTTTTATAGCATTGGCATCCTAAAGGATGACCTTTGTAGTATGTTTTAGCACATCCTAATCACGAAGACAAAGATGCACTCTGATAAAGGACTGGCAGAATATATACTCTGGCACTTCAATCCTGGAGGTTGCGATACTCAAGGAAAACTTTGATGATGGATATTTTTTAAATAACCACACAAAGTTAACTTGGGAGACTCAACTAGAATATTTGGAAAGCAGTGCTTCATTTATATGCACAAATCCTGTAAATATATAACTCAAAAAATTAAGTATTCAATATTGTTAAAATAAAAAAAACAGAGAGCAGCCTTGAAAATTCCCTGAGCAGACAAAGCCAGTTTATTCATACCAATAAAGCTTAATTAAGCTTATTTTGCAAGACTGGCTTAACCTGTGTCATTTTTTGCTTATATCTCTGGAAATCATAAACAAAATTAAACTATTTCCCAAGGTTATTAAGAGGTAACCATTAAAAATTCTAATATTATGATCCCTCAAATGGCTACTGTAATTGTCAAACCTTTCAGGGTATATTAAACATTTGCAAAGTGGAGAGATTGACATGGCTGACTCTCACATAGTGAAGGACTATGAAAATGGCATAGAAATCTGTTAGAAGTTCCCAGTGGTCTCTATTTTCAATGATACATATTTCAATTTAAAAAACACACTGTTAATTTATTCAAATGAAAAATGTAAATAAAACCTCAGTCTTCATAATACCACAAGAATTATGTGGTTAGTTGTATGGAATAAAATGGGTCACAATCATAAATCAAAATAATTAGGAATCAAATGTGAATTAATTTTTAGAACTTGAAAATGAAGAAATCTTAGGTGCTAAAAATTTTATACTTTAGGACATATTAAAATTAAAATAATATTTATTGTGTAAATATATATTTTTAGCTCATTGGATATGTTTTCTTTATTTTTAAGTGTGAATCTTTAATCTGGAAAAGCTGTTACCAAAACAATAGTATTTTCTAATGTCATAGACATTTTAGAATCAAGAAAATATCATAACATTTTAAAAATAATAATCTCAAGTTCCCCTTCTAGAACATGCCAATTTGATCCAAAGGTTGTTGACAGGCAACTATAAAAAGAGAAGAAAATCTTACCTTTCAAGATAGTATGTATGCACCTGGAGATTATTATGCTAAGTGAACTATGCCAGTCAAACAAAGATAAATGCCAAATAAATTATCTCAGTGATATGTGAAATCTAATGAACAAAATAAACTGAGGAACAAAATAGAAATGTGGCATGGATACATGGAACAGATGGATAAGTATAGAGGAAAGAGAAAAGTGGAGAAGTGGATGAAAGAAGGTGAAGGGATTAGCCAAAGAGCATATATACATGACACACAGACCCAGACAACAATGTGGTGGTGGCCAAAGAGAAATGAAAGCAGGAGCTGGGTGGAGGTGGGCAAAGGTAGAGGAGGGGGAGGGAGGACATCTGTAGTAGTGTCCAAAAAAAGAAAAAGAAAAAAGAAAAAGAAAAGAAAAGGTAACAAAAAGAAACCATAAAAAATTAATTGAAATAAAAATTAACATAGGAATATTATATCAATGCAGCATCATATCTCAAAATATAAAATCTGAAATCAATCTTGAGTGTCATATTATATACAGCCCTACTTCACAAATAAACAAGCTAAGGGTGCCAAAATACCTCCCCAAGTTTGAAGACATTGCCTTAGGTCTCAAGATGAGCATCACACATTAGAGTGACCCAGTTCAGGCCTCGATCACTCAGGGAGACAATAACAGAGAAAGACTTGAACCTCACTCCCAAGACAAAGTTCTTTTCACTATAGATCCTAGGTCATCATTTCCTCATCAAGCTGTCACTACAATAGAATGATGGTGTTAGCAGACCGGGGATAGACCCTATCTTTGATAACATTTGAAAGTAGATGATCCTATTTAGTAAAGTGTAGCCAGTATCATTTTTCACTGTGATGTGTCCTATTCAGGACCTTCCTGGAGCACCCTGTCACCTGGAGGGATTTTGGTACCAGGAGGCTATGCTAATCCCCACACAACTACAGGAACCAAGGCTATCCAGAATCACTTTTATGGGTCATAATACAGCATATGTTCAGTATAAACAAAGAGTTGCTCTAGGTTTAAACAAGATCCAGACAAGAGAAAGAGAAGGAAGAAAAGAGAAGAGAGAACTTTAAGATGTCTTGGTTTGCACAACTTTGTTTACCTCATGTAAAAGAAATATTTTCAGGGTTTGTGTCCCTGACTTATAAATAACAAATAATAAATATTTTTTAAAGAGCTTTCAGGGTATTGTGTCCAATAAAAAAAATTCCATCTGCCTGGGGCTTTATTAGTCTCAAGGCAGATGCTGTGGGTTCTATAGGGAGATAGAAAGGATAAGAGGGAAGGCTGAGGATAATGGATGGGTGGGTGGGAAGAGATCAACCAAAAACTTTATGCATATATACATAACCCATGAACATAGATAATAGGATAGTGAAGGCTTGGGGTGAGAGTGGGAGGGCTAGAAGGGGTCAATGGGGGAGAAAAGGGGACACATGTAATACTTTGAACAATAAAGATTTTTTAAAAAAGATAGAAAGGATAAACTAAGCTGGAAATCAAAAGCTTCAAATCTTCCAATTCTGGACTGAATAGCCTTCAATGATATCCTCCCAGGTTCCAATGTTGACATCAATAAAATTAGGATTTAAAAAAAGCAAGCTTCCTGGTTCCAAAGGTTGGCATGCAGGTAAACATACACAAAAACAATAATAGTAATAACTCTGGCGGCCCTTGCCAATCATTACATCACAGAACTGTGTATCCTCATTCTACAAATGAGAAAACTAGGGCTAAGTGAGCATCCAGTGAGTTCAAATGATAGCTCATCCTTCATTCTTTCTATTTTCTTCCTCTTCCTATTCTTTCCCCCTGCCTCCTAATAATATTGCAGATAAAAATACTTAGCCAGCTACAAAGTTCTGTATGACCAGATGAAATTTCAGTTTTATAAACTAACAGAAAAGATCTAATTACTCCACTTGGGTTTTTCTCAATTTTGCCTGATAAAACCTTTGTTAGGAGAAACTAATCTCCAATCCAGAATTATAAATTCTGGTGTATGTTTCTGGGGTGGATTTTGCATTGCGGGGAAGAAAGATATGATATGGGCCAGTTGGAGGACCATTTGCCAGTTCTGGCAGTGCATCCGACCACTCTTCATAGTATCACTAATTGTTTAAAACCAAGATAAAATCCACATGACATGAAATTCA
Organism: Lasiurus cinereus; assembly: GCA_011751065.1. Classification (NCBI taxonomy): domain Eukaryota; kingdom Metazoa; phylum Chordata; class Mammalia; order Chiroptera; family Vespertilionidae; genus Lasiurus; species Lasiurus cinereus. Next base: position 16,017,200 of record JAAGEH010000041.1, on the reverse strand, counting down.
CCATTGAAACCATTAAAAAGTGTACAATTTAATGATGTGTAGTGGATTCACAATGCTGTGCAATTATAATCCCCATCTAATTACAGAACATTTTCAAAAAGAAACCCTATAATTATTAAATAATCATTCACCACCACCCCCACTCAACCACTAGAAATCACTAATTTTCTGAACCTATGGATATGACTTTTTTAGACACTCCATAGATATGTCATCATAATGACACCTCAAATGGCAAATTGGAACTCTGATTGCAGGTTCTTGTCCTATAAAGTTTGAAGAGTAAAAATTCACAGACTAAAAGTTTTTTAAGCAAAAGTTTAGAAATTTATTGCAAGCTTATACAATAAATTTCCAAAAAGGAATCCTTAGGAAGTGATCTCCAAAATGGGAAAAAAATAAAATAAAAACAAAACAAAACACTGTCTTCCAAAATGGGGGAAAAAAATCCCTAGTGCCATGAGTCTCTTTGTCTATGGGTTTTTGTTTTATTTTATTTTTTAAACTAGTGGTCCAGTGCATGAAATTTGTGCATGGGGGAGGGTTGTCCCTCAGTCCAGCCTGTACCCTTTCTAATCTGAGACCCCTCAGGAGATGTCCTACTGCCAGTTTAATCCTCTTACTTGTGAGACCAGGCCTAAACTGGCAGTCAGATATCCTTCTCACAATCTGGGACCCCTGGCTCCTAACTGCTCACCTGCCTGCCTGCCTGATCACCCTTAACCACTCTGCCTGCTGGCCTGCTCACCCCAACTTCCCCCCTTTGCCAGCCTGCTCATCCCTCACTACCCTCCCCACTTAGCCTGATTGCCGCTAACCACCTCTGCTTTGGCCCCGTCACCATGGTTTTGTCCAGAAGGACACCCAGGTCTCCTGGTCTAAGTAGCATATTACCCTTTTATCAGTATAGATAGAGGCCTGCTGCATGGGTGAGGTGAGGGCCAGCTGGTCTGCCGTGAAGGGATCCCAGATCAGGGTAGGGGTCCCCTGGGTGAGAGGTTGGGGAAGTTTGAAGGCTGGCCTTGCCCCCTTTGGGGTAGGGGTCCCTACTGGGAGCAGTGCCAGCTTGGGCAACCCCATCAGGGTAGAAGTCCTTGCTGGGGATGTGGAAAACCTGGGTGAGAGGTTGAGGGTCATTTTCAGACTGGCCAAACCCCCATAAGGGTGGGTGGTCCCCACTACGGTGGGCATAACTGGCCTGGGCGAGGGGCTGAGGGCCATTTGGGGGCAGTTTATAGGCTGGTCAAGCCCCTGGCTTTGTCTGGAAGGTCATTCAGAAGGTCTCCAGATGGTCTCCTGGTCTAATTAGCAAATTACTCTTTTATTAGTATAGATATAGATATTTTTATTGATTTCAGAGAGGAAGGGAGAGGGACAGAGAAGAAACATCAATGATGAGAGGGAATCATTGATTGGCTGCTTCCTGCACACTCTCTATGTGGGATGCCTAGACATGTGCCCTTGACTGAAATTAAACACAAGACCCTTTATTCCACAGGCCAATGCTTTATCCACTGAGCCAAACTGGCTAGGGCTCTATGGTTTTTTTAATGCTAGCAGGTTCTTTGTCTGTTCATGCTACTTTCTAAGTGGACCCTTCTCTGACTGGTATCAGTTTTAAAGTTTCAAAGCTTCCCCGGTGCCCCCCTCCTCTTCTTCCCCTATCTTGAAACATTCTTGTAAACCATCTGGTGGCTTGAAGCCTTCTCCACCCATAACATATGCATTCCTTTCCATGGGTTCCCCCTTTCCCTAACTGCCTCTCTTGTCTCTAAAATCTATTCAATAATAAGTGCACTTTTGTGTCTGGTTTCTTTCTTTTACCATAATGTCTTCAGAGTGAATATACATTACAGCATGTATTAGCTCTTCTTCCCACTTTATGACTAAACTAGATGCCCACTGCACAAAATTCATGCACGGGGGGGAGGGAGGGGAGGGCTTCAGCTCAACCTGCTCTCTCTCCAATCTGGGACCCCTTGAGGGATGTCTGACTGCCCATTTAGACTCCAATCCTGGATTAGGCCTAAATTGGCAGTCTGAATCCCTCTCACAATCCAGGACTGCTGGCTCCCAACTGCTCACCTCCTTATCTTCCTGATTGCCCCAAACCACTTCTGCCTGCCAGCCTGATGACGCCCTAACTATGTCCCTGCCAACCTGATTGATGCCTAACTGCTACCCTGCCAGCCTGTTTGCCCCTAACTGCCCTCCCCTGTGAACCTGGTCACCCCTAACTGGCCTCCCTGGCAGGCCTGAGTCCCTTCCAACAGCCCTTCCCTGCAGGCCTGGTAACCCCCAACTTCCCTCCTCTGCTGGCCTGGTCACCCTTAACTGCCTTCCCCTGCATATTTGATCATTCCCAACTGCCCTCCCTTTCAGGCCTGGTCCTTCCTAACTGCCCTCCCCTAATGGCTATCTTTGGTGGCCATCTTGTGTCCACATGGCAGCAGGATCTTTTGACCATATGGGGGGCAGTCATTTCTATGTTGGAGTGATGGTCAATCTGCATATTACTCTTTTATTAGATAGGATAGAGGCCTGGTGCACAGGTGGGAGCCAGCTGGTTTTCCCTGAAAGGTGTCCTGAATCAGGGTAGTGCTCCCTTGGGGCATGGGCTGGCCTGGGCAAGAGTACTGTGGTGGTTTGCAGGCTGGCCACTCCCTCCAGTGACCCAAGCAGAGGCCCTGGTATCTGGGATTTATTTATCTTCTACAATTGAAACTTTGTATCCTGGAGTGGAGCCAAGCCTTCTGCTTGCACAGCCATTGAAACTTTGCTGTCTTAAGTGGAGGCCTGGACCAGCCAGGGTTTGCAGAAAGCTTGGCTTCCCTCATCACCAGGGGCAACACAAGCCTGCTCTCTCTGTGGCCATAGCCATCTTGGTTGGGTTAATTTGCATACTCACTCTGATTGGCTAGTGGGCGTGGCTGGTGGGTGTAGTGGAGGTATAGTCAATTTGCATATTATTCTTTTATTAAATAGGATAATAATCCATTGTATGTGTACACACTTTGTTTACTTGTTCAGAAGTTGACAGATTGTTTCCACTCTTGAGATCTCTATAAAAATAAGAGTATAATATTTTTATTGCTTTTTAGAGAAAGGAAGGGAGAGGAATAGTGAGAGAGAATAATCAAAATGAAAGCAATAACCTCCTATTAGAGCTTGAGCATGCTCTCTCACCTGAAATCCAACCAGAAACTTTTTGGTGCCTGCGATGATGCCCAACCAACTGAGCCACAGCCAGGGCACATTTATTTTCTTTCAATAACATGCCATGATTCCTTCTTTATTGCTTCCTTCACTTTAGCCTTTCATATAGCCATTCTTTCACACTAGACTGGCTAGCAACTAATTCCCTTAGGAAAACTCTATCTGAGACCATCTTGCTTCCTCCCTCTTCCTCAAAGGTATTTTTGCTGTATTAGTATATAGGAATCTAGGTGAACAAATAGTTTTCATTTAACACTTAAAAACTATTTTTCTATTTTCTTTTGGCCTTCATGGTTTCTAATTTGCATCTACTGTCATTCAAATTGCTTTTAACCTTTTACCATAAAACATAAAGCAATTTATTTCACTAAATCAAGATTGTTGTTTATTTTTGTTTTTAGTTTTCAAAGGTTTGACTATAAGATGTCTTGGCAAGAATTTCTATGGGTGTCTTCTTTGAGGTTCATTTAGCCTTGTGAACATGTACATTTATGACTTGCAAAACTTTGAAAATGTTCAACCATTATTTCTTTGAGTACTTTCCCAACTTTGCCCTTTTCCTTCTTTTTGGGGCTTCAATGACACAAATACTAGTTCCTTTGTTACAGTCCCACAAGTTTCTTTTCTGTTTTTTTCCCCCCACTCTATTTTTATTCTGCTTTTCAAATTTAGGTTGGTATTTTTTTTTCTATTTTTCTTTTAGTTCACTGATTTTTTTATGTGTTTCCTTCATTCCTCTACTGAGATCAGACTCTGAAATTTCTATCTCAATATCCATATTAGAGCTTTGGAGTCTGGCCCTCAGAGCAGAACTTCTAGTCCTAAAGATTCCCTCTGAGCTTCTTATGGGGACACTGCATGTCGAATTCAGTTAGAAGACAAGCAAATTACCTGCAGGATTGTCCAATGTCCACACAAAGTCTTTTCAAATCACATGCAAACATCTCTCTTCCCTCTATTCCTTCCATTCAGAAAACATGACTGGCACCAAATTAGACCAATAATTGATCCTTGAATCAATACTTGAGTCCACTGGTCACTGCACCATTGATAAAACAGTCTCTGAATTGAATGAAAGATAGATGGATAGATGAGAGATATCAGCAAGGATAGCCTCGTCAGAACTAGCAAGCCATTTTATGCAGGATGTCAGAGACAAGTCAGGTATGGTTTACTGCTACTGATTAATAGTAACTATTTGATTCTGACTTGACAGAGAAATTGGCATTTCAGGAAGATATAACCTTCTGTTTCTGATGTGCCTAATTATACCTGGGAAGAGACTTAGGGCCAGGAGTGATATCAGTCAGAATTAATTTACACTAGAACTGCATCTTTCTTCTGAGATGTTCCCCAGATTTTTTGCAAACCTGAAATTTCCTAGTGGGCCGTAATTCTTCCAAAATCCTTTCTGCACAGGTCACCAGCAAGAATTATAGAACCAAAAATAATCTTCTCCTTCTAATCAGATTATCTGTATTTCCTTGTTTATATTTATGTATATTGATATATATTTTATATAGCTATAGAAATAAAAATAAGAAATTTAATTTGCTTCTACTTACTGAGCTATGGCATGTATGTATAGTCACCTACTCAATAGATAATGTGTTTGACATCTTCCAGACACTATCACTCTTCAGCTGCCTTGTCTCACAATTTCTATATTTTGATCTGCATCTGCTTTAGAGCTCTAACTGATCAAGTTGATGTTGTTCTGATTGATTTATTTGCAAAATAATCCCTCTTCATAGATTAATCCTTAGTTGCCTGAGACCATTTATCTCTCCAAAGCTTAGAGTTTTCAGTGCTGTGGTAAGACCTTTTCCTTTCTGCTCCTGGTGTCTCCATCCCAGACATTCATTTTGCCTTTTAGATTCTAACCTTCACAAGGTTTGTTATATGCTATTTTTCTCCTCTTTTCACTTTCAGACTCAACAATTCTCCCTTCAAGTATTGTTTTCCTTCTTTAGGACCTACATAAGACCACTAGGTCTCAAAATTTACACTAATTTTAAATGAAAAGAATAAGTGAATTCATATTTTATTTTTAAATATATTAGGGTTTTTTAGAAAGATGTGTGGATTTAAAGAAGAAACATGGAGAAAAGTGGTAAGAAAGAATGGTACTTATACTTTCAGGATTCACAATGGATCATCCCTCTGTTAGCCCTGTTAGTTACATTACTTTATGTAATCTTAACAGAATATTGGGTTAAAATGAGGATAATAAGGCACAAAGTCCACATATAGCATCTTCCAAATCATATTGTTAACAAAACTAGTGTATCAGGATGACTAAAAATGCATACTGTTGGTTAAAACATTATTTCACTTCTTTGGCCTTTATTTTTCTGAGCTATAACATCAGAATTGAATAATAACATTATTTCCTTCTCAGAAGTGCTCTAAGCATAATTGGATGCTTATACTTTATCTTTATGTTGCCCAATTTCCCAAAAGGATGAGCATAAACTAATGTGGCAAATATCCTCATAATAGGGGGTTAACATTTTATGCAGGATAACCAAAAGCTATTTGTTTGTTTGTTTTGACAAGTCTTAGATCTATACTCATCTTATAGTTCTAGAATAGCTGAAGTTGATGAAACTTTGAGCATGAATTTCTTTAGAAAAATTGACAGTACTTGGCATAATATGCCCTCCTACAAGGAATGGAAATGGATGCTCCCTTCTAGAATCACAGTCAAGGTGAAAGACTTCATAGTAGACCTTGAGATCCTATGACTGAAGGAGGTTAAATATGAATGACTATTGCTGGCTACCTGCTCTAGTGGCAGCATAGAAGAATGCTGCAGCCAAACGTCCCTTAGGTTCTCTTGAAGCTAACCTAGGTATGTTGCCCAAAAGAGTGCCTGAATGAACCCAATAGAGAATTGAGAAGTAACATTCTTGGTTAAAACCTATATATGATTTTTCAGGCCCAATCATAGGCAACAATGGCTTTAATGTCAGGCCTCATAGAGAAAAGCTGATCTCCCCACACCAAATCTGGTGCACAGTTGGTGAATTACAGTCTCTAACGCGAGTGGCAGCCAAGGACTCAGACATTCCCAAATGTCCATGGTTTATGCATATTTGCATTCCCAGCCCAAGTATCTAGGCTCACAGCCTCTTTATCTTGGATCTTTCCACTGATGAGGCCTTCTTAATAGGGAGAGGAGAAATGAAGAGAAACTTTGAAGATCCTTTTCCCCACTCTGTCACTATATTCACTACTTTTCTACTTTTATATGTCTAGTTGTCCCTCTTCCCCACCCCCCAGACCCAGGATTGAAGTGAAATAGGATACCCTAGCTCAGTGGTAGGCAAACTCATTAGTCAGCAGAGCCAAATATCAACAGTACAATGATTGAAATTTCTTTTGAGAGCCAAATTTTTTAAACCTAAACTTCTTCTAATGCCACTTCTTTAAAATAGACTCGCCCAGGCCATGATATTTTGTTGAAGAGCCACACTCAAGGGGCCAAAGAGCCACATGTAGCTCATGAGCCTCAGTTTACCAACTATGGCCCTAGGCAATTAAAGAGTAATTGAAGATAAGTCTGACCAAAATAAGCTTGATAAAGGCTCTTCAAATGTAAATGTGAAGTTCTCAGCCCTTGTAATTGTACGTTATGGTGGAAACTACTATACTTGAACCCTTACATATTTATAGCAGGAGCTCACTCAATAGTGGCTAGTCTTTAAAACTAAAGCAGCAATATATGAATAGTAATAATACTTAGTTTAAATATGAAGTAGTCATATTTTTGCTGTGTTTTTAAGTAAAAATTGTCAAAAAATCACCAATTTTATATGGTTCAACCTATACAAGTTCTTAATGACCAGTGACAAGATAAATATGTTGTGTCATAGGAACACTGGAAAGGAGCAGCCAACCAGTGTTTTAGTGGAGAAGAATGAACAAAGTTTCAGGCGGGGAAATAGCATATGCAAATTCTCAACTATTAAAGCCCTAAGAGAGAGTTCGTAATTATAACTCAATGGCTAACACTATATTTGAAGATAGGGGTTAGAGAGAGAATGGACATAAGGCCAGCTTGTGCTAAGAACCCTGTCCTGAAACTCATTGATCAAGGAAGAGACCAAGTAAGAAATGTATTTTAAGAAATAAAGTTCTGAAAAACAAAGAAAAGAGACTAGACAGGGATGAAATAGGAGTCTGGGAGAGCATTGAGAATATCTACAATTATTTTTCTGTATGCAATAGGTCTTCTTTCTTCTCCATTCTGTGTCAACAATGGCAACAACAACAACAACACACACACACAACTATAGGTGCACATTCATACACATATGTGAAATGCAAAAATTAAATAGAATGCATTGTTTTTCCCTGGGCAGGATGAAAAGGTGATTCCTAGGTCCTTGTCCAGGTGGATTCAAAGAATGAAGCCATGGACAAAAGATAGTATAGGAAAAGGTGGAAATTTATTGGGGAAAAAAGCACAGACTTCCAAGTGGAGAAGGGGAGAGAGACCCACTAAGTCCCTCTTTCCTAAGGTTTATAAAGGCTACAGTTCTTTGTGGCTTGATGTTCCCTCTAATTGGACCCCACCTGGGGTTCCCTCCTTTTCTCCCCTTTTCTATTCCCTGTGGCTTTTCCCTTTATTTTCAGAATGAGTGTCTTCCTCTCCTTTTATTCTGTGAATGTATCCCTTCTGGCAACTCCCAGGCCCCTTATTCTGTGAATGTATGCCTTTTGGCAGCTCCCAGCCCCTTAGCTTTACAGCCCTACAGTTCTCCCCTATGGGCTCGCTTTATTTCAAGAACTCCCTAAACCTGCCTATTTTCCCCCTAAAAACTCCTTTCACATACATATGCATATCTATTATAAGATGCTAAGGGCTCACCCATTTCTTTATTTAGAAAAAATTAACATTAGGCTTTGCACATATTAAGTATTCTGCTGTTATAGACTGTTGCTTGTGAAGAAGAAGAGAAAGCTAAAAATGGAAAAGTAAAGAAAGAATAAAAACTAACAAAGCCAACGTTCTTATTTGAATCTAAAGTTCAGTGTCATTTCCATTCCATGAGTTGAGTGAGGTTGAGGTCCATGACATACAATCCCTCTCATAATCTAAAAGTCATGTTATCAGGAAAACCTACAATAGAACTTTTTCACATTTACCTCAATAGGGTAGCAACCCATGGAAATATATACTTCTACAAAGGAGGGATTTGATTTTGGAATTGAAACAGGAATTTTAGGGGAATATAAGCAGATTTGGTATTTTTTTAGAATAGGGGTCCATGGGGGGAAAAAAAAAACACAGGACTACAGATATGAAGAAGGTACATCTCCATAACACAAGGAAGCCATGTGCAGCTACATCTCCATAAGACAAGAGAGCAGCAACAGTTATATTTATATAAGACTAGGAATCAGCAACAGGTATATCTCCATAACACAAGGGAGCCACTAACAGTTACATTTCCATAAGACAAGGGACCTGGAAGTAGCCAAAAAAAGGTCTATACAGTGGTACCTCGAGATACAAGTTTAATTTGTTCCATAACCTTGCTCATATATCAAGTTGCTCCTATCTTAAAGCAAATTTCCCCATGGAAATCAATTGCAATGGCATTAATCCGTTCCAGCCCCCAAAATGCCACCCCACTTGTTCTTGTTACATGTTTTTGAATAAGAAAAATGTATTTATAAATGACAAATATTGTATAAAAACATAATAAAAGAGAATGTAAAGGAATAAACTGGTTTTATAAAGTGTATTTACCTACTCGTTACACTCTTAATGCTACACTTTATCCCTAAACTGAATGTAACTTAACTAATCTTCACTGAACTTAATTGCTACTGGTCTTTGCATTTTTGGCTGATTTCAAAAAAAACGTGTCCAACGAGGTTTGCCTCTTCCTGCCTTTCAGAATGTTTCTGAAATGGGTGAGGCAAGTTTCATTGAACAGCTCCGATGCACGAGCAGTAGCAACTTTTTCGGAGTGTTTCTTTTCCAAGAAGTGTGACACCTTCTCCCACATACCTAAGATCTCCTTTATCTCACTTGTAGAGATCTCCTCCACCTCTGGCTCCTCCTCGAAACCAATTTCTTGGAGAACCTCCGCCTGTTGCTGAGACTGCAACTCTTGTAACTCCTCCGTGGTGAGTTCCAGAGAGTGCTCCTCGACGAGCTCATTCACGTCTCTCTCATCCACCTCCAGGCCCATGGATTTTCCCAGAGACACTATCTCCTCCTCCACTGGCACCTCGGGTTCGAATCCTTCGAAGGTCCTTTTGACTAAGGCCTCAGGCCATATCTTCTTCCATGCAGAGGTCAAAGTCCTCGTTGTAACACCCAGCCAGGCCTGATCAATAATTCTGAGGCATATCACGATGTTAAAGTGGTTCTTCCAGAACTCTCGAAGGGTGAGGTTTGTGTTCTCCGTCACCTCAAAACAGCGCCGGAACAGGTGCTTGATGTACAGCTTTTTAAAATTAGAAATCACCTCCTGATCCATGGGCTGCAGGATAGGAGTGGTGTTGGGAGGTAGGTAGACAACCTTTATAAACTTGGACTCTTTGAGGAGTTCATCTTCGAGGTTTGGTGGGTGGGCAGGAGCATTGTCGAGGACGAGGAGGGCTTGCATGGTTAGGTAGTTTTCCTGTAGATATTTCTTCACAGAAGGGCCGAAAACCAGGTTTACCCACTCCACAAAGAACTGCCTGGTGACCCATACCTTCGGGTTTGCCCTCCACATAACTTGCAGTTTATCTTTTAAAATCTTATGTGACTTAAAGACTCTGGGGTTTTCCAAATGGTATACGAGCAGAGGCTTGATCTTGCAGTTGCCACTCGCATTGGCGCACAGTGCGAGAGGTAGCCTATCCTTCATGGGTTTGTGGCCTGTCATCGCCTTCTCCTCTGCTGTTATATAAGTCCTATTCGGCATCTTCTTCCAGAAAAGCCCTGTCTTGTCACAGTTGAAGACTTGCTGGGGGATATATCTGTTGGCTTCTATCAGTTCGGAAAAAGTTTGAGGTAATCCTCAGCTGCCTTCACATCCGAACTTGCTGCCTCATCATGCCTGACGATGGAGTGAATGCCGGACCTTTTCCTGAAGTTATCAAACCAGCCTCTACTGGCTTTAAATGAGTCTTTCAATGCTTTGTCCGTGGAAGTGCGTGGAGTCTGCTCCAGCAAATCACCTTAAATCACTCGCGCCTTCTCGCATATGATGCCCTTTGTTAATGTATCTCCTTTAAGCTGCTTCTCCATTACCCACACCATCAGTAGATTCTCCATCTTTTCATGGAGAGAGCTACGGATCTTAGAAATTATTGTAACGCCCTTAGCTGGTGTTATAGCCTTTATCGACTCCTTCTGTTTAAGCACAGTGCATACCGTTGAAGTACTACACCCATACTGCTTCACCAAGTCAGCCACTTGCACAACTTGCTCATATTTTACTATGATTTCACACTTTAATTCAATAGACATCATCCTCTTCTGAGCACTGACCTTTCCACTCTCTTTCTTCGGACCCATGGTTATAAAAAGAAATGTGATAAAGTATGTAAATGCACAAAAGATGCTTCGACAATGAAGTAAACAAGCACACTGACTGAGGCGTGGGAAACTGAGATGCTCGAGTTGCGGTAAACTGGTGGGTCCTGTGCAGTCAACCGATCCACGCGATTACTCTTATCTCAAATGTTGCTTGTATTTCAAAGCAAAAAATCGTTCGCTCGAGGGCTCGTATCTCAAAAATCTCCTATGTTAGGACACTCGTATCTAGAGGTATCACTGTATTTACAAAATAAAGAAAGAGAAAGAAAGCCCAGAGGGAATAGGAGGACAATGGGGGAGGAAGGCCTCAGGAGTTACTATAGTAACCAATTTGAAAGGGAAGACTGACCAATCAGAGAAGATATCAGGTCATAGGAACTGCAGCCTTTATAAATCATGGAAATAAGAAGTCAGTGGGACCCTTTCTCTCTCCCTATATGGAAGTGTGTTCTGTGAGACTCTCCCCTTTCTCACAAGGGGTCTATACTTGTTCTTTAGTAAATTTCCAACTTTGCTATACCACCTTTTGTCCCTGGATTCATTCTTTGACTCCAGCAGACAAGGAATCAGGTTCTAGTATGTGGTATTTAGACAGAACAACAAGGAGATTTTCAATTATTATGGCCTATCTCCCCATGTTAATCAACATTAAATAAATAAAGCTTCAAAAACATCACCTATCCTGGGGAAGAGACTGAGCATGAGCACAGGCATGTGGGCACGCGCGCGCGCACACACACACACACACACACACACACACACACACTTTATTAATTTATCCTCTTTATGTGTGCCAAGCCCTAGGAGGCATAGGAGTAAGAGAAAATTTCAACCCTTTCCCCCTGCAAAAAAAGATTGGGATTTTGTGAGGGAAGCAGATATATAAACCAATAATGTATTATTGGTTATATGTAAGCCTGAGCTCCTTCCAAATTAAGATCTAACTATGTCTGAAGATCTACAGGGGTAGGCTGTCAGTGTGTCTATTGTCTTCAGAAAAACTCATATTGAAGTTTCACATGGAAACAATAAGTCACATTGGTATAGAAAGCGCTGTTTAAATACAGGTTTGTGTCTATCAGAGTGTAAAAAATCCCCAGAGTCCTACTGCAAGATGATATAATTCATAAACTCAAAAAGCATGTATTGGTCATTTACTGTAGGCCAGGCTCTCTAGAAAACCACTGAAGAGAAACACTGACAAGATCCCTACCCTAATGATTTTGACCCTAAGAAAAACGGGAAATATTTGCCATGTTCCAAAGAGGTCCATAAGAAATGAATAAATTAAAAGAGTGTATTTCAATAAATTCAATTAACACCTGAGAACCTGAGATATCTACCTATTGCAGTTATGATGATAACAATGACAATCATAATAATATTAGCGTGGCTGATAGTGTTAATATCTCCCATAGTGCCCTTTATATTAGCCAATAGGCACATTGTGTACAGTGTACTTGACCTTTATTATTATGTTCTTTGGACTGAAAGAGAAACCTCATCAGCAGAAGTGAGATTGATAGGTCTGAACAGGAGCACGTGGTAACATCAGATATGCAGCATCCATTTTTTTAAATAATACAATTATAGGGAATCTCCCCATATGGGGAGAAAGAGAAAACAGCAAATTCGGGAGCATTGGTTCTCAGTGTTCATGGAAATTTCTCCCTGCAATGTCACAGTATTGGACATTCATATATATATATATATATATATATATATATATATATATATATATACACTCAATCTATATTAGAAGCCCGTTGCACTAAGATTCATGCAAGAAATAGGCAATAGGCCTTCCTTCCCCTGGCTGCTGCACACGACAGGCTCACTCCAGCAGTCTATTCAGCCGCAGCAAGCCCTGCATACTCCAGAACTGCTCCCTCTTTGCTCTCCTAATCTAGGGAGTTCTTCTAAGAATGGTGCTCCTGGGGAGGCGCAGAGGGGAAGAGGTGGGGGAGCGAGGCAGGTGGGAAAAACTGGAGAGGTTGGTGCGCTAGTGCATTTCACTTTCCCATTGTGAAAATGGGAAGCAACTGGCCCCCTTCCTCATCCTCTTCCTCCTCCACCCTCCACCTCATGCCCACCTATCTCCCTCCATGCCCATCGCCCCTCCCCTCTTGACTTGGCAAGATAGAGAGGAGGGAGAGTTAATAATTTGGGTTACTGTGTAGGTGACCTTTCATCTATTCAAAATAAAGCTGAGCCACCTGCCACTGCCGCCACGGCTGCCACCATCACCCCTTGGCTGGCCTGGGCTTCCAGGGCACACTAACTGTGCACTGAGAGAGTTCATGCATGTGTCCATGCCCATGGGGCTGCTCCAACACTAGGGTTTTGTTTACCAGAGCAGTGGGGCAGGCATGGGGCAGAGGGAGATGCCAGATACCAGGAGCTACAACTTCAGGCAACAGAGGGTTGCCTCTGATATCAAGGGCTGGGCCACAGCGAGGCTGTAAGGATGGCTGACAGATTTGGAGCATGGCAAGGAGGTTCTGAGGAGGCACACTGCCCAGAGGCTTGGAGTGGCCTGGGGGAGAGGCTTCCACCATCTTTGTCAGGTTAATTTGCATACTCGCTCTTGATTGGCTGTGGGTATCACAAAGTGATGATCAATGTACATATTTCTCCTTTATTAGTAAGATTGCTTTCAGAGGGAGGAAGAGAGAGAGAGATAGAAACATCAATGATGAGAGAGAATCATTAATTGGCTCTCTCCTGCAAACTTCCTACTGTGGATGGAGCCTAAAACTGTTTTCTTTGGCTAAGACACTCTTCTTTGGGATTTTAAATTGGTTTTCACCTATTGAAGGGAAGGAAGAGAAGTGTTTAAGCTAGCCCCTTGTCAAGACTGAAAATAATGCTGATAACTTGGAGAGAATTCCTGAAATCTCCTAATTTGAAGAAAAATAACTAAGAAGGTTGCAGAAACCAGTGGAAGTTGCCTCAAGGATTCCCATTGGCAAATGCCAGCTTCTGAGACATGGCCGCAGCCAGAGGTTCATAAGTCCACACTAATGTCTCAGTGTCGGTGGATAGAGTCCACACCTCTGGACACAACACTCTTGCACACTCACCCTAAGGGCAATGATTTCACAAGTCAGCCTGTAGACAATGCAGTGGCAAAGGCTCCTGTAGCTGGAATAAGGACTAGTTAAAAAGGAAATCTGTCCCATGCATCCTGAGGGGAAACAATAATATGAAATAGAAGCTTAGATACTGCAAAGACTTTATAATGTCAATCAGCAAAAGGTTAAAGGCTTTTTCCCAAAGAGAGACAGGAAACAATACTAAGTATCAAATGTGTCAAGTGATTAATCCCCCGCCCCCCCCCTCGCAAAAAAAGGCCAAAAAGCCTCAAGGAAACACATTTCAACTTTAGAATTAGAGTACAAAGCCAAATTCTGGCTTCATCTAGAGCAGTGGTTCTCAACTTTTCTAATGTCATGACCCTTTAATACAGTTCCTCATGTTGTGATGACCCTCAACCATAAAATTATTTTTGTTTACTACTTCATAACTGTAATTTTGCTACTGTTATGAATCATAATGTAAATATCTGTGTTTTCCAATCATCTTAGGCTCTACAGCAGGGTCGCCTACATTCCTTTAAATATATTGAGATTTATGCTGGATGTTAAATTATTTGAGGTCAATTTGATCCTCCAAAGTCGACAGGTTGAAAACCACTAGCAGGGTTGCCTAAGACCATTGAAAAACACGGATATTTACATTATGATTCATAACAGTAGCAAAATTATAGTTATGAAGTAGTAACAAAAATAATTTTATGGCTAAGGGTCACCACAACATGAGGAACTGTATTAAAGGGTCGCAGCATTAGAAAGGTTGAGAACCACTGATCTAGAGAGTAATCAAGGTAGAGTCTAAGTGATTTCCAACCAATACCACAAGGTACCCAATGCTCATTAAGCTGCAAAAATAGTAAATGCTTTCTGGTCTTCATCACAGCCTATCACTTGTCATTATATAAATATAATCCTATGTAGCAATTTGTGAACCAAACCTATAATTCTGTGTGATTCAGGTGCTCTGGCTAAATCCATCCTCAGTTTTCAATTTGTATGTTTTATTCACCAGAAAGTAGTATGATTGGATTTTCAATTCTGTACTACCAGGGTTTTACTTTTAGCAAGACAAATCCATTTCATCCCTCTGCCCTCTGTGGTTTCCTTCTAAAATACAGACCACATAGTTCAGTCAAATGGTAATTGATAGATCATACCCTGGCCCTTTCATTAAAACTGCGATTAGTACATGTCTTTCCATATCATTATTAAAATGCAACATAACAGTTGAAAAATTGCTAATGAAAGCTGGGTAATGAATGGGTTATTCCTAGAGAATTGCTATGTGACCTTGCCTTGCAGGAAATCAATCAGATACTTTGGCAGTTTGAACCTGTGTCTAAAATGACCAATATAATAAGAAAGTACTTAATAAATTACTCATTTTAATGACAATATCAGCTTAGTCTATAGCTGTCACAAAAGTTTTCTGGCTTACTAATGCCAAAGTATAAATAAACTGGAGACAATGAGGCACTGACTTGTATACAGGTAGTTTGGTTCTGCCATTACCTAGTGTGAAAACCTCAGTAATTTGTTCAGCTTCTTGAGGTTTCTCCTATTACATAGAATGGTTAGATTGGATTAAATTCTTCCAAGGGAACAACCCTTGCCTGATTCTACCAGTCAGCAAGTGCTGAGAAAGCAAATGATCTATAGCAATGGTCCACAAACTTGCGAGCCGCAGTTTGCAGACCACTGATCTATAGTGTTCCTCCCACTCTGATGCCTTATGAGGACAAACATAAATCAGTGCAGCCAAATCAATCTGGGATGTTGTAGTTTAGGACTAAGTATAAAATTTAAAGACTCGCCTACTAATTCTACCTGACAGCTATTCCATTTTATTTTTGAGAACCTATTGCATAGATTTCTGACCTATGGATTACTATTGTTAGGGCCAATACAAATGTAAGATATGGAACACAGTGATAGCCCAGTGTGTTTGTCACTGAGATGAGCTGAAATTTCTCAAATATAGGATAATGCAACAGCAGATATTCTCTGTCTATAGCAAATATACTAGCATATATAGTCTGACTAGACCCATAGGATGTGGAAATATGCAGACTCCTTTATGAAGATGCCTCTCACATACTTCAGGTGATAAATTTGGATCCCCACTGACAATATGTTTTTTTAACCATCCCACCTCATATCCCTGTAATGCACCAAGTCTGCAACCACATGAGTATTTCTTGGATTCTTAGGAGACCTGAGTGTGTTTTCTAAAGGCTGTAAAACATCAGTGTCATTGTGAGATTAAATAAGATGATGGAAGCAGGATATCTTTGAAGAAGAAATGGTGATACCATGAGATGATAAAGATACTAAGAACTATGGGGTTTGCTCTCACAGGTAAGAAATATCTACCCTTTGAGATTAGGTAACAGAAATGAACATGTTACTATATGTAAATAAACAAATAAAAATTTTGAAGACAACTTACATGACATCAGTTGGGAAACAGCTAGAACAACAGCTGCCCTCAGGTTGAACAGAGGCAATCAAACTTCCAAAAGGAGTATTCTCTTTCCCCATCACTGTTACAATTTTTCCACAAAGGCAGTTCATTGTCTAAGCCATAGAGTCCAAGTAAATTAAATAGCTCAGTAATACCAGATTCTCCAAAGGTTAGAGTCTATGGGGCAGAAGTTGGCAATTCATAGTTCAAGTAAGCACATGGCCAATCTCCAAAAGCAGATTTCATGCAGTGCTTGTCTCCCTGTCTGAAGATTCTGGAAGGAAATATGGTTAAGATACTTTTAAACCATCAAATTAAATTGTCATTGGAAGCCTGGTGGCTTGGGCACTCCCAGAACATATGGCAGAAAAATATCTTGTTGGGAATAGCATTGCCAGCATCAATCCACAGCTCTGGGAGTTGCATCTGTCATGCTGGATGGTGGCCAAGGATGTCTCAGGACTGCCAGTTTATGTATGAGATAGATGGAGAGGTTGGGAGTTAGTCCCATTATTTTCTTTTCATCTTGCTGCTGAGAGCACGGATCACAAGCCACAGCCTGGAGCCCCATTTCCCCAGACCTTCTGTTCCATCTTCCTAGTAGAAATGACAGAAAGACACTGTGACCCAGGGCCAAGCATCCACAAGGCATTATTCTGGTCTCATTTATAACGAAGCAGTTAAAAAGTATCCAGGTAACAAATTGGTTGAGTGTGGGGGATTTTATTTTCTTCAACAACAGTAGAATATAAAGCTCCTTTCTAGAAAGTTATTGAAAGAACAGAACTTTTAAAGTGAAACTTGTAGTCTTAGCAAGAGAATGAATAAACAGTTACCAAAATTATGTAAACATGACTAGCACTGAAAATGCTCTTTCTGATAAACATTCTAAATTTGATTCCAAGGATTTCCTAAAATTGCTGCAATTAGATTCATCGTTGGTTTGATATTAACAAATTAGCCTTTCTGAAGATGAAAATATTATTTTTGTCAGGGATGTTCTTTTATGACTTGTTGAACTTTGTTTTGTTTTGTTATTGCTTATCTGTATTCTCCCAGAGAAAGGTTTTACTGACCTTGCTCACCTTGACTGTAGACTCCTATGCATTGACTACAAGATACAGAGTATTACCCACACAGTGTCAACTAGTTTGGGTACTTATGTTAGTCAGTTTAGTGTAGCAATAAAATAACACTGACAGAATGACATATGCATGTCTACATTTCACTAGGGGCGTCGAAATGGAAAAGGCAAATGGGAGAGGTCAAAGGCCCAAAGCCCCAGCCTGGACTGCACAGACATGGAAATGGAGTCATGGACAGACCAGCAATACCATGAAAACACAGAACAAGGTCCACATGTCTTCCTCTCCCTTACCATATAGTATGTGTTCAGGAAAGTTACATGTTACACTCAAAAGTTGATTGTTGTCTTCCAAATAAGGCCTATATTTGGAAGGCACTATTAATAACTAACATTAAAACCCTCACCTATTTTGAAAATTCAAGTTTCCCTCTGCATTTTCTTGCATTATATGATTTTCTGAAATACATTTTACCACTTTGGCTGTTTCATAGGTTTGAATTTGTGACAATGAAGAAACAATATGTTTATTACTTGATTATCCTCCCTTCAGGGACTTATGTTTCTATCAAAGAAGGATTACAACTTGGTGAGGATAAGGCTGAGAATTCTAACCTTAATAACATAAGACATTTCACAATAACAGGTAGAATCTTCCTGGATTAGTTCTTTGTGTGTTGGATTTAGCTAATATATTCTTTTATTCTCCTATTTTACTATTTCAAACACATAAGCAGAGATTTAAGTGCAATGAATGTGTGCTTGATAAGGTGAATGAATAATATGAAGTATTTAAAACTGGCTGAGCAAAAATGAGTAAACAGAAAAAGCTCACCCTATACCAATGGATACCACAGGTATGAAATGAGGAAGCAATGTCCTTCAAATGAAAATAAATTAATCTTTGTCACAAATTCTCTATGGAATTTATTCTACTTATAATTTAGAAAAGACATTGGATGCAAATATATATGAAAAATCAAAATATTTATGTACTTTAGTTTGAAAGTATGTGAAAAGAATTTGAAAGGATCATGTAAACAAAGAAACCTTAGGTTACTCACAAAAGTGTAATTTTTTCCTCTTGATTTTGTCAGAGTATTTTATTTGTGAATTTACTCACTGTTGAGCTATCTATTTATTTATCTAGCTAGCTAGCTAGCTACCTAGCTATTTATCTATATAAAAGCCTAATATGCAAAGTGTCCCCCTCAGGAGGTCAACCAGGAGACTGGGAGTTTGCTCACTATGATGTGAGCTGACCACAAGGGGGCAGCATAAAATAAAGGAAGGCCCCGGCCAGCAACTGGTAGCCAAGGAAGGGAGGCCCTGCCTGGCAGCTGGGAGGAAGGTCCCCACTGGCAGCCAGAAGGCCCCAATCAGCCAGGCCTAGGGACCCTACCTGTGCATGAATTTCATGCACTGGGCCTCTAGTAAATTAAGAATAAGATAGCAATCAACCACAATATTTTGTATCTGCAGCAGGATAGAGAAGTAACCTGCTCTACAGAGATTCATCCCTCCATTGTTTAATTGATTTTTACCTTTATTTCATGAGAAGAAATGATTCAGGAACTTTTAGGACATATGCAACTAAGACAATTTGAAGCAAATCTTTCATGAGTCATTCAATTTGGTTAAAAGATATCATCAAGGACTACATGAAGAAAACAGAGCCTTGACCCGTGTGGCTCAGTTGGTTGAGTGTTGTTCCATGCACAGGGATATTTTTTATGATATTTTTTATGATATTTTTTCATGCACAGAAAGGTTGCTGGTTCTATTCCCAGTCTGGGAACATATCCAGATTGTGGGTTCAATCTCTGGTCAGGGTGTGTGCAGGAGGCAAATGATAGTGTTTCTCACATTGATATTTCTCTCTCTCTCTCTCTCTCTCTCTCTCTCTCTCTCTCTCTGTTTTCCTCTCTCTCTAAAAAATAAAAGACATGAGGGATCCAGGATAACGATGATCAAAGTAAGAGTGGTAAGCATGCTGTTGCTGCGTTTAGCACAGTGTCTGACATGTACTAGGAGTGTAACAAATTTGAACTGAACAAATGAATGGGTAAATGGAACATCCATAAACATAGTGAAATATTTAATTATGGAAATGTCACATATGAGTTGACCTCCAAATGTTCAGAGCTTTTGAATGTTTTCATCTGTCCCATTCTGAACAGTGAGTCAGTCAATGGTTTTGACCTCTGGATATCACAGGTATTAAAAAAAAAACACAACAACAACTAGAAAATAGAGCATTTATATAAGCCAGAAAAGCCAAAATTAAGATCTGATTTGTTTTAAAGTTAAGTTTTTTAATTAGTACCAATCACCATGTCACAGGTTTTATTTTCTGATTTATGAAAGGAAGATTCACAACCCAAGCCATCAGTTATCATAAATCATATTAGCTGAAGATTATCTGTTTATTATATTTTCTCTTGAGACAAATGGATTTTTTTTGTTCCTAAATTTGCAGCTTCATGTAGGATGCCCAGTCAAAGATAGATTATAACTGTGGAAAGCATTTTATAGGACTTCAGTCTTAATATATCTTAAAATAATAATTCAGTAAAAAAAAAAAAAAGTCTTAAAAACTAAACTCCAAAATAACTTTTCACATGAAATCAAAACCATCAATCAAAGGTGAATTTTCTAACATTTACTTTGTAATAGCTGCTTGTCTCCACCCCACCCAACCCCCCTTTATTGTCACTGGCTATTTATGGTAGTTTAAAATGTTTCTAAGAAAGAACCTCTAACTTATCTCTGCCTATATTTTTAATAAAATCATATCCTCAGTGCCACTTTTGAGAGTTTAGATGGTTCATTTCATATGAGACAGAATTTTAGATTGCATGGTACTGCTGTTGGCTACCAATTTAACTTTCATTTCTCTCTTCTGTCCAGTTAAAATATCACTTCCTTGTTTTTATTTTATTTATATAATGTTTCCCATGAGTCCCTCTCTGTTTATTGAGAAGGGGCAGGAGAAAATACAGATTTCATTTCTTTAAAACACAGGAGAAATCACTCCTCCCTTAATCTAGATACCAGGAGGTCTCCCCGACCTTCCTCAAATGACAAAGGTTTCAAGGCAGTTTAGAAAAACATCTTGTATATATAAAAGACTAAAATGTTAAGTGTCCAAGCGTTCAAGCAGTCTCTATGATGCGCACTGACCATCAGGGGGCAGGCGCTCCAATGCAGGAGCTGTTGTGACTGGCCATTTACAAAGAAACAGCATCACAGAACTGACACCCACAAAACAACACTTGGTTTCTCCCAAGTGAGACATAGGCCCTATCACTACCTCGGGGCAACAGTCCACCAAATTGCAGCCATTATGCCGAGATCCCCTGGTACGAATGTGGCCCAAGCTCAGCCCAGCCCAGAAACAGTGGTTGCAGGCCCAAGTGATGATGTCATGTAGCAATGCCCAGCTTCCTTTCCCTAATAACAGACCATTTAACAGTAAATGGCACCGTGGACCTAACACCTACAAAGCAATACTCAGCTTCCCCTAAGTGGGACACAGACCCCACCACCAATCCAGAGCAATAGCCCACCAAATCGCAGCTGAGGTTGCCAAGAACTCATGGCACAAAATGAGGCCCACAGCCCAGCCAGAAACAATGGCTGTCAGCACTGGGTAATGACATCATGTAGTAATGCCCAGCTTCCTCTCCCTAGTGACAACTAGCCTCCTTGCAGTTTCTTCAGCCCAGGAACACAACTTGCTTTATAGCCAGGTTTTAACATTTTACATTTTAACCAAATGTTTATGAAGTATTTTCCCATGCCTCATCTCATTTGATCCTCACAGAAGTCTTGGAGTAGGTAGATAGGACACTCGATGGAATCCTATTTTCTTTTCACTAGCCGGAAAACAGAGATTTATAAAGTTTAGAAACTTAACCCGACTGAAAACAAGAAATGGTGAACCTTGAAAATGACTTCAGGTTTTCTCATTGCACAGGACATAGTCAAACACTGCTGCATATTTTACCCATTTTTCTTCAATAATCTACAATAATAATCTTTATAATCTACAATAATAATCTGCTTCATGTTGACATTTACTGCTGTGTTGCTGACAATTACCTGAAAGAGAAGTTTCGGGTGTTTCACTGGGGTGGAAAAAGTTTAGCTAAATCAGAGAGCAGGTCGGATTAAGCAATTTATTATATATATATATGGCTAAATTGACTTGCACATGCACAATACATATAAAGCTCTCGCTGGTGCCAATCACACACGTGTGTTTTGATACGTCATTGTTGATCATGAATTTGGTTGACACTCTTATTATAAAGGGAAAATAGTGATATTAAAATATTTCTTCTTGACGAAACTGGTTTGGCTCAGTGGATAGAGCATCGGCCTGCAGACTGAAAGGTCCTGGGTTCGATTCCAGTCAAGAGCATGTAACTTGGTTCAGGCACAACCCCAGTGCGGGGCATACAGGAGGCACCTGATCCATGTCTCTCTCTCACTGATGTTTCTAACTCTCTATCCCTCTCCCTTCCTCTTTGTAAAAAATCAATAAAATATATATTTTTTAAATTTTCTAATTAATTTCCTTTCAGTGTGCATGAATTTGTGACTGGGCCACTAGTCTTACCTAATAATAGACAAGCATGTAAATTGACCTTACCTCTGCTCTGCCCACAGCCAATCAGAGTGAGTATGCAAATTAGAAGGCCAAAGATGGCAGCCGCCCAGTTGCTCCTGACATGGAGTGGCCAGGCAGAGCAGGATGCCTGCTATGAGAGAGGCGGGGGAGGCGAAAGGATCTACAGGAGTGGAGTGCCGCAGTGAAGACAAGACTACAGACTCCAGAGTCTGCAGCAAAGATGAAGAAGGCAGACTCTGGCTGGAGCAAAGGCCTGGGTCCCAGGTGCTGGAGGAAAACCAGTGCTGGTAGCCAAGGGAAGGAAGGCTTATTGCATGAATCTCTTCATGCAACAGGCCTCTAGTATGAGATAAATGAGAATGAAAAAAAGTATTAAGGCTGAAATCACAGCATTGTTCTGTAAAATATATTGCAGTAACAAAATAAATATGAGAGCCTCTTCCAGGATGATGGCTACAGGCATTCGGAATGGTCCAGCATTGGGCATGCCATCGGAAGAGGCTGCCCTACAATACTCTCTATAAAACCAGGCTGTCCAGAATCCCTGGTAATAAAAATGTTTACCTTTATTAGTATACTAAGAAGGCTAGGAAAGCACCAAAATCTGCATGTATCCTGTGTCCAGGCCAACTTTGTGGAGTTCATGCTGTGAGATCTAAAGTTAGAATGAGGTTGTCTAATGTGAAAAACATGTCAGCAGGGCCTGGGGTGGATCCATGTGAGCTAAATATGTCAGCATTCCTTACTAAAGAGCAGAAAACTGTTGTGAAAGTGTTGAAGGCACAAACACAGAGTCAGAAAGCTAAATAAATAGGAAGTTTTCTTGAGTAATAAAACCAATTAAAAGACTATAAATAAATTCATTAATATGAGAAAAACTGGCTTTAATAATAGTTAAATTATTTGTTATATAAGCACACTCTGGATAATACTAATATAACTTATGACTTTCAAAGAAGGATATATAGTATTCAGCCTTTATTACCAAGCTAAAATTCCCAGAACTGAGTTCCAAGTAATATGCATTTTATGATATGCTGTTATATGAAAGCTGGTGAAGAAAAAACTAACCATAGAAATGCATACTATATGATTCTTTGTAATTTCTACAAGTGAAACAGAAATTTGGTTCTATACTTTCTAACACCTGCTGAAAAAGATTTTAATGAAAACCTTTGTTGAAAATAAAATAAAATATCATTTTCTTATAATAAAACTAGTTTGAAGTACTATTAAAGAGAACACTAGGAGAATGTACTGGTTAAATGTTCAACAACCCTGGATCAATATGACAATATGCCCTCTCTGTTCCTACTCTGTGGTTGATGGATGAACTCAAGGAAATACCCTAGTGGTACAAATTTGCACCATTTCAATTCATGATCTCCAGTAATACTTGATAGTAAGCATAGTTTATCCAAATATACATCATCATCATTCTTCAAATCTGTGGAGAACCTTGCCTCTTCTCAGCAACTGACCTTGACCCAAAGCAAAATGAAGTTTTCAGTTGTGACCTTTCAATTGTCCATCCCTGATTTTAAACATTTTCTGTAGAGGCAACCCCCTTGACTTCTAACACCAGTTTCAAAAAAAAGGAGATATCCTATTCTGACTCAGATTAAATCTTTCCCCTTTGCTTTTCTATTTGATTCCTTTTTATGAGTTATATTTAATGTTATTATCATATGGTAATACACCCTGGATTCTCATAGCTAAATTCTTTGTTCCTGGCTTCCTTAGTCTTTTGGAAGATATTTAAAACAATCAATTTAAAATTTTTTTGTTTAGTAAGTCCAATGCCTACACTTCCTTGGGGACTGTTTCTACAACCACACAGAAATTTCATTTCTTTAATATGATCTTTTCTCTTTTCTTCAAACTTGCCTCATCCAACACTGTGATTCACCTACCTCCTTCTCCTTTTCATCTACTCTCTTAATTATTAAGCCCTCAGGACAATGAGGCCCTGCTCTGCATCAAATAATCTTAGGAACAAAGACTGGTTTCTAATGATCACAGAGACCGAGTTTTAATTAAACTAAAGATATTACCTAGGCTTTAGGTTTGATTCAGCTTCAGACCCAGAAAAAAGGCAAAAACAGATGAAGAGACACCATAGTGATATCAGGGCCAGTTGCATGAATCAACTATCCCCTACCATAGTGCCAGCCAATATGTAGAGACCACAACCCTAACTCTTTTAGTCACCATGATTAATGATTTTTTCCCTATGTGACCCATCCTCAAGAACCAAAGGGGAGCCAGGTCTTTGAAAATTACACCTATGGCTCTAGGCCACTTTTCAAGTTTTAAAACTTTACTTTCTGTGTTACAAGGTCTTATCTTAATGGGATTTGATGTGTGCAGGCAAAGGAATCCCTTCTATTAATTTCTCTTTTGTTCCTCTGAGTGAACTAGATTTTCTTTTTTATTTATATGGGTCATAATTTGTTGTTGCTGTTGACAACAAGGCATCCTAAATAATATCCTATATAACAAAAGAGGAATATGCTAATTACCTGTTATACCATGAGGCATAACGACCTACTGCATAACAACCGGATCACAGATCACCAGGAGGGTGGGACAGCGAGCTATCAGCAAGCAGTGGAGAGCTACAGAAGAGGGTAGGGGAGCAAGCAATGAGGGGGTTGGGGTTTGGGAGCCTGAGAGAGCTACAGGAGGGCGGCAACATGCTACTGGCTACAAGTGGGTGGTGAAGAGCTACAGGAGGGGGCAGGGCAGCAAGCTATAAGGAGAGGTGGGAGAGGGGGCAGGAAAGCTACAGGAGGGCAGAGCAGTGGGCAGAGAGCTACTGGAGGGTGGTAGTGAGCTACTGGTTAGCTACTGGTGCACAGATTCATGTGCAAGGCTACTAGTTTTAAATATTATAATGTGACAATCTAAAAATCAGATTATCACTCACCCCAGGATTTGCTATTGCTGCTTAATGTGGGTTATTATTGTTCATTTGGTTTATTGAGTTTACCAAACTACTCTGTGTCTTTATTCTCTAGTCACTGACTTGCTTCCAGGTGTGTCTGATAAATGTGACTTTCTCCCATCACCCAGACTTACTTACTAGCCACGTGTCTAAACTGCCATTGTTCAGTCCTTTTCTCCATCCGTGGGGAGTAGACTTGAAGAATAATGTACTCTAGCTTTCGGGCAAAGCTGTATGAATGGCATGCCTATCTTATTTAGTTCTCCCTTTACTTCTTTCTTGTTAATAATAACCCGGTTATTAACAGTATCAAGATTATACTATCAGTGTTGTTTTTTATTTTGTTTGAAGGGGCTTCCTATTCAAGCCACTGGATCATTTATTTTTCACTATTTTAAATATTTTGGTATTTTAATAATTTTTTATACTTCATCATGTAGATACCTCACCCTCTTAAAATAACTGGCATTTTAATAAATCTGCAACAGGCTTTTTCATGGAACTTGAAAAGGTAACTCTAAAACTTTCTTGGGAAAGCAAAAGTTGAAAATTATCTAAGACAATTTGGAGGAACATAAAGGGGTGGTGTTTCCTTAGCAGTTATGCAGATTTATTTCTTGGGATTTTGGTGTCATATCTACAAAATCGTTGTCAAATATAAATACATGAAGACTTACCCTTATGTTTTCTTTAGCTCTAAGAGTTTTATGGTTTTGCTTTTACATTTAGGTCTTTAATACATATTGATGATTCTTCAGGCTAAAACCCCAGATGTCAATTTTAACACACACACACACACACACACACACACACACTTATTTTAAAATAAACTTATTAAAAAGCTATTTTAAACAATACATTGTGAGAGAGAAACAAATTCCAAGAGAATTTAATTGAAAGTCCTGAAGTTAAACCATACATCTATATATGTATATATAGTGGGTGTATTATATGTATATGTATGTGTATACACAATATATATAACTGGAAGAGTTGACATCTACCAGTTATATAAAACTAAAACAAAACAAAAACGGGGAAAGAAATGGTGAGCACAATATTTATAATGATGGACCTCAGATGAGGGGGGTAGGTATAAGTAGATGAAGTTTAATTTCCAAGTTCTAGGCTACTTATAAGATGGTGGGTTTCTAAGTTGTATTTTAAAAGAACTTTACAATAAATTAGGAAAATATAACTAAATACACAGGGTTATTGATGGACAAATAATGAGATTAGGATTGTAATCAACTCAGTTCTGTGAGATCCATTTTAAATTTATTCTTTCTTGCCTATTTTTTTTAAAGGTTTGAGAACTATCTTCTCCAAGAAGTTTATACTGTGTGTGTTTGTATATGTACATATATACACATACTATATACCATTCCTATTCTATTTTCAGTATATTTAGCACTTTCAGTAATCAGAAATCTAAATACATTTGGTTTAGTAAAACCTAAGGTGAAATGTGAGGATAAGGGAAAGAAAATACTTTTGCTGGTTAAAAGTTATAACTTTGACTTTTTTAGTGACTGTGTATGTGGTTGCTTAGTTGCTGACAATTTAAAAAACAAATATTTTCACCTTTGCTGACTCTTGCCAATGCAGAAAAATTTTTCTCAAAGAGAAATGTTGCTCTGAGTCATTCATTGTGGCTTCTGAACAAAGAAGTATAAATAAAAACCAAGGGCAGAAGAAAACAAACTTTTTAAAGATTAATCCCATGATGGAACTGTGAGTTTCAAATGACTATATATATATGTTTTGCCCGTTGCTTTGCAAAATTTGAGTACAATTAATACAGGAGCTCAGAATGGGCACACAAAAAAAAATGTGTAAGAAAGTTTCTCTGAGGAGGAGAGACACTTCCTCCCATATTCAAGGGGAATGACATAGTCAGGAGGATTCCAAAGTGATATTGTTTTCTTCTGGCCTTCCAAAGTGGAATAGACATCAATTTTAGTTCAATGTAAACTGAACTAAAGGGTCTCAGCAGGTAGTAATTTTCAAGATTTGTATATTGTTTGTGAGTGGAGCTTTGCTAAAATTCAGTCAGTATCTCCAACACATTGAAGGGCATTAGATGCCACAGCTTCAGGGGTGGGCTTCCACGGGCACTGTGTAAGGATGTTGAAGGTTGCCATGTAGGTAGATGTGCACCTTAGTGCTCACTGATGGGGATTGTACAAAAAACTTAAAACCTGTGCAATGCATAGATTATCACAGCAACATGACCCCATGCATCTCACAGACTGGTAAGAGCTGGGAGCAAACAGGTTACATCAATCACATAAACACTTTTCCACAACTGCCACGAAAGTCTCTTCTCTCATGACCTCTGAAGTGATTATAAGAGCACTTAGAATCATAACCACAGTAAGAGAAACTCCAACAGCAACGCCCAGCATTTCTGGCTTATATATCCCATTCAACTCCTAGCATAGCATCTTCCACATAAATATCAGCAATATTGACTCAACACACTGCGTATTCATGACTGGGTTCCGAGTCTCTCAGTCATGGATGATTTAAGTCTCTGGAGCAGAAAATAAACTCCAGTTCTCATCCATTCTCTCCTTGACATACTGTGATCTTCTCTCTCAACTCAGTTTTTAAAAACAATTAAATCTCACTAACTTTATAGGGTAGGTCTTCTAACCACAAAGTTAAATCTTTTTTCTAAACAAGTCCATCTGTTCTTTCTTTTAACACATAGTTAAAAATATTATAACATTCTATTTTTGTATACTAGCTAATTAGAGTAATCTTTGTCCTCAAGTGATATTTAAAAACTTTTCAATGCCTGAAACTAATTTTTCTCAACATAACATCTAGCAAAGACACATCACAATGGACAAAAAATACAGACTGACTTGTTTCCTCACATACACACAAAGAGAATCTTTGCCTTCTTCTATACATTCAAGTTGTATTAGCAATTGTAGTTCTAACCAAATAGTGCAATCCACATAAAAAAATCCATACTTCAAGAATATTCACTATCTAATTAGAATGCCTCCTCACTCCAACCATTGGCATAAATGTCATATCTTCATGTTTAATATCTCTATTTATTTTGTGTGTGTGCACATACATAATGTTTCTAATAAATTTGATGTATCTTAGGGTACAAAGTTAACTATTTCTAATTAGTTTGATCCAAGAGATCATAGTCAGTGCTGAGTAATGGAAATTATGCTAGTAAAAATTCTATTGCTTCTGACAGGAGGAAAAATGGTCATACATTGATTCAGCCTTCCCAGGCTTCTAGAAAAATATTCACATGTGACATATTTACAAGGGCACATAAACGTATATATAGTTGTAGTTTGTAATATTACTAAAGGCCTTGCAGCAGAAGCAATAGGACAGAAGCTATTTCTGCTGACTCTTTTACTATCTGTGCTATTTTTCTACCTTGATCTACTGTGGCTTTAACTCTTAGATACTTTGTGAGGTTGGACGGGACAAACAAGGAAATAGACTGATCAAGTATTGCTCTCTTACATTATCCTTTCATTCCAGAGACTTTGATGTCAGAAGATAACAGCAATGTCCTTAGTAAAGTCATGATTATACAATGACTGTTTGTTGAGATAAAGAAGTAAACTAACATCTATTAATTATATAAATGGCTGAAGAGGACAGTGGAACATGAGCTGGAGTCAAATGTCTGGGGATGGATCTGGAAACAACTGCGTTCTCCAGAATAGCCAAGATCAGAAGAAAACATTTTTAGAAAGGAACATAACCATACTACAGACATAGAAATATAGAATGGTTATTGCAGAAATTATCCATTGGAGACGCATAACAAGAGATAGTCCAAAGTTAGAACTGAGTGCAAATCTTTCCTTTTCTCCTAGGTATTTTATAATCTTAAGATAATGATGTGTGCTGAATTTGCTTTCTTCTTCTAGAGACTATAACAACCAAAGTGCGAGGTGCATGTCAAGAATTCCAAAAATTAAATATTCTGCCTCTTTCTTTCTTCATACTGATTCACTTATTTGTTCACTAAATGAAGAATTATTGAGGACAAAGTAAGGCCATTACCTGTGGTTTAAACCAGAATCAGAATTTGTCTGGAGATTTTTTTTTTTTGAGATTAAGTTATTTGCAATGAGGTGGTAATTATGGTAAATAAGGGAATCTAAGCTAGGTAAAAAGGTGGTACAGACCTAAGGAGAATATTAGAAAGACAATTTATTAGTAAAACTTGAGGTCAAATTATCATTAAAGAGAACTATATGCATCAATATGCTGTGAGAAAGGGAGATAATGATCAAATTTCAGAAATTGTGTAATTCTAAGTGTGACATAATCAAGAATGTGACTATGAAAGAGGACTAGAGGAAATATTATTGATATGTAAGTTCATGTAATTGGAAGGTCAAGGTATATAGAAATCACATAGGAAGCTTAGTAAAGGGTTTTCACAGTGCATATGGAATGGAAGACATTTCAACTGATATTTGTTCAATTTCAATAAATCTATAGAAAAGTGATAGAGTTGTCATTTAACTTGGCCTAGAAAAACTAATCCTCTGAGTATTCCTAAGTCTACTGGCATACCTCTGTACCATAATTACTTGAATTGATCAATCTATGAAAATCCACAAATTACTCATGGCTAATTAATTCTTAGGAACCATCTATCCTTACCTACTTTATGCTGCAATAGAAAATTTGATTCCTAAAGAAATAAAATGTTTCCCAAGATCACATATTTAAGTTATAGGAAAATTAGGCCTAAAACTCAGTCCAGCTTTCTTTTGATAACATAAAATTAAGACAGTATTTTTCAAGTCATCTCATAGTAAAACTGTTTGTGTTCTTCAAGCCAACCAGTAAATATTAAAATATGACTCCTCTTTCTCACTCAAGTTCTGAGCTAGTTGGGGGGAAAAAAGCAATGTGAATAGAAAACAAAAAACACTTCATTACTTATAAAATTAAATTATATACAGTGTAATAGCAAGATAGATTAGCTAAATAAATCCATAATTATGGATATTATTAATGTAGTCACAAGTAATGCCAGGGGACTCTGTCCAGGTTTGATATGTGACAAGAAGGAGTATAGCTGCTTTCTGGGGAAGCTCATTTGAGCATGAGTTGATTATGCTCAGTGTATTTACCTCAGATTTACCCAACAGGTAAGTCACTCACCAGAAAGGAAATAGATTATGGAACAGAGATGCCAGGAGTATTAAATGATTAACATTCCTTTATATTAAGGAACCATGGGAAATTAGAAAGTAATGCCTCCCAAATAGCAAGAAAACCACTATAACTAATGGGAAAATACAGAGGCAATTCCACAAATATATAATAAAGAAAATATTGACATCCACACACGATATACCAGAATTCCTCATAAAGAGGTGCTTTAACGAGGCCCAAATAGCTTCCAGAATCAACAAAATCAGAAGAGCATGCAAATGTGAAGTTGAGTAAACTATGGGTTTAGAAGCTTGAGAGGTGGTGAAAGAATCACAGAGATAAGCAATGTCAGGGTTACATCATTATTATCCAGAAGATTTAATATGTTGACTTTTTTTAACATTCCTATCATAATTTTGAGACTATCCCTTTGACAAGATTTTCAATTTTGCCAGTGGATAATTAATTTATCCAATGGATAATTAATCAATCCCTTTAATTTTATGCTCATCCTACATAATTTTGCACAGATAGATATTGATAGATAGATGATAAATAGATTATATTGACAGATAGGTAGATAGATAATAGATAGAGCATGACAATCTTGCTCAAGACTTTCCAATATTCAAAGTTCATTTCCCAAGTGAAATTAACAAATGAGCACTTCAATTAAACACATTAATGTACGGGCTTGATTAATGTAAGTCAACTTTCTCTAAGCTTTCAAAAATTCTATTTCTGCATGAAAACTAAGCCCTAGGTAGTCTTTCTGGCTATACACAGATGTCACATATTTCATTCTATTTTGCATGTATTTATGAAATGAAATATTCACTTCTACATGATATTGTGTTGAAAATCCAGGCCACTGCTTTGAAGCATTGAGCAACCGAATGCAGAGAATAAAGATTCATGGGCTCTAGCATCGTGATGTCTGTCCTCCACCAGCTTAGAATGCTTTTTTATATATGTATATTTAATTTAAGCTAACGTGTTGGTCCTTATTATTTCTGATTCCATTTTTATAGCATTATTTTTTTGTAAATAGATGCAATACCTTCTTTAGGCTCTCTGAGAATACTGACTACAGAATATTCAAAATTTCTTTATTTGCTTTCGGTTTGTTTCTTTGTGAATCTGTCTTTCAAGTTGAAGAATTTTTTCAAATGTCAATCATCCTTGACTCTCCAGTCATGTTTAGAAGATCCACTGGAAGTTGTGTGGATATACAAAATCCTTATCATGCTTTGGGCTTCCCTGTTGGGGTATCAGGCAATGAACTAAATGTCAGTTATTATACCTACAATTGCCAATTTCTCCACAGAAAGCCTCCAGTTTCCTGTCTGAAGCATTTTTGCCTGTCCACCAAAATCATGTGAGCTAGATGGGAAAGGTGGCTGGGCTTCTCAACCCTCAGTATCCTACTTTGCACATAACCTCCCACTTTCATTCCCACATCTCACCCTCAACTCCCTCTGGGTCTAATAAACTACAATATTCTGCCTTTAGGGTTTGATTTCTCCACAGATTATACCCCTATTCCTCTCATGAGAGAAGGGAGGACACTGAACTGTGCTTTGGTAGACCTGTCAAGCACTCTTTAATCAGAATCACCTTCTATGGTACTTGGAGCCTCCCATTTCTGAGTCTTTACTGGATCCTAGAATGCAATTACCTTGCTTTTTATTGCTGTCCTCTGTAATTGGTACCCTCTCTTTTATTAAGACCCCATCATTTTTCCATCTTCCAATACTGTGTTGACATCTCCTGTTCATTAGTGTTCTTTCTTTTCACTCATTTAATCTTGTGAATTTATGAATTTTAAATTTACTTTAATTTTCTGTGTTTTATATAGAAATCTAGCTAGTAATTTAATTTTCTTTCTAACCCAGCACACTGGAGAGCATAATTCTCTCAGCCACAGTGGCATTCTTATAATTTTCACAAATAGAATCATTGGGAGATTAGAAACATAACATGTAGTTGACTTTCTCCCCATATTGAGTTTGCTTATTGAGGAGTCCA
Source organism: Lasiurus cinereus (assembly GCA_011751065.1). Classification (NCBI taxonomy): domain Eukaryota; kingdom Metazoa; phylum Chordata; class Mammalia; order Chiroptera; family Vespertilionidae; genus Lasiurus; species Lasiurus cinereus. Next base: position 15,985,015 of record JAAGEH010000041.1, on the reverse strand, counting down.
GCCTGAGCTGAAAGACGAATGTGATTTTTCAGACTCTACCATAGGTGATTTTTTGTTGTTGTTGTTAATCCTCACTGGAGGATATTTTTTTTCCGTTAACTTAGAAAGGGGAAGGGAGGAATAGAGACAGAAACATCAATGTGGAAGAAATACATTAATTGGTTGCCTCCTGCATGTGTCCGGACCAGAGCTAGGGATCCAGTCTGTGACCGAGACACATGCAGAATCAAACCTGAAACCCTTCCAGTTTGTGGGCTGGTGCTCTAACTACTGAGATATACCATACATCTCCTTTCTCAGATTGTCCAGGATTAAATTCCAACTCAACCAGCATACATACCAACACAAAGCACAGAGTTTTGTGGCTTTGTAACATCTAACTGGCCTTAGATTCCTCATCTTAAAGTGTGAGTAATAGCATTCACTTCTGTCAGTTTTGGGAGATTCAATGAGGTGCCTCATATAAGTCTTAGGATTCTGAGTTACATAGTAATTGCTGAGTCAAAATTAATGATGATCATTTAGGTTGTGCAACATTAAATCATTTTTCTACATGGAGGAGTAGAATCGGTGTCTAATTCATTTTCTCTCACTAAAAGTTAAGCACTGGTGTTTACATTATAATGAGCAGAGAGTTCCAGAGTAAAACTTGAGCCTTGGGTCTTTAATTGAAACTTTACTTAAATTTTGGAGAAAAAATACTTTGGCTCAGATTGTAAACCAAATTCCCAACCCAAAGCAGTACCTTGGAGTTACTTCAAACTTCCATTTTGACCTCAGTGTTCTATATATTAGTGTTCTATAAAATTTTTTCAAACTTTCCTATATGCATTATGGATCACTGTGAAGGCCTGTGATGTTCCAAAAGATGATCTTTATTTTCCTGCTCTATACCCATAACCATATTTATAATTCCATGTCAAGAGAGCAGTCTATAAATACCTGAGAGAGAGAGAGATCCTGATGGCTAGAAATCAATTCCCTTTTATGGCTCTCTCCTGTTGTCAGCCTCCTCAGGTATGTTGGCCCAACAGCTAGTACTTTTTCAAAACATATTCCTCTAATGCATGATCATGAATAGATGCAATTATTCCCAAGATGCATTTGAATGTGCAGGCATTTTCAGCAACTAATTCAATAAACAGAGAAAAGATGTATGTGCTTTACAAATTCACAGAAAAACAGAAAAGACATTGCTAGAGATTAGTATATGCAGCAACCCTTCTTGGTTTAGAGGCAGCCAGATTTTCCTGGTATTTATTCAACTATTGGTAAATATTCATCTATTTATCCATTTATGCAATAGTCCTTGTGTATTTTTTATACATAAGGCAGCTCTGAGCTAGATAATTACCACAGAATGCCCCTAGACAGAGATATGACCAATTTATCTCTAACTGGGTTTCTTAGTTGAATACTTTATCTGCACTGATTATCAGTCCCATTTTAGAACACAGTCCATTTCATACATAGGTTTTACTTTGTGTTTATTTCATTGATTTGATTCCTTCTTTAAACAAACAGTTATTTTGGCTATGGTAATAGCTAGTGAAATTTATTGTGTATAAAAAACTATTATTTTGTGGCAGTGATATAAGATAATGACTTGCCAGATTAGCCTTCCACTTTTAAAAGCTCCTTGGCTATATTTATTAAATTATCAAAACTTGGAAGCAGGCTGGGGAAGGTTAATAATGGGGGAAAAGGGAGACATATGTAATACAGTGGTACCTCGAGATACGAGTTTAATTCTTTCCATAACCTTGAGGCATGGGAAACTATGAGACGCTCGAGTCTCGGTAAACTGGTGGGTTGTGTGCAGCCAGCCAATCTGCGCGATTACTCCTATCTCAAATGTTGCTCGGATTTCAAAGCAAAAATCGCTCGCTCTACGGCTCGTATCTCAAAAATCTCATATGTTAGGGCACTCGTATCTCGAAGTACCACTGTATTTGCAACAATAAAGATTTAAAAATTTACCAAAGCACACATGAGAAAATAATGAGAACAGGAATGCAGTGTAAAAAAAGGAGTCAGGAAATAAGAAAATTATTTAATTAATGAAGAGTAATATTAACATGATTTTTTTATTTATATTATGTCCTATAGATATTAACACTAAAGATGAAAATATGGATCTTAGGATTAATAGTGATATTGGACTAATAATGTCCACTCCTTTGGAGAAGAATGACTAAAATAATGAGCATCTAGAATCACTCTCCTAAAAACAATTCCAAGAACTATTAGACTAATCTGGTAAAATTTAGCAGAAGGGTAGAAAAGTGCTTGAGTATCTTTTTATTAAAATTATTTATTTATTATTTTTCCCCTTATTGCCCTCCCCACCCCCCCATACATGCCCTCATCCATCCCCCTCCCCCCCACCCCGCATACCCCCATTGCCCTGTATCCATTGGGTATCCCCACACACACTTGCATACAAGTCCTTCGATTGATCTCCTATAGGCCCCTCCTCCCCAACTTCCCCTGCCTTCCCACTGTAGCACGACAGTCTGTTCATTGCTTCTTTGCCTCTGTGTCTTCTTCCTCCCCTCCCCCAACCTCCTGATTCTTGTCTTTAAAAACATCTTGCCCTGTAGCTAGAAATAAACCCACTAGAGCAAAAGAAAAAATGATTGAGTCCCAATTTCAATGTCCGATAGCTTTGAGGCCCAGTTTCAATGTCAGACAGTTCCATATGTGTACATGTCATCAATGGTATCTGGATATTGGACAAATGGTGGCGATAATCATAAAATAAATTATTTCATTCTTGCTTGGCTGGTGTGGTTCAGTTGGTTGAGTGTCGTCCCATGCAGCAAGAGATCACCAGTTTGATTCCCAGTCAGGGCACATACCTGGGGTGTGCAGGAGGCAGCCAGTTAATGTTTCTCTCTTGTGGATGTTTCTATCTCTTTCTCCCTCTCCTTTCCTCTCTCTCAAAAATCAATATAAACATTTAAAAATAAATTATTTTATTCTTACATGAGTTATTTGAAGTATTTCTAGGGAAATCAAATAAGAAAAACTGAACTACAAATAGGAGCCAACTTCCAGTGAGTCTGTTAATAAAAACAATAGGAAAATAAAAACTAGCAATGGGAAGTGGATAAGTATAGGTTAAAATTAAATTTTGTAAGATATAAAACCCCTGTGGTTCTTCAAGATGCTTATCTCCGTTTGTAAATGGTACAATTAAATATCATGTACATTAAGTAAAGTATGCTCTGAAAAATGACAACTTTCATAAATTTCATGCCTAGTATTGGTGTGTGAGTTGGGAACTACAAAGATGACCACAACTCTTGTTTTATTTAAAAGGTTTTGGCAAAAGTCTTTGGATGGGAAATTGAAACTCAGAATACCATTTGTGGCACCAGATGGGCTTTATGAGTTCATTGTCTTACCCTTTCAACTAAATAATTCACGTCTCTTTCTAAGGATTGGTTCATGATTTATTAAATGGGTTAGGGTCACTCCACACTGATGACATACAGGTGTGCAGCCAGACTGCTTCAAATGAGCATCTGGAACCTCTTGGCCTGATAATAATGTTATCCATAAAGCTCAAGCCTATTACACAGGTGTGTTATTTGTGACATAAAGTGGGAAATAGAAATATAAACATTTGTGGAATAAGTTGCATAATGACTTATACAATCTTTACACAAAGATGCAAATTATAAAAATGTATTTAACATTTATTATGCTCTTAATCAGTGTCAGAAAAGGTACTAATGGGTGGATGTTGTCTGTTTGCTCACATCAGACTGGACCTGTCATGTGATTTTCTTTCTTTTTTCTTTGATTTCTTTTTTTAAAAATATATTTTGTTGATTTATTTACAGAGAGAAAGGGAGAGTCAGAAACATTGATGAGAGAGAAACATCAATCAGCTGCCTCCCAAACACCCCCCACTGGGGATGTGCCCATAACCAAGGTACATGCCCCTGACCAGAATCGAACCCAAGACCCTTGAGTCCACAAGCCGATGCTTTATCCACTGAGCCAAACCAGCCTTATCTCTTTGATTTCTTAACATCATGTGATTTTCAAACTAAATGGAAAACTTAAAAAAGAAATATATCCTTTATTATGGCAGATAAATATAAATGGGGAAATAATGTGTTACTTTGCCAGGTTTTCTGGTGATCTGAATGATTATCACAGGGCTGTTCTCTTGCTCTGTCCATTAAGTCAGCTGTCTTAGACCCTGGCCAACCAGGAAATAACAAATTGCTGTCTCTTTGCCCTGCAGTGTCAGTATACCTCGGAACAAATGCCTGTTATCTGCTAAGCCCCCCTGAGCTCCTAACAACTTCCCTTGGTATGGTATCATTTATCATCCAGGAGCAATCCTTCATCACTTCATAAAGGAAAAGCATGGTGAGCTCCGGCATGAACTGCTCACTGCCTCTGAAACAGCTCCTAATAGAAGTTGGTCTACCACAAATGAACCAGTAAAAACCAGTCCGAACAAAGCAGCTCACCAAGCGAAACTTCTCTCACAGAATTTGTACCTGATCCCTCCTTCTACCCATTATAACAAACACTACTTTCCTTCTTTTCCATGTCTGTTTTATTTTGATTTCTCCATAATACAAAAAAAGAAAACCCTGCAAATTTTCTAGATGTTTAACCTTAATATCTGTCCTTCTATCTTAATTTCCACAGTGACTACTATTTTTTTTAATAAACCTCTATTACTTCTGGCAAAATGTATGTCTAAACACATTAAGTCAAGCTTTACATAGCACTTTCCTGACCAAAGTCCAAATGCACTTAGCTAAAATCTGGTAGGTACTCAATTAATAATAACTAGTATATATATTTTTTTATTTTGACCTTTAAATTTGGATGTTTCTTCCCCCATGTATTTTCCTGTTTTCCTAATTGCTGACCCAGTCATCACCATCAGTCTTAGATTTTTTTGTCTATGTGTCATATTTTACCCTAAAGCAGTTAACTTACTTCAAATGGCAGTAGGATAAGATCAGAAGGAAATATGTTTTCCACTCAACTGATGTTGAATACAAGACCATTTTCAAGTCATACTTTCTCAAAAACTAATAAGAACATAGAAGGTAAGAATTTCATATGTTCGGTAAACTAGCAACTATATGGAATAACTTTCTAAATCTATTGCCTAATGTCTGAAATCTGTTTTGTTATTTTTTAAACCTGAGAGCAGAGATTCAGTCCCTCCTCTTTTATAATACCTGCCAGTGTGCTTTGACAACATGAATGCCCAAGGAAGCTTATTGTCTCGATTATCAATAGATATATTGCATGGCCAGCATTCCCCAGTGGTTGAGCTTTGACCTAAGAACCAAAAGTTGCCCTGTCTTGTCACATGTCCAGATTGTAGTCTCCATCCCCAGTGTGGTCCATGCAGGAGGCAGCCAAACAAAGATTCTCTTTCATCATTGATGTCTCTCTCTCTCTCTCTCCCTCTCTTTTCCTCTCTGAAATCAATAAAAATATTATTTAAAAAAGATATAAAATTTTTGTTCCTACCTTAAGGTTAACCAATTCTCACATTTACATTTTTGAAGAAGAAAATATGAGACAATGTCAAGAAATCTAGAAATAATTTGAAAAATGTATTGGCATTGTTCTAGGAAATATTCACCTTTATCCACATCTTGCACATCATCTTTTACATGTAGGTTTGGGAACAGGTACGTGAAAAGAATTGGTTTAGTCTGTGATTTCCCAGGCCCAAGATCATGATTTCAAAAATTCTCACTCTTCTGTAAGTCTGTTTCCTCACAGAGGTTCTCTTCACAGGAAGCAGCCCTCACTCCCACAGTGCCTTTGTTTTTATAATTACTGGAAGAACTCAAAGGTAACCACTTGTAATAACTACCAAAAGAGACCTCTGCCTTTGACAGGTTGGTTCAATGAGATGTTTCTTGAAATTAACAAAGGTAATCTAAGTATCAATTGAGAGCAATAGTGGATAGACTCTACACATAAGAAAAATGGCAGGAAAGATCCTAAGAAATGAATTCTCACAAAAAAGAGAAAAACAGAAAAATATTGAAAGAAGGAAGAGGAGAAAAATAGAGAATATTATAGACTGAATAGGACAAAGGCCATCAGTGCTCACAATAATAACAAAAATAAATATGATGGCTGAGACTGGTTTGGCTCAGTGGATAGAGCATCGGCCTGCGGACTGAAAGGTCCCAGGTTCGATTCCGGTCGGGGGCATGTACCTTGCTTGCGGGCACATCTCCAGTGTGGGGTGTGCAGGAGGCGGCTGATGGATGTCTCTCTCTCATCCCTCTCCCTTCCTCTCTGTGAAAAATCAATAAAATATATTAAATAAATAAATAAATGAATAAATAAATAAATAAATAAATAAATAAGATGGCACTACATGGAGACCTGGAGCCAAAGGAAGTGAAGAGAGGATGAAAGCCAGGCATTTATGAGTTTTAGTAACATGAGCCCTGCTACTGGAATACAACTTTCCCCCTGTCATTTGAAAGTGATGTATGAAGGTCTTAATAAAAGTAGATACAATTCCATAAGGCAAAGGTCATGAGTGGGCAATTCATCTTCCAAAGGTGGGGAGTGTGGGCAAGGAGGGCAACCAGCTACACAGGAAAACATATTTAAAGGTCACTTGCAACCAAATAAATAAAATTAAAACAACATAGCATTTTTTATTCATGGCATCACTTTGAAGGAGAAAAAAAGAACATATTAGCATAGTTTCTATTTCTCTTTTATATCTAAGTGGTAGTTATTTTAAAAAATCAAAATCTGCTCTCAATGAAAGATAACTTCCTAACATTAGGGCTTTTTAATAGATTTGCACTAATGTGGTGGAAAATAAATCTAGATATAATAAATCTTTCCCGCTGCCCCCAGTAATGTCTCAATTAATGTAAATAAATTGTACAACAATGTCATCTAGTTCCTACGTGTCAGCCTGGACTGTACCAGGCATGCTTGTTCTGAGCCCCCTGTTCTCAAGCACCAGGCCTTCTGTTTCTCTTAATCAGGGGTTAGAATAAAAAGAGCTTTGTAAAGAATTTACATACAGTGGTACCTCGAGATACGAGTTTAATTCGTTCCGTAACCTTGAGGCATGGGAAACTATGAGACGCTCGAGTCTCGATAAACTGGTGGGTCATGTGCAGCCGGCCAATCCGCGTGATTACTCCTATCTCAAATGTTGCTCGTATTTCAAAGCAAAAATTGCTCGCTCAATGGCTCGTATCTCAAAAATCTCGTATGTTAGGGCACTTGTATCTTGAGGTACCACTGTATTTGGATTATTATTGTTTGGCTTTATTTGAATTAGGTCAAAAGTTGGTTACTGGTTACCACCATTAATATAAGTTGCTCAATAAAATGGAGAGTGCAATTTCAGCCTAATGAATAATTTGGCCTTTAAGTTAACTTAATGTTTGTTCTAGTCAGTTTCAGAGACCACCATTTCAGTTGCTCTAAGACAGCAATTTTCAACCTTTTTGATCTCATGGCATACTTAAATTACTAGAATTTTGCAGTACACCAAAAAATATATTTTTTATTGATCTGGCAAAAAAAATAGGTATACTTTTGATTGGTTTGCTTTTGCTATAAAATGACTTGTTGCATACCAAGAACTAACCAATCAGACACAACCTTATTATGCTACATGACCAATAAGATGCAATTCTATTGTATGTTTACCAGGGGCCCCGTGTACAAATTTGTGCACCTTGAAAGGAACTATGGGCTGCGAGGCTGCAGTGGGCACAGGGGCACCCCTGCCTGGCCCCTCCCATCACGGTCCTGGTCCCCTGTCTGCTAGCAATGCCACTCCCACTGCCACTGCTTCCATATACTGAAGGCTCTAGCCCAACTCATACCCACTGATGGCACAGAGCAACTGGGGCCGGTGCCAGCAGCGGGTGTGCGCAGGGCCAGCACCATCAGTGAGTGCAAGTGGTGGCTGCTGCCCTGATCACCCCTCAGGCACTGATGGCGCCAAGTGATCAGGGCTGGCTCCAGGCACTGGCAGCAAGTGTGAACACTCGCTTCAGCACTGGCAGTGGGTGCAAGTGGGGCCAGCACCCGCAGCAGGTGTAAGTATCAAGTGGGACTGCACCGTGTGGGAGCAAAGAATTTTCAGTAATCATTAGAGACTTGCCCTGATGACAGCGACCAGCAACCCACCTTGGTCTGAGCCCCCGTTCACCTACTCTACTATTCCTCCCTGGCCAATATCTGCCATGTTCCATGTTCACCCCCTGTTGGTCAGAGCACATCATAGTGACCAGTTCTGCTATACAGTCTATTTGCATATTTGGGTTTTATATAGAGAGATGGTTCAAGACAGAGCATTCACACCAGTCAGCTATTATTATGTTGGCTGTTGTTATTTTTTTTTTTACTTGACAATCTAAGGGAAAAGTGGTCAGTGCCCTGACTAACTAGTCATGTATTGTATTTTACAAATTATTGCAGCATACTGGTTAAAAAATCACTGTTCCAAGAGGATTAAAAAGAGACAAAGAAAGATATTAGAGGAGTTTCATCGAGGTGGGTCAGGACAATCATAGCTTTGCTTAATTTAGTCTAGGCTCTCTGTGCATTTGAAAGAAAACAAACAACAAGAAAGGTCAGATAAAGAAAACTTCCAGCTCTCTTTCCTTTCAAAACTGGATCTGCTAATTTTCATTCCCAGCATTTGCCTCAATATAGATGATGCCTTGATTGATCAGATCCCCAGACATTCCTTTCGAGAACAGAGTCCAGGCTACATTTTTTTATAATTAATATTTTGCCAAACATCATTGTGTAAAAGATCAATACATAATTGTCAATATATTTCAAATAAATTTATCCTTGTTCTCTTTGTGTTGTTGCTGGTTCTTTTTCCCCTTTGTATTTAGATTTCTCTGAACTTGTTGAGAGAGGATGGAGGATTGAGCAGCATTTAGGCATTCTAAAGACCCTGGCTTTAATTCCATTAAAATACCACCAAACATCCACCCTTATTCTTATTCTTATCAAAGAATTCAATAAAATTATGCAAGCTATTATGAAATTAATTTCTGATTATGCCCCCAATTAGCTGTATATTCCTAGGCTAGGTTCCATAGCTAAGTCCCTGCCTTTCCCTGTTTCATAACCTTAGGCCTAATTAGTTAGCATACAGTGAATGGACAGGTTGTAATTAAAGACAGAGACAGGAAAGGCTAGCACTTTGGGAAAGCAGGGTATACTCAGATGAAAACTTAGAAGGGTAGAGAGCTCCAAAGCTGAAGGTTTGGGCAGAGGCTTCTCTTCACCATTTTTCTGAGGGCTGGCCCAAAAAAAGCCTATAATACTTGATCACTCCAAGCCAATACAATATTTAAAATATGTAACCTATCTTAACTGGCTTATAAAATCACTTCTGAGACACAGAACTGCATCAGCCAGGCAGCAGCTCAAATCATCTGAGTGATGATGTCTTTATAATGTTACTTATTTTTCAAATAGACATTCAATTAGTGCTCATTAGGATGGAAGAGGTATCTTGGCAGCTTATCTTCCCTTCCTTTGCTGCTTCCAAGCAGTCACAGAGACTTCTGGAAACCTTCCCTCCACAAAGTCATGCAAGACATGTGTGTTACTGAGCCACTGCAGCTCTGCTGGATAAATATAAGTAAAGAAGATATTCCAGTTCCCAAAAAGCATAAGTTACATGGTCCTGTCACATAGTGCAGTCAACACATCTTTCAAGTCTTGGGAGAACAGAAGTGATGGTAAATAAATGGTCAATAACAGCAAAAAAAAAAAGAGGTAATTGTATGCCTTAGCATTTAACTTCCTGTTCTCACAGGGCTGTAGAAGGAAACAATCATAAAGATAGCTACTATATACTTAAGACCTACACAGTGCCAGGCAATGTACTAAACATTTAACATATCCATTGATGTGACAGATGGTAAAGCTGGTCCCGTAGGTCTTGAACACATTTACTGGGAGAATGAAAAAGGAAACAAAACTGAACCTGTTACAAGGAGATCTGAATTTGCCATGAGATGCTCCTTATGGAGTTATATTTAAAATAAAGAATTTCAGGATAATTAAGTTAAAATAAATGTCTAGATATAGACTAAGATCCTACTGTGTAAAATTGTTTTGTAGGTGCCAATGGTCCACACCATGTCTCTGTAGAGTTTCCTCCAAAGCACTATATTCCCATTGTCATTATTCTTAGGAAGGTCATTCCAGTGGTAGAAAATAAAGATGGGGAGACAAGAAATGGAAAATAGAAGTGCTCCAGCAGATCCCCTGGAAAATCTTTGACCATTTTTGTGACACTCTGCCCTCACTTGTGTTTGCTCTAAATAACCCCCATTTGTGACTCTCTTTTTGTGGTTGTCCTTGGTTACTGGAACTGGAAGTTCATGCACGCATATGTGCCTCTGCAGCATCCATTAACCAATGGCTAATGTCAGAGTCTAATAGCCTAGGTTTTTACCTCAAGTTTATACAAATTTTGAGGTGTAACCTACATGTCAGGGCTCCCTGAGAACCAGGCAGAAATTGGGATTTTTGTCTGTAATTGCATTCTTGCTTGACTTAATTCTTTCCTTTTCCTTTACTGTCTTACATATTTCTCATGGGAGCAATTCTTTAACAAACCACTGGCACATGAATTCTCATCTCAAGGTTTCATTTTAGAAGGCAGGAACTAAAACAAATGGTGTGGGTAATAAATATTTTCCAGTAATCTTTGAAATCATAGACTTAATTTTGCTCACGTTCTAAGATATGGATTATATAAAGTGCTTCTAGAATAGGTGTGGAGGTCAACATGGAAGGTAAGGTGTTGTAGGAAAATTAAAAGCTTCCCTTGAATTCATGAAGAGGATTGAAAAGAAGAGAGATCATTAATCTAGGAAAGACCATGTAGACCCATTTTTGCCTAAATAGGAATTCAAGTTACTATACTATGTTTACATTTCATGTTATTAGATTTCTCAATAAAATTTTGTCAAAATTTATTCTAAGTATGTTTTTGCCTACATAGGAATTCAAGTTAAAAAAAAACTATGAGCATCACTTCACATCTGCCAGAATGGCTACTATTAATAAAGGAACAAACTAATGTTGTCTGGATGTGGAGAAAAGGGAACTCTACTACACTGCTGGTGGGAATGCAAACTGGTGCAGCCACTGTGGAAAACAGTATGGAGTTTCCTCAAAAAACTAAAAATGGAACTCCCATTTGATCCAGCAATCCCACTCTTAGGAGTATATCCTAAGAAACTAGAAACACCAATCAGAAAGGATTTATGCACCCCAATGTTCATAGCAGCACAATTTACAATAGCTACAATTTGGAAACAGCCTAGGTGCCCATCAGCAGATGACTGAATAAGTAACCTATGGTACATCTACACAATGGAATACTATGCTGTCATAAAAAAAGGAATTCTTAGCATTTGCAGCAACCTGGATGGAACTGGAGATCATATGCTAAGTGAAATAAACCAATCAATGATCTCACTCATTTGTGGATAATAAAGAACATTATAAACTGATGAACAAAAAGATAGATACAGAGGCAGTAAAGCATCAAACAGATCATCAAACCTCAGAGGGAAGGCAGGGGAGGGTAAGAGGGGGGAGTAAGAGATTAACCTAAGGACTCATATGCATGCATATAACCATAACCCATGGACACAGACATTAGGGGGATGAGGGCATGTGCTGAATGGTGGGAGCTGCCTAGGAGAGGTCAATGGGGGAGAAAGGAGACATATGTAATACTTTAACAGTAAAGAATTTAAATTATAGAAATAAAATAAAATAGCTATGATTTGGAAATAGCTGAAGTGCCCATCAGTAAATGAGTAGACACAAGAGCTGTATGGAATATTATGCAGGTGTAAAAAAGGGATTTTTTAAATCCCTTGCAGTAGTGTAGATAGATCTAGAGAATATTATGTTGATGTAACAACCCAGTCAGAGAAAGACAAGTATTACATGATCTCACTTATTTGTAGAATCTAATGCACAAAGTGGACTGAGGAACAAAACAGGCCCAGAGGCATGGATGTATGGAACAGACTGACAGTTCTCAAAGGGTAGAGGGGCTAAGGACTGGAAGAGATTAGCCAAAGAACATATGTGCATATATGCATAGCCCATGAACACAGATAATAGTGTGGGGCAAGCCCCAATAGTGTGGGGTAAGGTAGGGATTGAGTGGAGGTGGGCAAAATGGGGAGAAATTGTCAACAATTTAAAAAAACACTTCAAGTGGTATCAATATCCTTTAGCCAAGGACCACCAACACTATAAATATAGTAAAACAAGTTGATTTTATTACTCATTGCAGTGAGGGAAAACATACACCATGAGTACCATGGGGGATCTCAATAAAAGTAAAAGGGTGTTGCAAAGAATCTATTTTAAGATTGGGGATTTGGTTGAATTGGTTAGGGAGCAGTCTAAGGAAGTGTATTTTCACTTTTGTTTGAATGCTGTCAAAAAGCAGGTGCTAATCAATGATTGGATATCTCAATAAACCTAGATAACCACAAAAATAAAACTATAAAAGGTAAAGAAGCAGTAGTTATATATTGTGGCTAAGGAATGGAGTGTTTGGTGCTTTGCAGGTAGCACAGTGACTTTATTTTTTTGCCTTTACTTATAAAAATTATTAAGAAGTTGTATTTTATCTCATCCTATCATGGTTTCTGAGTAACCTTGTCTAAGATTAGTCTTCTCAGAAATTGTTTATATTTAACAGGAGAAAAATTTAGCTTTGCTGTGAGTTTCAGGCCAGCTTTCAAATGTCAGAGGACTGTCTTCTTACCTACCACCCCAGGGGCTTGGAATGAACTTCCTAAATGGTCTGAAAGCTCTCTGTGAACAGCCTCCTACCAACTCTCCACTGAGATCTAGAACCATATTCAAGCTTTCATTCCACTCTGGCTTGAGGAACTTTTCTCAGTCCCTAGTAAAGACCATGCTTCCTTCCACCCCAGTCTTAACCTATGCTATTTCAACTCCACCTTCACGAAGTAATTACTGGGGTGAAGGAACTCACATTATACTAGTATATCAAGCATGACACATGGTACACAGTAAATACTTAGCAAAAAATGTGTTGAATAAATAAATGAGTGAATGAACAAACAAATGAATTCATATTTATGTGACCCAAGATTATGTTCTTTCGAGTACCAGAGGCTTTTCTTATCGCCTAAGGCCCCATTAAAGGTGTATGGAGACTTGTCTCCATATTCCTCCTCTTAAGAGTTTGCTGGACCTTGGGAGGGAAGCATAGACTGACCCAGTCTCCAAGCCAACTTATTTACAAGGGCAAAGGAAATTCAAAGAGAAGAACATGAGTGAGAAAAATTATGAAGATCAAAAGATTTTACATCCACGATTACAGGAATTGTTAGGTTAAGGGAAACATCCTCAATGGTAAAAGAAAGGTATGTTCTGACTATACAGAAGACATGATTCCTAACTATGACCAAAAATAAGGAAGGAGATATGCAATAAATATTATAACTTATTCTTTTATTTATTTCCCTTTGGATGTAACAATGTTTTATTCTTTTTTTCGAAAGGATTTCATGGAAATATATTTGTACAAATTTATAGGCAATATTTAATGATTCCTTTATGGTTTCTGACTATAAAAGGAATATAAGCTCATTACAGAACATTCAGGGAAAAATAGGAAAATGCAGAAAAATTAAATGTGAAATTACCATATCATATGCAGCATTACTATCAATTTTGGGGTATGTTTTCTTTTAAGATGTATAAAGATGAATTTAAGTTAAAATTATACTGTGCATAAAATTCTACTTCATGTTTTTATTACCCTTGATGCTATTCCATGTGAACGCAGTTGTGCCATTAAATAGTCTTTGAGAACACGAGTTTACAATTGCTTAATATTTCATCTTGGAACTTACTATATTAGGTATCTGTTGTTGCATAACAATTTACTATAGAACTTGAGACAAGTATCTATTATGTCACAATGTTTCTGACTGTCAGGAATTTGGGCAGGTTTCTCTGGGAGGTTCTGGCCCAGAGTGTCTCTTGAGGTTGCAGTCAAACTGTGACCATGGTTGTGCAGCTACAGGAGAATTGACTTGGCCCTGGGATTCACTTGAAGCTCACTCATCTAGTTATTGACGGAGAGGCTCATGGACTACTCCATAGAGCTGATTCCACATAGCTTCTCCCTGAGGAGGTGACAGGGGAGCAGGGGAGAGAGACAAAGAGAGCAAAAGAGAGATTGGTTGATTATACTGCTTTTTATGACCCAGTCTTCTGGTCATATACCATCACTTCCACCGTTATTCATTAGAAACAAGTCACTAATGCCAACCCATACTTAAGGGGAGGACATTACACAGATCCATGAACACCAGGAGGCAGTGATCACTGAGAACATCTTGGAGCTGGCTACCACATTTACCTTAACCGCACATAATTTGTATAACTGTATATAACTTTTTATATACTTATATATAAATTTTATCTACTGGATAGTTAGGCTTATTTTATTTTTGCCCCTTAAAAAGTGGTTATTTTTTATTTTAAAGTATGTATTAAGTGCCTTTATTGTACTAAATTCTGGGATTAAAATCGTAATACAAAAATCTTCCTTGTCAAAACCCATGATTATTTAATTAAGGTAGAGTCCAAAAATTGAGAATATTATTTAAAATATATGAATATGTAGGCCTTTTGCTATATACTGATAATTGATTTTTTTTTTTTAAATCTATCTAGCCCTGACCAGTGTGGCTTAGTTGGTTGGGCATTGTCTTAAGAACCAAAAGGTTGCTAGTGGGATTTCTGGTCAGTGCATATGCCTAGTTGTGGGCTTGATCCCCTAACAAGGTTCCTGCAGGAGGCAGACAATAGATGTTTCTCTCTCACATCCTCTCCCTACCTCTCTCTAAAAAAAACGGGGGGAGGGGGAAGCATCTTTATTTCTTTACTAATAATCCCAGAAACAGCAGCATCCCACTATAAAATGATGATGTGTTAAATATCAATATCAAATACTAATACTATTAGTATATCGATATCAAATACAAATACTATTAGTATTTGATATTGATATTTAACACATCATTTCTAAGGTAATAAGTAAAAATTTATACATTCTTGTTACTTTAATCTGCATATAGGATATTTGATTATTAGAGAAGTTGAATATATTCATGTTTAATTTTTTTAATTTTTTTATTTTTTAAATATATTTTATTGATTTTTTTACAGAGAGGAAGGAAGAGGAATAGAGAGATAGAAACATTGATGATAGAGAAACATGGATCAGCTGCCTCCTGCACACCCCCTACTGGGGATGTGCCAGCAACTAAGGTACATGCCTTTGACCGGAATCGAACTTGGGATTGTTCAGTCAGCAGACAGATGCTCTAGCCACTGAGCCAAACCAGTTAATTTTTTTAATTAACAAGTTTCTCATTGTGTTTTTAGATCTCTTCATAAGGATATTAACTTTAGATCAACTATGATGGCTACAAATATTATTTTGTTTATAATAAATATTTAAATTTAAACAAGATGTTTACCATACAGCCATTTTATATTGTTGTACTGCTAAATCTATTGACCTTTCATTTTTTTGATGCTTATTGAGTCCTCCATTATCTATTAATTTAAGGGCATCTACATTTTCTTTTATATCACACACTAGAGACCCGATGCACAAAATTCATGCAACAGTAGGCCTTCCTTCTCCTGGCTGCCAGCACCGGCTTCCCTCCAGCACCCAGAACCCTGGCATGTCTCTGACCGCCAGGAGGCATTGGGAACCTGGGCTTCCTTCACAGCCCTGGTTTCATCGTCTGGAAGGACATCCCAGAAGGATGTATGATCTAATTAGCATATTATACTTTTATTGTTATAGATAGCAATAAGATATTAATTTTAAAATTTTATCTGACATCTAATTTGGTAAATTATGTGCAACAAGGACCCAATGTTTTTATTCCAAAGTAATTTGTTGAACACTCATTTCCCTTTGGTTTCTAAGATTTCTCTCAAACTCTACTAGATTCTTATATAAGTTGTAGCTCCTTCATATTCCTCCCCAAATTTTCTTCCTACCTAAACATGCTGACATAGCTCTTCAACTTAAAATGTTCTTAGTTAATCCACAGGGCATTTTCCATGCCTTTTGTGTGTGTATATTTTTGTAATGTGCCCCATACTGTGATAAATTTTATATACTTACTGTGTTCTATCTATTCGGTAATGTTTAATTTATATAAAATTTCATGATCAATCCTCAAAAGCAATTCTAGTTAGTAGAATTTATTTTGTGTTCACTTTACAGATAAATAAAATAAATTTTAGAGTCACTAAGCCCTTACATATTGTTTTACCCCTGTTAATGATAGATTCAAATAACCAAATCAGCTCCTTATAGAATCATAGTCTATATTGTTAATCATAATGTTCCATCAACTGGTACATTTTTTATGATGCTTTTTGTTCTGGAATAAGCAATACAGCACCATTTCTTGATGTGAAAACAAAACAGAACATTTTAAAAAGTGTATCTTTAAAACATAAATCACTTGGTCTTTCTGATACAAAATTCTATTTTAACTTTTTTGTTGGCTATTGTTTTTTCCTTGGTCAACCAGGTATCCCACAACTTTCTGTGTCTAGTTTTTTAATCAAAGTATTCAGTAAGTTTTATCAGTTACTAATGGTAAAATATTTGTTGGGTGTTACACTGTAACTGCCTTTATGGAATTATGTTCTGTTTCAGGAACAAGTGAATTAAAAGAACAAGTATATAATTTAAAATTATAATTAGTACTGTAAAGGAAGTGAATGAATTGTGAAAGCAACAATAAAAGGGCTAACTTAATTTACACAGAGGTCAGAAGATGACTTGTAAACTGAGATTTAAAAAAATACAAAGGAACTAACTCCATGAAAAGGAGTTGGCCTCTTGAGACTTTATAATAATGGCCTGAAATTTTCTTTTGGCTGAGGAAATAAATTAACTTTATAACTGTGTTCTCCCTCTTAGTCATCTGTGTTAAAAAAACTCTTTCCCTTCATTTGCAATCTGTTTTTCAGTTTCCATGCTGATATTTCTATTTGTTTATTTTTAAAAAAGCAAAAGTTTACCTAGATACTATTTTTGACAAGAGATGGGATGAGTAAATTTTTCCTGGTCTTGGCCTCTGCTAGTTCAGGGCTAAGTCAGTGACCTAATCCAGACATAGGCCTATGAACATATAACCAATTCCGGAAAATAATCCATTATGCTGGTTTAGATATCAGAATACATTTTGACAGAACAACTCATTATGTCCACAATTTTAAACATACCACATATTACAACTTGTCCTCTAACATCATATTTTAGCAAGGAAATTCACAGAATTATATTGTCCTTTGTGTAGAGAGAGGTAAACAGTGATGCTACTTATAAGAATTCTATCAGAGCTTCGATAATAAATCTGAATCTTTTTTCTCTTTTAAGTTTTTTTTTTATTTTTCTTTCCTTTCCTTTTTATTTATTTATTTATTTATTTTTAGATTCTTACTAAGTGACTAATGAAACCAGTCACAGATAAGCACTTTATACTTAGCCATAGAGGGAGCTATTGATACAGCCAGCTTAATCAATCCAGGATGTGCACTGGATAAGTAAACCTCATAATACACAGTTACTGATAGATTAAGTTGGTTTTAAGCTATCAATATTGACAAAGTATTGGAGGACCACAGTCAGTAAGAGGAGGAATGAAGCTGAATAATAAGTATAGCAAACCATATTTATCTCAGAAATAAAATATAAATGTCAGAATATAAATACAATGTGTGAAAGCATCTAACTATTTTGGCCAAACTGTGGAAGATTTATGGCTATGTGACTATTCTGCTATAGGTGAATATAATTGTACTGCCTTTTGAATGTCAATCGCAAAATTTGGGAATTGCAAAGGTAGTCAAAGAGACTAGCAGTTCATAAGGTAGCTAAAGATTACACAGCAAGAAAATCATTCTAAAAAATTATAAGCAAGGTGCAAGTAATTACATACTACTCACATCACAATCCCCTGAGTCTTTATAAAAAAAAAATGAAACATTCTAAAGAGAAACTTCATTGATTTTACATGGAATGGTTTTTGATTATGACTGAATTATTGTTCAGAGGTATAGGGTAGTAACTACAAAATTATTCATAAAGCCCTAAAATGCCTCCTTCTTCCATAAATATAGTTATATCTCTTTAACAAATTAATGGCAAAATATGATAACACTAGGGGCTCAGTGCACAAATCTGTGCACCTTGAAAGGAATAGTGGGCTGCAACGCTGCAGTAGGCACAGGGAAGGTCTAGGCCCATCCTCCACGTCCCTGCCCAGCTCCTCCCTCTGGGGCCCCCTGTCCCCTGTCTGCCAGCAGCTCTGCTCCCACCACTGCCACTCACATGCGCTGATGGCACCAGCCCCGCTCACACCCGCGGACATCATGGAAGGATAGGGGCCAGTGCCAGCAGCAGGTGCGAATGGGGCCGGCACTGTCAGCAGGCACAACTGGCAGCTGCTGCCCCAATTGCCCCTGAGAAGCAGTGAGAGGTGGAGATGCCCTCAGGAACAAGCAGGGCCATCATCTGCCACTTGTGCCTGCTCATGGCACCGAGTGATCAGGACCGGCGCCAGGCACGAGCTGCAGGTGCAAGTGCCAGGCAGGACCAGGGCATGCGGGAGCAAAGAATTTTCAGTATTCACCAGAGGCTCACCCCAATGACAGCAACTGGCACCCCACCTTAATCTGGTATCCCTGCTCATCTGCTCCATCATCCCACCATGGCCAACACCCACCATGTTCTGCACAGGCCCCTTGGTGGTCAGCACATGTCATAGCAACTGATTGTTTGGTTATACCTGGTTGTTATGTCATTTTATTTGCATATTAGCCTTTTATTGTATAGAATATTGATTTTGCAAAGTAACAATGAAAGCCAAGGAAAAGACAATATATACATACAATCCACTGGATCTCTAGGGCATCCATTCCCCCTTTGCTAAAATGAAATGGTGTCTATTTTGCAGAAATGTTATAAACAGCTAAAATGCAAGAATGCAGGAGAAGGCTGAAGAGAAATCTAGTTTTATTAGAAGTGCTCAAAATATCTCCACATAGTAACAAGTTCAAAATAGTCAGCCTGTATTTAAATTCTTTTATAAAATTTTAAAACTTTTTCTATGAAAAAGGAACTCCTAATAAAATAAAAAGGAAGCCACAGACTAAGAGAAAATATTTGCAAACCAACTATTGAACTAAACTATGACTGGAATACAGTCAAGAGGAACCATTCTAGAGTGATGAGGGAGGTTTAACTAAGGATGGCTTCACTCACAGTGATCAATACCATGTGATGATGTTGTACTAGTAAATAGTTATTTGATATAAACTGATTAATTTTAGAAAACAAAAATATGAAATCCAGAGGGGAAAAAAAGCTATTCTACCCCAGGTTGATAACTAGTCTAACCACTATTTTTCTTCAAATTAAAACAAATGCTGGATGAAAATATTGAAGATATCTTAGGGCAATCAACAGATGAATTTCTCACATAACAAAACACATACTGAACATCTGGCAAGGACTGTATTTTGTAGCCAGGCCACCATAAGTGTTCAGCTATATGCTACTTGCCATTTCAAAAACTATTCCAAAAGCAATGCTGAGTATGGGAGAGAAAAAGATCCCTGTAAAAATGTTCAAGTATATGGCTTTACTAAAGCCGGAAATGTTAAAACCAAAGCTAGTCATATAAGAAATACATGAAGCAATTTTGCTCTCCATGGTTTAAATCACTGCAGTGAGTTTTAGAAACAAATCATCTGTAAACAAAATGGGCTTTCATAGAGTTACAGGGCACTTTATCAGGGGAATATAGCCAAAGAAATAATATTTAAGGGTATACTTTCTCTTTATCACTGATTTTCTAAAGGTCTGAGAAATAAGTTGGTTTAGAGTTTCTTGAATTGTGCTGCATTTAATGTATTTGCTCCACTCAAATGAACATTTTGTAGCCACTTTTGTGTGTTGACACCTGGAAACCTAACTAGTGTTCCCCAGACATGCCCCAGGTGAACATTTTTACTACTTGGGTTGCTATTTTGAACTAGAAAAATATTTACCAACATTCTATGTTGTATATGATATTCTTAAAACAACAGATCATGGTTGATAACCACATGGCCTTAAAGTCAAGCAAGCAGACTCTGAATGGCAGAATAACCAGCCCCCTAAAGAAGTCTGTGGTAATCACTGGAATCTGTGATAGATCTTATTTTGCATGGCAAAAGGAACATTGCAGATGGGATAAAAGTCAAGAATTTTAAAATGCGAGAGATCATCTGGATTATCTGTCTGGGTGACCCCAATTTAATCATGTGAATTCACATATAGTAGAATACACTATCTTTAAAAAGATGGAAATCCTACAATATATGACAGCATAGATAAACTTTAAGGTCATTGTTCAAAGTGAAATAAGTCAATCACAGAACACAAACTATATTATTCTAATTATATAAAATATCTAAAGGAGTCAATCTCATAGAAGTAGAGAGTGGAATGGTGGTTGCCAGGGCCTGGGGGGAAATTCCAGTTACACAAGATGAATATGTTCTAGAAATCTTCAACACAGTATCATGACTATAGTTAACACTACTTTATTGTGTACTTAAAATTTCATTAAGAGTATGTCTCATATTAAGTGGAAGAGGAAGACAGAAAGGTGGACAAGAAAGATAGCAACATGAAAAAAATGGCATGCTTTCATGTTGGTAATTTAGGGAGCAATGTGCAAAGACCAGAGAGAGGCATATAGTAAGGAAGGAAGGCCTCCAGCTGAAAGCCAACAAAGAAATAGAGACTTCAGTCCTACACATGTATGATTCTGAATTCTAACAACGCCCAAATGAACTGGAAACATTTCCTCCCTAGAGCCTATAGAATGTAGGAATGCAGTCCTGCCCACGCCTTGATCTTAGCCCAGTGAGATCTTAGCCCTGTTTTGGACTTCGGACCTACAGAAATGTTAAGATAATGAACGTGTGTTGTTTTAAACCATTAAGTTTGTGGTCATTCATTACTGCAGCAAAATGAAATGAATATAGGCTTAAACTCTGGTCTTCCACTCCTTAGACCTGGGCAAGGAGTGAATATAGGCTCAAACTCTGGTCTTCCACTCTGGTAGACCTTGGGCAAGGTAAAGAACATCTCTGAACTTCAATCACCTCATCAATAAAATGATGATAATAACAGCACAGGCTCAGATGATTATGAGAGTAAAATTAGAAATTATATAAAACACTTCAGATGGTATCTAATATATAGTAAAAGCTTAATGAATATTAATTATGATGTTAATGGGTGGAATCAACATTTGGAAGCATCAATGAAAAAGCCTCAGTATGCAATAAAGTTTGGGAAACACGAATTAACTTCTTTATTGCAGACCTTCTCATAGCACTTAGAATGCACGGGTTTTTGTTGTGGTTTTTAAAATTTTTTTTTTTTCAGAAAGAGGAAGGGAAAGGGAGAGAATAGAAACCTTAAACGCTGCCTCCTCCACAATCTTTCCTGGGGATGGATCCCACAATCTGGGCATATATCCTGACTGGGAATTGGACCGTGACCTCCTGATTCATGGGACAATGCTCAACCAACTTAGCCACAAGGGCCAGGCACACATGTTTTTGAACTTCCAAGAGGACATATAGTCTGCAATATTTTTCAAAAGTTTTGACTAGGAAATAATGTTACAAAGAATCATTTTGTACCCTTAAGAGCATGCTTTGAGAAAACAATGGGCTAAATTTTGAGAACTCACATAAAAAGTAAACATTCTCTGGAAAAGGCAATATGTTACTCCATTATTTTCTGGTTATGTTGTTGGTATAGGAATATAAAGCTTTAACAAGTTGTAATTAATATAACCATATAAGTAATATTTATAGTCTATGTTGACAAAAGAGCTCTGCCGAACTTCCTTTAAAGTTAAAGGACTGGTGATATTGATTATCAGAACATGAATCACTACTACATTAACTTAAAAAAAAAACATCTGCCAGGCAAAACATCATGAGTCAAAGTAGTCTAGAGACTGTTATGTATTCAATTCAGAAATTAATGTAGAAGGGAGATTTCACCCTAAAATTATCTAAGATTCAAAGATTTATATGATGTCAAGGACTTTGGAAAATATTCAACTGTTGTACAAAACATTCTTTTTCAAGATACATTGATGATATAATGTACATTACATAGGTTTGGAAACAGCTAAAGAAAAAGACTCTTTTTTGTTGTTGTTTATACACTTTTTTTAATTTTTATTAATTTTTTATACATATCTCACCATTTTTTATACATATGCCCCCCTCCCTCCCAGACATACCCCAACCCCCCTGTGTCT
>JAAGEH010000041.1:15805152-15947578 GCA_011751065.1 Lasiurus cinereus | reverse complement strand
ATATATATAGTTAACAATGAAGAAGCAAAGATACAGGGTAGAATTTTTACATTTTTATTGGTATCCAGTTAAACTCTATTAAAATAAGAGGTCTTAAAGGGAAAATTATATTTTAATCCCAAATAAGATTTATCAGATGGAAGACCCAGCAGCCACTTTTGCATCTTAACTTACTTTTCAATTTTACAATTCATAAAATACTTACCAAGGCATGGCACAAGTTTGGAGTTCAAGCACAGTGCACTTTATGGTGCAAGATCCATTAAAAGCAATAATTTGTAAGATCCTCAACAGGAAAGTATGCTTTTTTTTTCAAGGAGTATTTTAAGGAGGGAAGCAGGACTCCTTAATCCAATTTTATGTGAAAAGTGACCTCATTCTAATTGGTGGCCACTTTACTCTTACGGTTATGGTTGAAGTTGGAGGACTAAGAGCTAAATGAGCAGCATCTCTTCATGTCAGGAGTTCTTTTCCACAGACATGAAGTGCCAACCTGGCTTTCCCTTGAAAAAGCAGTAAATCTCATCTGAGCTGACATCACCGAGACTTTGATCATGAACTCACTCTGCTCTGTGTCACCATTCTCAGCCTATTTCTTTTTGTTAGTTACCTAAAGGCCACAGTCTGAACATGGCTATAGAAAAGATTCACTTATTTTGCATCATTATATAATGATTTTCCTTCCTCTATGACAATTAGCATTCAAACATGAAAAGGCAGAAGGATGAATTTTGAAATGTTGCAGTTCTGCTCTGACATCTGTGAACCTGGGCTTTACTCTTTCTCATCCCCACAGTCCATCTGTATAAACTGGAGCCTACTGTTTCTCTCCCTTGATTTTTGTTAGATTATCAAATGGGATTATGTGTACTTGAAAGCACTATTGAATACAACACTTAATACAAATGTAAGATGTTTGCTTGTGGGTAGGATTAACATAATTCCATGGGAAAAATCTTGTAAAAAATAACTCAATCTTTACATTAATATTTAATACACTGTATATCATTTATTCTAAACAATAAGCAATATTCAATTTATACCATTGCATTTGCCATTTATGTTCATTTATTTACTATTTGTTTGTAATAGTGTCAATAATTAAAAAAACATATCACAAAAAATAATAAGCTTATACTACTATTTCATAATTTTATATTTAACTATTAATTCTTGTCTTTCTTTTATGAAGATGGAAATTTAGCTCTTACCCTCTTTCATCTATATCCATGCATGCATATTTTATCTTTCTTCTGTTTTCCAGTAAGTTATTATGATTATGTTAAAACTAGAGGCCCAGTGCATAAAATTTGGGCATGGAGGTGGGTGTCTCACAGCCCAGCCTGCAATCTCTCCAATCTGGGACCCCTCAAGGGATGTCCGACTGCCCATTTAGGCCTAATCTCAGTAGGATAGGGCCTCAACGGGCAGCTGGACTCCCTCTCACAATCCAGTACTGCTGGCTCCCAACTGTTTACCTGCCTGCCTTCCTGATTGCCCCTAACAACTTCTGCCTGCCACCTGATCACCCCTAACCACTCCTCTGCCATCCTGATTGCCCCTAACTGCCCTCCCCTGCAGGCCTGGTCATCCCTAACTGACCTCCCCTGCAGTCTTGATCACCCCAACTGCCCTCCCTTACAGGCCTGGGCCCTCCCAATGCCCTCCCCTGCCACCATCTTGTGGTGGCCATCTTGTGTCCATGGGGGCAGCCATCTTGTGTGTTGGAGTGATGGTCAATTTGTATATTACTCTTTTATTAGATAGGATTATTCAAACAGATATAAAATATGATATAAGTATGTTTACTTTATTAAAAAGAAATTTTTTCTCTAGAGTTTATAATTGCCTTAGTATTTTTATGTATTTTCTGTATACCATGACCTTTTCCCTTGAGTATTCCTATACAGATGTAAAGTAAATCATCTTAGCATGAGCAAACCATAAGAAAAAAATTTCACTGAAATGTTCAACTCTGCCTTATAAGAATTCCAATATAAGATCAAGGTGAATTTCACAAAGTCGGGCTGGCTTATAATGAGAACTGTGGAAGCATGAAGCTTGACTAAGTCCCACTTCTACACAGTTTCTTCTGGAAGAAAAGACACATAGAAAGTTGACAATTGACATAACTGGATTTTATTCAGAATTCTTAAAAAAAAAAAAAAGATGTTCCAGTATTCTAGCTTATAAGCAGATAGAGAACTAGTCTATTGAAGTAAAAATACTTTGTCTTATACATATCATTTTTCCCTGTATTCCCCCATTTGCTTAGACTTTGAGTTACCTATTCTGAGGAAAGATGACCAAACCATAAGATTCCCATATCCTTTGACTTCTCTAATTGCTCAAATGTGTATTGAGTGTTTACGAATTCATGCATTTTGAAAGAAACTGTGTTGTGAAGCTGTGGTGGGCACAGGGGCAGGTCTCGGCCCATCTTCCGTGCCACTGCCCAGCCCCTTCTGCTGTGACTCCAGTCCCCTGTCTGTCGGCAGCCCTGCTCCCTCTGCCACTGCTCCCACATGCTAAATGCACCCTCTGATGGTGCGGAGCAATTGGGGCTGGCACCAGCAGTGGGTGCAAGAGGCGGCTGCTATTCCTATCACCCCTCGGGAGCAGGGGTAGATAGAGAAGCCCTCAGGGGTAATCGGGGCCAGCAGCTGCCACTCACACCCACTGATGGTGCTGAGGGATTAGGCCCAGCAATGGGTGTGAGTGGCAGCTGCCAGCCCCAATTGCTCATCAGGAGCAGGGGGAGGTGGAGAGCCCTGAGGGGCGATTGGAACCAGCAATCACCACTCGCACCCACTGACAGCACCAAAAGATCAGGGCCAGCACTGGGCTCCATTAGTGGGTGTGAGCCGCAGTTTCAGTACTACCAATGAGTGCAAGCAGGGCTGGTACCAGCAGTAGATTTGAGCACTGGGTGGGACCATGGCACACAGGAGCAAAGAATTTTCAGTAATGATCAGAGGCTTGCCTGGATGACCGTGACCTGAGCCCCACCTTGCCCTGGCACCACTGTTCACCTGCTCCACCATCCCGCCATGGCCAACACCCACCATGTTCTATGCTCTACTGCCTGCTGCCAAATTCTGCCATTTTTCATGTGCATCCCCCAGTGGTCAGCACACATCACAGTGACTAGTTGTTCAGTTGTTCCACCATTCAGTCTATTTGCATATTAGCTTTTTATTATCTACTAGTGCATGAAATTTGTGCATTAAGGGGAGTGTCCCTCAGCCCAACCTTCACCCCCTCCAATCTGGGAGCCCTTGAGGGATATCCATTTGCCACCAGGATCAGGCTTATAAAAGCAGTCGGACATCCCTCTCACAATCCAGGACTTCTGGCTCCCAACCGCTCACCTGCCTGCCAGCCTGATCACCCCCTAATGACTCCCCTGTCAGCCCGGTTGCCCCTAACTGTCCTCCCGTGCCAGCTCAGTTGCTCCCAACTGTCTTCTCCTGCAGGCCTGTCCCTCCCAAATGCCCTCTCCTGCTGCCCTGGTAGCCCCAACTGCTCTCCCCTCCAGGCCTGGTTGCCCTAACTGCCCTCTGCTACAGGCCTGGTCACCCCCAAATGCCCTCCCCTGCAGGCCTTGTCTCTCCCAATTACCCTCCCCTGCTGCCCTGGTAGTCCTTAACTACTCTCCCATCCAGACCTGGTCACCCCAATTGCCCTCCCCTGCAGGCCTGGTCATCCCCAACTGCCCTCCCCTGCAGGCCTGGTCACCCCTAACTGCCCTCCCTTGCAGGTCTGATTGCCCCAACTTCCCTCCCTTGGAGGTTGGTCCCTCCCAACTGCCCTACCCTGCTAGCCTTCTTGTGGTGGCCATCTTGTGTCCACATGGGGGTGGCCATCTTTGACCACATAGGGGCAGCCATCTTGTATGTTGGAGTGATGGTCACTTTGTATATTACCTTCTTATTTATATAGGATACCGATAAAAGTTAATATGCTAATTAGACCAGATATCTTCAGGGCAACCTTACGGATATCCTTCCTGACAAAGCAAGGCCTGGGCAAAGCTGCCCATGGTCCCAGGTGCCTGCAGCTTGACAGAGGAAGGGAAGCCCAAGTCCCAGGTGCCTGCAGCCAGCTGGAGAAAGGAAGCCTGGGTCCCGGGTGTAGGGGCCAAGGCAGAGTGGGTTAGGGGCAATCAGGTTGGCAGGAGAACAGTTAGGGCAATCAGGCAGGCAGTCAGAGGGGTTGGGGGAATCAAACAGGCAAACAGATGAGCAGTTAGGAGCCAGTGTCCCAGGTTGCAAGAGGGATGTCCCAGATCAAAGAGGGTGCAGGCTGGGCTGAGGGACCCCCACCTCCCCCCATGCATGAATTTCATGCACCAAGCCTCTAGGATAAGATGTAATTTAGTGCCCTTAGAAATTTTGAAGACTGAAATAATAACTTGGGCCTTTTAGAACATCTTTTTTTATTATTATTTTTTCCAGACAAGGGATAAGAGAGACTGTAAGGCTCTTTTGGGACTTCAAATACAAAGGAATTATGCAAAAGTATACAAGAAAAAAAAACTATAATTAAAGTGATAAGACATTTGAAAAATTAATGCCTTTACCAAAAGTTTTGCTCTATTTGTGAAAGTTATATATATGGACAAAATCTCAGGTTCTACAGTCTTATAGCATGTGCTGTTAAATAAGAATTGCTTAGAAACCAAAGATAGTCAAAAGCACAGCCCAACTGAATGCAGTGTTCTTTTTACGATTGCACTCAGAGAGAATGAAAGCTTCCCATTTCAGTACATCCTTGGCCCTGTTTTACTTTCTCAATTCTGAATGTTTTACAATGTCTGTGAAGTTTCATGGACTGAAGTCATTGTGTTCTTGTTTGACTAGTTGGAGCTCCATGTGGCTGATATGCTGGTGACAATCATAGTTCCTGATGGAGCCTTTCCTACTCAAATGTGTTTTCTCCTATTTATCATAGAATTAGCAACTATCTGCAATTGTCATAAGTCTTTCACTTATATCTCCTTGTTGTTTCTGGAAAAGGGAAGAAGTATTTTCTTTATTTTATTTTTATTAAACAGAAGACATTTGGTAAGGTTTTATTTTTGTTATTATTTTTTTAAAACTGGGGATCAGGTTTACCACCACCACCCAGATTTAATAACGTATAATAAGAAACAAAATATTTTATATATTTAAGGTGTACAAAGTGGTATTTTAATATAAATATAACTTGTGTAGTAATTACCATAATCAGGCTAATGAATATATGAATATATCTGTCCCATCATATAGTTACCATGGTGTGTATGTGTGTGTGTGTGTGTGTGTGTGTGTTTAAAACATTTAAGATCTAACCTGTTAGCAAATTTCAAGTATACAATACTCTATCATTAGTTATAGTGTCCATGCTATAAATTAGATCTCTAAAATGTATTTACCACTAAAAACTAAAAATCTGTATCCTTTGACCAATATCTTCCCATTTCCAGCATTCCCCAGCTGCTGTAACCATCATTCTACTCTGTTTATCTAGGTTAAACATTTTTAAATTCCTCATAGATGTGATATCATGTAATATTTGTCTTTCTGTGTGAGCCTTATTTCACTTAAAATAGTATCCTCTGAGTTCACCCACATTGTTCACAAATGGCAGAATTTCCTTCTCTTTTATGGCTCAAATATATATCACAATATTTTTATCCATTGACCCATTGAAAGATACCCACATTGTTTGCATATGTTGGCTATTATGAATAATGCTGCAATAAAAATACTAAAATATCTTTAGAAGTTTGGGTTTTTTTTTGTTATTATTGTTATTACATTACTTATTCTTTGCCTGACAGGCATTATCTTAGAGTCTATCACATCTTAAGGTCAACTGCCTACTCTGTGTGGCTACCAAAAACAAAAATAACTAACATCAACTACCCAGTGGATCCTGGTCATTCATTTTAAAACTTAAATCTTCTCAAGTTTCTGGTAGATAATGGATAGATTCAACTATATACTATAAATCTATGGGGATTAATTTATTTTGCCTATGTCTTTGTGTAGAGAGTGGCTATAGTGTTTGGACAGGTTCAAGCCTCAGACTAATGAGAGGGCACAGTCCTCCCATTGCCACGTGCAAGTCCCAGCTTAGAGGGCAGAGCCCTCTTAGCACAATTATAGCCAAAGTCTATAGTTATACGCTTGAACCTATGGTCCAAACACGTAGTCCCATGTGTCTGCGTGATATGGTTTGATAGAGTTCAGGTGCATGCAATTGAGTAGAACTAAAACCATGTGAACACTGTAACCAGACCCATACTTTGCCTCATGGGATCTGGCTATAAAA
Source organism: Lasiurus cinereus (assembly GCA_011751065.1). Taxonomy (NCBI): domain Eukaryota; kingdom Metazoa; phylum Chordata; class Mammalia; order Chiroptera; family Vespertilionidae; genus Lasiurus; species Lasiurus cinereus. Next base: position 15,941,260 of record JAAGEH010000041.1, on the reverse strand, counting down.
TAAAGAGACAGCTGAGAAACCAAGATGGCAGCACAGATGAATACCTAAGTTGCTTCCCCGTACAACAATTTCAAAACTACAACTAAAAGACAGAATGGACACCATCCAGAACCACAGGAAAGCTAACTGAGTGGAAATTCTACAACTAGAAATAAAGAGAGGGACTCACGAAGACTTAGAGGAGCTGTAAAAAGCTGAGGTATAGAGATACGCTTATGGAGAGGACGGGCAGAGAAGGGTCTGGCTGGCTTCCTCTAGCAAAAGGCAGAAGTCTGGAGGCAAGCCCACATGTGTAGACACAGCTGATCCTCACAACCAATTAGCTTGGAGGTCAATCCCCCCAGTGATACCAAAAACAATCAAGAATTAACTACAACAAGTCTGTATACACAGTTCACAAAGGGGTGCACCAAAGGTATCCACCTCAGGTAAGTGGAGAGGCAGAGCTACTGGGCCACATAGGACACCTAGCACAGAAAGCTACTCTACCAACTCAGGGAAACAGCGAAATATGCAGAAACTGAAGAACAGATCACAAACAAAAGAAATGGATGAAAACACATGACTGGATATAGAGTTCAAAACCACGGTTATAAGGTTTTTTAAGGATTTCCTAGGGAAAAAAAAAGGATAAAGTTAGCGAGGCCCAAAAGGAGATGAAAAAAAAAACTAGAAATTAAACATACACTGATTGAAATAAAAAATATTATACAGAAACCTAACAGCAGACTAGAGGATAGCAAGAATCAAGTCAAAGACTTGAAATACAAAGAAGCAAAAAAAACTCCACTGGAAAAGAAAAACGAAAAAAGAATCCAAAAATTGGAAGATAGTGTAAGGAGCCTCTGGGACAACTTCAGGCATACTAACATCAGAATTATAAGCGTGCCAGAAGAAGAGAGAGAGCAAGATACTGAAAACCTACTTGAAGAAATAATGACTGAAAACTTTCCCCACCTGGTGAAAGAAATAGACTTACAAGTCTAGGAAGCACACAGAATCCCAAACAAAAGGAATCCAAAGAGGACCACACCAAGACACATCATAATTAAAATTCCAAGAGCAAAAGACAAAGAGAGAATGTTAAAAGCAGCAAGAGAAAAACAGTTAATTACCTACAAGGGAGCACCCATACAACTGTCAGCTGATTTCTTAACAGAAACTATGCAAACCAGAAGGGAGTGACAAGGAATATTCAACATGATGAATAGCAAGAACCTACAACCAAGATTCCTCTACCCAGCAAAGCTATTGTTCAGAATTGATGGTCAGATAAAGAGCTTCACAGACAAGAAAAAACTAAAGGAGTTCATCAACACCAAACCAGTATTATATGAAAAGCTGAAAAGTATTCTTTAAGAAGAAGAGGAAGAAAATGGTAAAGGTAAAAATTATGAGCAACAAATACACATCTATCAACAAGTGAATCTAAAAACCAAGTGAATTGAAAATCTGGTGAACAAAATAAACTGATGAATATAATAGAATTAGGGGCATAGAAAGGGAATAGAGTGATAATTCTCAGGGGGAAACAGGTGAGGGGTGGTGCAGGAAGAGACTGGACAAAAATCATACACCTATGGATGAGGACAATGTAGGGGAGGTAAGGGCAAAGGGTGGGGTGAGAACCAGGTGTAGGGGAGATATGGGGGGAAAAGAGGAACAATTGTAATGAATTTGAACAATAAATATTAATTAAAATTAAAAAAAATAAAAATAAAATAAAGAGACAGCTTACAGGCTGTGGCACTGTCCCCATTAAAGAGGGTAGCCTCCCACTGAGACCCAGCTTTCCTCTTGTCTGTCTTTTCTAAATCCTTCATAGTCCCCACTCAGGTTCACCCTTGGCCATGCTGGCGCGGCACATGTGGCACCTGAACATTTTGTTTTAATTGTTCTTAACAGTATCTCATCCTTGTCATCAGGGAATAAAGCATTGTACATTTGAAGGCAATAATAGGCCACAACAGAGTCCAGCACAAAACAGAGCCAAGAGCTACAAAATTTACCCTGCTTCTTATAGAACACAAACACAGCAAAATACAAATACAGGTATTATCAATCAGGGCCCAAACACTGGTACACCTATTCAGGCTGAGTGAATATGGGAACCATGGCAGGTGCAGACTGTGGAAAGGAGGAGCAAGGCATTCTTCTGCTCCCATTTCCAGTGCCATGAGGAGGAGCTTGCCCAGGATCACCAATCCTCCTGACATTTCACAAGGAGATGAAATGGGGTTATTTACATGAAATCTTCCAATTGTTAAATGCAGGCAATAAATAAATACACACTGAGCTCAATGAAACCATTAAAGAATCAGATTCATCCTAGGAGCTGCCTATATACAATCTTTATTTTAGAAAGACAACAAATTCAAATAGCATGCTTCAAATTACCACCTGAAACTCCGCCCACTACACACACACACACACACACACACACACACACACACACAATTATCCTCACCCTGGTCTACATTTTTCCTTTTCCATAGGACTTTATATATTTTGAAATACATTATAACTTGCTCATTTTTTATATTTATTGTATTTTTTCCTTGTCCTGTGCCAGGATACACACTCCATAAGGGCAAAAATCTACTTACATTTATCCAGCACCCTTGACCTTTTACATGAATAATTCTTTTAATGAATAAAGTTACTTCTCTTCAAACGTAAATACAGCATGGTGAAAAAGTAGGCTTATAGTTATTCATATGGAAAATAATACAATAATTAATAAATAATATGAGAATAAGTTCTGTTTCCCATATTCACTAATATAAACCTACTTTTGCTTTACCCTATATTTGAGAGACGTAGGCTTTCAATGCTATTGTGTCAGGCTCCAAGCAAGCTGAGGGGGGCATCCTTAAAGGAGGGGAACCTGGCATGAGGTCAATGTCTGAGCAGGAAAAAGAAGATTTTCACATAGGACATAGGTGGGGATGACCCATTGTGGGGTATCAGAGCCCAAGCAAAGTAAGGGGGAAACCCATGCATGGAAGTTTGAGCAGGAAAAGTAAGATTGCCACATAGGACAGTGAAGAGTCCACAATGGGTATCTATAAGTGGATGACCTAGTGTGGGGTATCAGAGCCCCAGCAGAGTAAGGAGAAAACCCATGCATGGAAGCAGCCTGATGAGAGAGTCACTCCATCAAAAGGTAGAAAGACACCTAACCTACATGAGAAGCAGTTTTGCAAGGAGTATCAGATTCCATGCTAGATGAGAAGGCCATGCGTATGTTAGACTAAAGCTATGTGGAGTTCAGAATCCAAGCAGGATGAAAACACTCATATGGGGAAGTGGCTGAGACATGAGTTCTGTGTCCCAGCAGGATGAGAAGGGCACCTGCAGGAAAGCAGGTGGCAGCAGTAATGGGAGATTGGTTATATATTAGGAGTTGGGTCAAATAAGTATATAAACTAAGGAAAATCAGAGCCAGGCTTTTCAATGCTTGAGAAGGGAATCACTCATGTGAAAGGGTAGAAAATTAAAATGACTCCTCTGATGTTGAGTTTCAAGTAGAGTAAAAAATAGTGACACCCCAATAGCAATGAGCATATCTAACACCCACATTTTGGCTTCTAAACACCAATATCCACTATAAGGGAATCAGAAATCTCTTGGAGAAATACCTCTGTGGTATGGGAAGGCAACTGAAAGGTGAGCTTGGAACATCATACTGTGTCAATGAGTAAAAAAGTTCTCAAAGATAGTAACATACTATAACCCATTAAGTCATATAGAAAAACCATGTGTTTATTTTGGAGCAATCCCATACCTAGATAAAAAATGAAAATACAGTACAAAGAATGAGTGTATATACATCACAATATAACTAAATGAATGAATAAATAACTAAGTCAAAGTTTGAGCCCTAACTGGTTTGGATCAATGGATAGAGCATCAGCCTGAAGACTGAAGGGTCCCAGGTTTGATTCCGGTCAAGGGCATGTACCTTAGTTGTGGGCACATCCCCAGTAGGGAGTGTGCAGGAGGCAGCTGATAGATGTTTTTATCTCATTGATTTTCTAACTCTCTATTCCTCTCCCTTCCTTTCTGTAAAAAATCAATAAAATATATTAAATAAATAAAATTTTTATAAGGAATTACATAGCTACATCATTTCAATTGTCTCCTCACAAAATACTACCTAACAATAAAGAGGGAAAAAATAGCAACTGGCTCTGGCCAGTTTGGCTTAGTGGACAGAGTACTGGCAAGTGGACTGAACGGTTCCAGGTTTGATTCCAGTCAAGAACAGGTATCAATTGCAGGCTCGATCTCTGGCTCTGGTCAGGGCTCATGCAGGAGGCAATTAATCCATGTGTCTCTTTCACATGGATGTTTCTCTTTCTCTCTATCTCTCCCCCTCCCTTCCATTCTCTCTAAAATCAATGGAAAAATATCTTCAGGTGAGTATTAACAATAACAAAAAAGATAGTAGCCATACAAGGGAGAGGCCTGGAAGAATTTACCTTAATCAAATGATCCAAGTGAAGATTGTCAGTAATAGTATGAATTAAAATGTTCCACTTACCAATCAAACACAATGCAATGAATGTCACACTGTTGATATCTCCACCAAAGATGTGTAACTTGAACTTATCTAATTATGAGGAAACATCAAACAACCCCCCAATTTAAAGACCATTTAAAATTCATTGTTCCGAATGTGTCAGGTCTTGAAAGTTAAAGAAAACTGAAATTTTTCCAGAACGAAGAAGAATGAAAGAATACTAAACAACAATATCTGCTTCGGAAATAAATCCTTTTGCTAAAAATTACATTGTTGGGCTACTTGTAGAAACTTACCTGAAGTCTGAGGGTATATAGTAGTAATGAGTCAATATTAACTTCTCAATTTTGATCTTCCTACCATGGCTATATGGGAAAACATACTTGTTTGCAGGAAGCTACGCAAATAAATTCATTTCTTTGTATTATACTTACAACTGTTCTATAAATATGGGACTACCCCAAAACAAAATAAAGTCTGATTTACTGCACATATTTTACACAGAGATATTTGCTAAACCTTTTCAAGCTCAGAAGATAATCCCCAAACTCAGCTATGTTTAGTGATACATGTGTAAGACTCTAAGTTTCCAGGTAAAAGATCTGGCAGTGTATAGTATGTGTACTCCATAATTTAGTATTATATTTTGCCAAATTTTGCTAATAATTGCAAGTCTGTGTCACTGTGTATAAAGATATATGTATGGAATACATTGCTCACTAGTATGTGGTAAATGTACTCCTGTCAGGGATATGTATTAACTCCTTTGTTTCATATTACATGTGTGACACACTGTAATTTTTAGTTCTAAGTTCAAGTATTACTGTGTACAGTCATGTATCTATAAACAACTGTCTTAAAACTGTTGAACAGTGTTAGATGTATGAGTTGCTTTACCAGAAATACATGTTTGAACCACTGAATAGCTGTGCCTTATACTTTTGCCTCTTTGAATAGTGACAGATATAGAAATTCTGTTTATTAGTTTTATATGTATGTGTTACTGCACATGGTGATATTTGTGTGAACAACTCTGTTTAGCCACATGTGCTCTGCATGCTCCTTTGTTACTGACCTGTGCTGAATGGCCACTCACACTGCAGTTGGCACTGTGTGGTACATGCAGTACTTTAATTAGTAATACATGTTGAAATATATTGAACACTGTGTGTAATAGTGGCATGTGTATGTGTTACTGTATATAATGATATGTGTGAGAAACAGTATACTTAGCAATACTTGATGTATTAGCCTCTTTGTTTCACATTTATGTGTGACACACTGTAATTTTTAGTTCCAAATTCTGTGTTACTGTGTACCGACATGTATATGTGAAACACTGTGTTTGTCAATGCATGGAGCATTTCCTAATTTGTTTAGTGAGGTATGTTGATACACTGTGTTTAATAGTGTTGGGTGCATGTTTTACACACATAGGAACAAATTCTGCACCTCTTTCACCCATCACTAAATGCATTTATCATCAACAACAAACAACACTAGCATTGTGCCTCATACACACATAAGTAAACACACTATATCACACTGGGTTCACTAACATTATTATTACATACACAAAACCTACAACTAACACAATGACTAGTATACATATCACTTAACCTTGTGCCTCATAAAAGCATTATTACACACAGCGCACCACTAAGCAGTGTCTCAAACACAAATTATTACACACACATAATGCCTCAAACACACTTCCCAAAACTCAGTGCCTCATTCACATATTATTAAACACCTATCACAAACACATACAGAGTACTTAACATATTATCATTTAATACATTTTATTAATGCCACATACATTACTAAAGCAATGCCTTCCACGTTCTATGTGATAAAAACAATTCCACATGCTATCTTAGAGAAATGTTGTATTAGAATGGTACCTTGTATTTTTTAGATGATCAAAGTATGCCTGTTTCTTGCACCTATGGGTGGTTAACATTGTATTAGAGTAGTGCCTGGCACATAAAACAGACTTAATACAATCTTTTTTCCTTCCCTTATGTATGAGTTATGTTTTACTAGGATATGATGCTACATACAGTAGGCATCTAATGCATGCTAGCTTCTTTCTTTGCAACTTACTAGGACACTGCCTTGAATATACTGGGGGTTAAATGTATCCCTGTTTTCTTTATTCTGTCAGTTTATACAAAAATCGGGCCTTGTAAACAGTAGGCAATGATGCACTATTTTTCCTTTTCCCTTTAGGTACGTATTGATGAATTATAATAGTGTTTGGCAAAAACTAGTAACTAATTATATATTCCTTTATTTCCCTTCAGGACAATATTCTCCTGAAATAGTACCTGGCATATATTTGGCATTAATTCATGCCCATCTCTTTCTATAATATATGAACTATAGTTTGCTAAAATAGTGCCAAGCATATACCATGAGCTCCTTGTATGTTTATATCTGATAGCCCTTTAGGATACATCTCTACCTTCTGATATTTAAGTAACATTTGTGTTATAAATATTGGTTTCATTTGTAATTTAAACACATTTTTGTATTAATTTAGATCCTGGATATTTGCAACCATCTTCCTCTTTTAGCTTCTCTTTCCCTACTCTAGTTTCTAGCTACTGTAAGTATACTTTTCAATCCTACAAACATTCTTAAGAGATTTATAATATAATATAGCATAAAAGTTGCATTTTTATTGACTTCTTCTATATCCTTCATCTTGAATAATATACTGATGTCTTTTCTCACTTCCTGTCTCTGAACTTGTTTCCTGTGAGGTGGGCCTGCCATCCACCTTTGAATATCTCAACTATTTTCTTTTGGACCATTTGCCTTCGTTTTATTTTCTGTTCATTCCTACAGCCATATGAATCTATCTTGTTTACCTCCCTCTTCTATTCCTGAAAATCCAGGTGACTATATTCTCATGTTTTTATTGTATCTGGATACCAAATAGTAGCACTTATTTCAACTTATTTCACCATTGGGCTGCCTTTCTCCTTGAACTCTAGCATAAACTCTCCTAATTTCATTAAATGGGTCTGATCCAGTTTGAACAAGGTGAGACTGCTTCTGATTTTACTCAGAAGCCGTAGGATCAAAAAGAAAGCACAACTAATGAAAAAGTTTTAAGTTTATCCTGAAGTTTCAGAAACATTCTGAACTGAAGGAAACTTCTTTACAGGGTTCACATGATTCAAAAAGTTTTGATAAGTTTAAATAGAATTAGGTGAGGCCAGATTAATTTAAACTAATGAGAACCACTTTGGGTAAGTCAGAGTTGTTTTAAATGAGTCAGAACCTAGTAAACACATATGCTCTTTATATAAAAACTCAAGGGTATTTGTGCAAGGTTTTCTCAGCTGTGACCAACCCAAATGATTGGAGCTGATTTAAACATCTCAGAAAAGCTTAACTTCCTATTAGAGCCATTATTAACTAACTCTATGAGGGTGCTGAGTTCATTTGGGTTTTGATAAATTATCCAAAACTGTTTTGAGTCTGATAGACTAGATGTTGATTTATTTAGTGAACCATCACAAAGTTCTCCTCCACTTTTTATTCCTTTGTGCTTGGGAAAATAACCCAAAAATAAATCTAGTTTTTTGTGATCTTGACCGCAGAAATCTGAATTACAGTACAAATTTCTTGGTTTCATCTCAAATTAATACATTTGTTCTTACCCCAAAGTTACAGTTTCTAAATTTCCTTCAAAGTGAATCTTCATGCCCTGTAAGATGCTGAGAAAGGCAGCTGATGCTGACAGGGAAATTGCTGGGGAAAAGAAAATGCTGGAATAATCACTTCATATACATTATCTCCTCCCATCCTCCAAAAACTCTATGAAGTATCTGGAATGCTGCCTTGGTTTCCATGAAAATAATCACTCCTAATTCACTGGAATTATTTTCAGGATTCTTTGGCATCCTCTTTACTCAGGTGTGCATTCCCAAAAGGGACTTTTGTCATCCTCCATTCTGACCACAATAATCACTTTATGGTGCATAACTGTTCACCCTATCTAAGTCTCTTGGTGCTCCTTCACATTTGCCTTCATACCAGGGAGTAATTCTGTTCAGATAGCTGTACTAACCAGGATATGTTACAGAAGAAAATGCCTAAACTGCACTTTTTAAAAATACTTTGTGTCCCAGAGTAATTCTGTTCTTGCTAAGGATCACTGCGGCTATGTTTAAGGATCACTGGGGCTATGTTTCCTGAGTCTATAGGGACACATAAGTTTTCTTCCTCTACCATTAGAAGTGATGCAATGAAAGAATCGGCTCACCCTGCGTGGTCTCTGCATATTACAAATGTCCTTCCAGGTCAGGTTTTACTTCTCCTCTCTTTATTTTTTAGGCTCAAACTTCCTTGTTCTTAACCTTAGTCTTAATTTCTTTCCTTATAGATTCTTCAGTGAGTAAACAATGTAATATGGTCTAACGGTTAAGTGCCTTTGCTTTGGATTCAGGCAGACTGGATTTAAGTTAGAGTTGTATTATTTAACACTTGTGTGAACTGAACTGCTTATTTGACTTGTCCAAGCTGTAGTTTATTAATCTGCAAATTAGGATAATTACAGAACCTTTTCATGGCAGCTGTAAGGAGTAAATGAAGATGTCTATGTGAAGTGCTTCACCTTGTGTAGAATAAGGGTCCAATAAACATCAGCTAGCACTACAACTCTATAGCAATGACTCTATAACTATTATTGTTATTATGTTATTGCAAATACATCCCTCACATTCCAGCAGTAAGGGTTGTTGTTGTTATCCTCTTTATTAATAAAGAAAAAAAATGTAGCATCTTACTAAAGGTCACCCAACACTATGCATTATCACTAGGAACCAGCTATAGAACTATCTAAATCTCATAAGCAACAAGAATGTTGGTCCTTGTTCCCACCTATATAGCTTCCCACCATAAACCATGTTCTTAGGTCCTAATCAGGGTTTTAATAAAATAGCATTTAGGGTAGAATTTCCAATCTCTGGAGGACACCATGAGCTAAACACAGAATCCAAGAGAGGACAAGAAGCATTTAATGAGCTACCAAGTCAGAGATAAAGAAAGTAATGCAACTCGCAATCTGTAGTGCCCTGCCCAGTCTATATCACTATGCCTACCAAAAAGCAGAGCTATCAATAAAAGATTCAATTATGTCTTCTCTACTAAATGGTAGAAGGCAATAAATTATATATATCTTGCTCTGTTTTTAACTCAGAAAATGGGGAAAATCTTTCTGGGCACATTATATGCAACAGTAGAAATTAGGAAAGAGCTGGCAAATAAAATTCTAGGTGTGGCCTGTATTCATAGGGTTCCACATCATGAATTAGAAAATTATGTAATCCTCTCTGATCACATATTTATTCAGAAGCCACTTGGAGCCATCATGATGCTCACTGTGCTGCATCTGGGACTTTAAAACTACAAAGAATAACTAATGTGCTTCTAATTCTTAGCTGATAAGATCTGTCATCAGGAAATAATAAACTATACAAAGTCCCTTTCAAGCAAAGAGGCCCAAAGGAGAATCCTGAAGAGAACAAATCTTGATGGGTATCACCTGCACCTTTGACCCAGTATTAGTGTCAATCATCTTAAATTAATAGACTTATGCAAGTTCCTTTCCAAAGCAAAGGTCTATCTAGAGAGAACATATATCCTGCTGATTTTAAAACATCATTCATGTGATTAAAGTCCTTAATGTAAAATCATGGCAATTCACAATCAATGCTTTCCAAGCATTTTTAAATTTCCAAGTTCTTTGCATTACAAATGTACTGTGTTGCTCTTGTTTTCAAGGGATTCGAGTTTCCTAAATTTAAAAAAAAATGGTTTGTGGGGGGAAGCTATATAGGTGGGGACAATCTTGTTGCTTATGAAATTTATATAGTCCTACAGCTGATTCATTACTGCCTTGTAGACTGTGCTTAATACACAAGCATGGTTGCCAACTTTTGTATTTTAGAAATTGCCTGCTTTAGTATTTATATAACCAAGGTGCTTCGATATTTCACTATTAAACCGGTTTTAAATACAATTTATCTAAAAGTCATTTATTCATAACAGTAATAACATTTATAAACCAATGTCAGTAACTATGCTAGTGCTTTATCTTATAATATTGTAGCTTAGGTACTATTATCATTTTTAGCTCATATATGGAGGGACCATGTAGAGAGGTTAAGTAATCTGCCCAAAGTCACACCATTAGGAAGTAGAAAATCCAGAATTTGAACCTAGACATTATGAATCCAAATTTCAAATTCTTAAATATTAAAGAGAATCATCCAATGCACAAAAATGGGCCTCCATAATCTAACTGGTAACTTCATAGTGAGTTAATTTGGGTTGATAATATTACTATTAGACAGAATAAAGTAAAACTCTCTTTTTTAGCAAAATCTCCAGTATTCCAACATCCTAAGAAACTGCTGGGCTTCATTCCCGTAGGTAGAGACTACATTAATTACACTTATCAGTAGGTTAAAGATGGCACTAATTATCAACTGTAATAACATCAGTGATTATACACAGCCTTTCTCAGCCAAAATTCCATAACACAGCCACCACCTTAAAAAGTTTGTATAATTTGCCTAAGTTTAGTGTTGTGTGTGTGTGTGTGTGTGTGTGTGTGTGTGTGCGCATGCATGTGTGTGAGTGTGTGTGTGTGTGTGTGTGTGTGTGTGTGTGTGCTTCTTTAGTCGGCCTCCTATTTTAGGCTTCTTGATGCTGTGAGTCATCATAAAGCTTACACAAGTTCAGCTCTGGAGTCCCTCATTTCCACTTCATCTCTTTTGGCAAGACTTTCATTCACATCAGAGAATCCTACCTGTTCCCTAGCAAAGCCCCTGGCAGAGGAAAAGCCTTTCTACCAAACACACTTAAAATTTAAGACAATGCCCTTTGGTGTGCCTCCACTCCTTCTCCTGTAGTTCTATAAAGCTGCATGTCTTAGGGCTTCAGATGTGACAGAATTTGCAATACCAGCTGAATATACCAATGATATACTTCCTTTGATTTTCAAAAACCAATTTGGTTCTAGGTCTCACCCTTCAGTGGATGCTGCTTCCTTGGGGGTGGCATTTACTGCTTCATAAAATCATAATGAGGATACATATCAAACCTAATTGTCTCAAGGCAAGGCATTATCGGGGAGATAAACTAGTCTCAGATGAAGTATTGCGGAAATAAAGGGTGTCGCTTAAATGCTTCACAAGCAGATGCATTGCAGGGCTCCAGCAGAACAATAAAATGTGCCCTGGCTCGACTTCACTGGGTAGAGCTTCCAGGTTGCACTGTTCAGGAAAACATTCACCATCGACATTCCAATTTATCTCACATTAACAATGCACACGTGCACTGTGTTTCAGAATAATAGAGGATTCCTGTTAGCAAAACAACATGGCAGATATTTCATAGCCAGTTTTTGGCATTTCATGTAAAATGGTGATTCCCTCTGAATATAGCCTGGATTAAGGAAAATAAATAAGATTGAGAATGTTAACATGAAGCCCAAAGGACCCTTCTGAGAGTATTGTTTAATTGTGCCTTTGAAAGTAGAAAAGCATCACTAGTTGAGAACTGTCTGAGCTCTGTCAGAGTATTGAGTAAAGACTGACAAGGGAGCATATTTTGCCAGGTAATCATTAAAATTTATATATTTGAAATCCTGGAGCAGTTTAGGATCTCATGTGCTCCTTAGCAGAGCCTCCATCTGACCTTCAATATTCTATATCTCAAATTACAACTGCATCCTTCTCTTGAATGCCTTATTACTGTTTTTGCTCTTCTACCTATTCAGCTTTGAGACTACATCAGGATCTATAAGTTACTCCTTGACAGCAGTAGGTATTCAATAATTATTTGTTCAAAGCCATTAAATCTTTACCACCCTTCACAGGCAGCTTACCTCTGCCAACTACTTGCCCACTGTAGGCTTCAAAGTTAGTTCCTTGAATTCTACCTTTCCCATGGTTTGCCCCATGTCTCCCAGCCCCAAGGGTCTTAATCCAGCATCTTGAAGGGTTTAGGAATCTGGAAAAGAGGCTACTGTAAATGATTAAAGAGTCCAGAGATGAAACAACTTTTAGAAAGCATTTTGGGGGGCTAGAGGAGCTCAGCTGTAAGAACCAAGTTCTCCTGTTTCTCTGGACCCCTTGCTTTTTATTAACAGAAATTATCCTAAAGCAAGGTAGATATAACAAATTAGGGGAACTGCCTATGGCTGTTTAGGTGTTTGACCAGTAGGAAGCAATAACATGTCGATTAAAATGCCCTTAGCTGTCTGGCAGCAAGCAATCATTTATGCATCCTTTTCAGGTTTAGGAAAATGCCCTCAGCCATTCCAGATAATTTAGCACTCCTGACATGCTGGCATTAGCTTCTGGCATCTCCCAAATTTTAACTTTCTAGTTCTCTACTCTTAGTCCTGAGCAATGGAATGAAGCAGGATTGAAAGCCCTCTTGAAAGTGGCTTCAGCTAAAGCAGTTCTACTATTTTATGTTTCATGTACAATAAAAATATAAACCCATCAACTTCTAAAGATGGTTTTAATTACTGTTGTAGAGGAAAAATTGCTGGATAATAAATTAGGAAATCATCTCATCTTAGTTGTGTGACTGTAAAGCAAGTCATGTAGCCTTTCTGAGGCATAGGGGTTTTTTTTGTACCTATAAAAACATGAACCTTGAATTAAATATGCTTAATTGTAAATTAATTATAGGGTAATTGAGCCCAGCTGATGTGGCACATTCACCATGAACTAAGAGTTCACTGATTTGATTCCGTCAGGGCACATGCCTGGGTTACAGACTCGATCCCTGGTGGGTGTGCAGGAGGCAACCAATCACTGTTTCTCCATCATTAGTGTTTCTGTCTATCATTCTCTCTCCTTTTTCTCTTAAAAAAATAAAAAAAAACATATTTTAAAAAAGGTTATTGAGCCTAGTCAGTGTGGCTGAGCCTGGACTCATTAACCAGGAAGTCACAGTTGATGTTCAGTTCTCTATCAGGGTACATGTTTGGGTTGTGCACTGGATCCCCAGCAGGAGGCAGCTGATGAATGATTTTTCTCTCATAATTGAAATCAATTAAAAAAATAAAAAAGGTTATTGAAATTTGAGCTCCTGAGGGAAATATTAGGATGAAGTATCAGGAAACAAAAGATTTCAAATTCCAACTGGAGGTTATCATTTTCTGGAACCTGAAGAAGCATTCAACCCACCCAGTCACAGGGAGTTACATGGTTTACTCCTTTAGCTGGTTCAGAGTCCCTTTCATCCTTCACTGTCCAACAGTAATCTCTTTTGGAGTTGAAATTTCTGTCAGGTTAAACCTACCTTAACCAGCTTATCAGCCACTGAGATATGTTTGTCCTACTGCTCAGGCCGGTAATCAATGCAAAACTTTTCATAGAAACGATTAAAACTAATCTAATGATATGTTATTCTACAAATCTGCACATAAGGTCATATAAAGTATGTCAGTCTATTTAATTATCTCACATATGAAGACAAAGAAAGCAGAGTAGCTCTGTTGGCATGGTGGAAGTATAAATTGATAGAATGCTGTCCCCCTACCACACACCTTTCAGCACATCTCCCCACTTGAAGGTAACACTAGGACTCTGAGAAATCCTATTGGTAAACCGCTGCATAATCAAACCCCTTTAACTTATTATAATACATTTCTATTATTATTTGACTTTTTCATAATGTCGACCTCATTTTTACCATTAATAATCATGGAATTCAAAAGTGGCCTTTTGGGCAGATGTTCATAAAAATCTTCACTTTAAATTAAGTCAAGACAAAATCACTTTATACTTGTTAAAAGCATGATCTAGAACAGTGATTCTCAACCTGTGGGTTGCAACCCCTTTGGAGGTCGAACGACCCTTTCACAGGGGTCACCTAAGACTATTGGAAAATACCTCTTTCCCATGGTCTTAGGAACCAACACACCGCTCGTCGGTGTAGCAAAATGTAGCAATGTAGTTTACTGTTGTCATATGAAGACTGTTATCCATGCTACACCACGATTCAAAACAAAATTTCATTTATTTGTAATTAGAAATAAATATTTCACAATATACAATTACATATTGTTTTTGTGATTAATCACTATGCTTTAATTATGTTCAATTTGTAACAATGAAAATACATCCTGCATATAGATATTTACATTACAGTTTATAACAGTAGCAAAATTACAGTTATGAAGTAGCAACGGAATAATTTTATGGTTGGGGTCACCACCACATGAGGAGCTGTCTTAAAGGGTCATGGCATTAGGAAGGTTGAGAACCTCTTATCCAGAATATTTGCTTTGTGTATTCTCTCTTTGGCCTTTTTCCTGTGGGAAGCAAGGTAGGAAGCTAGGGTGTCTTCGCTCAACTGCATGCAAATAGGAATCACATCCTCCTTTCAAAATCTACCACTGCTAATCATCATTATCTTTAGTTAGATGCAATGCAGGGGGTGAGGATGGGGGAAGCACTGGCTTTAGAAGATGAGAAAAATTCTCATTGGTAGAGTTATTCTTTGATTCCTCACCACTCTCCTGCTGCAATAAGTTAAAAGCCTATATAGCTTTAGCAAGAAATGTAGTTGAATTTGATACATAAAAATCAAGCTTACTTGCCTTAGTCACCAGGCATGTAGACTTACCAGAGTGGTTCCAGGAGCAGGGAGAAGAGAATGCAGGACTAGATCTGCCAACAGACAACCAAATTGAGGAAGAACCTTCTAAGGAAACCTGAAAAATCTGGTGGGGTCAATAATGGCCAAATGGAGGTACTGTATTAATTAGAATAATGCCCAAGGACTGAGAGGGAAGGAAGCTGTGAAGAATTACAAATGTACCCAATTCCAGGTACATTATGGCATAAGGGATACATTAAGTATGATGGGGTCCAGTCTAGGACCTGATGTGGTGTGGAGAGGAGCTCTGAATGTGACATTGAAAGATGAAACTTAGATAGCTTTATGTTTTCAAGGGGCTTTTCCCACATTCCTTAAAAGATAGCTGTATATGAAAATTGACAGGCAGGTTTTTAGTTAAAGTGCTGTAATTACAGTTGAGGGAAAGAAACTTGCTATCATTCTCAAAGAAGTAATGTTGTCTTATGCCTGGACACAGGCTCAGATAAGTTTCTTGGTTTGGGTACCAACAACAGAGCACCAGCTGACCACTGCCACACTCTAATAGGTCTCTGAGAGCCAGGCTAAAGAGAAAATAAACAAATGGGACTACATCAAAATAAAAAGCTTTTGCACAGCTAAAGAAACCATCAACAAAATGAGAAAGTCCACTGTATGGGAGAACATATTTGCAAATGTTCCAAACCACCATTTTTTCTCTGTATTCACCGGGTAGTCTTCTTAAGGGTCATCCCTGACCTCAAAGCTCAGGTGGCATGCTCAGATCAAATGTTCCAAACCACCATTTTTTCTCTGTATTCACCGGGTAGTCTTCTTAAGGGTCATCCCTGACCTCAAAGCTCAGGTGGCATGCTCAGATCATATACCTAGGCCTGGACTCAGGCTGTTCTTCCTCCATCTCAATAGTACCTTGTCTCCTTGGTCCTCTCACCGGAGTTCCTAGAACCTATTGCTGTATAATCCAGAGGCACTAAACACACCTCTAACTTCTATATTTGATTATTAATGCAAGTAATGCTGAAAGAAGGAAGATCAAGGCATTTCCAAAAATCTTTTAGAAAAATGAAAAGAGTTACTTCTATTTGAGGACAATGGGCTCAATCATTAAACAGTCAGGAGTGTCATTTAGAGTAAAAAGCCCTCTATGTCTTTCAACAGGAATCAGGAGAAAGAATATAAAAAAATGCAGGCTGTCTAACTGTCATAATCAAAGATGCCTCTGAAAATATTTGTCTTTTAAAATGTTCTTAATAATCATTTGTCTGATCTCTTAAAAATCTACTTCTGCTCTGGCTGGTTTCATTCAGTGAATAGAGGGTCAGCCTATGGACTGAAGAGTCCCAAGTTCAATTCAGTCAAGGGCACATGCGGGTTGCAGCTGGATCCCCAGTGGGGGAAGCGGGGGAGGGGCACGCATGCAGGAGGCAGACCAATGATTCCCTCTCATCATTGATGTTTCTTCTCTCTCTCTCTCTCTCTCTCTCTCTCTCTCTCTCTCTCTCTTTCTCTCTTCCTTCCTCTCTGAATTAAAAACATATATATTTTTATTAATGTATTACATGTATACATATCTTTCCATTGGCCCCCACAGTGTCTTTTGTTCATTGGTTATGCTTATATGCATGCATACAAGTCCTTTGGTTGATCTCTTGTCTACCCCACCTCTCCTTAATCTTCCTGCTATAATTTGACAGTCTGTTTGATGCTTTACTGCCTCTGTATCTACCTTTTTGTTCATCAGTTTATAATGTTCTTTATTATCCACAAATGTGTGAGATCATGTGGTATTTCTCCTTCATTGACTGGCTTATTTCACTTAACATGATTTCCAGTTCCATCCAGGTTGCTGCAAATGCTAAGAATTCCTTCTTTTTATTGCAGCATAGAATTCCATTGTGTAGATGTACCACAGTTTTCTGATCCACTCATCTGCTGACGGGCACCTAGGCTGTTGTAGCTATTGTAAATTGTGCGGCTATGAACATTGGGGTACAAAAATCCTTTCTGATTGGTGTTTCTAGTTTCTTAGGATATATTCCTAAGAGTGGGATTGCTGGGTCAAATGGAAGTTCCATTTTTAGTTTTTTGAGGAAACTCCATACTGTTCTCCACAGTAGCTGCACCAGTCTGCATTCCCACCAGCAGTGCACAAGGGTTCCTTTTTCTCCACATCCTCGCCAACACTTGTCATTTGTTGATTTGTTGATGATTGTCATTCTGACAGGTGTGAGATGGTATCGCATTGTCATTTTGATTTGCATCTCTTGGATAATTAGTGACTTTGAGCATGTTTTCATGTGTCTCTTGGCCTTCCTTCTGTCGTCTTTCGAAAAGGTTACACTATACACAAAAATAAACTCCAAATGGATACAGGACTTAAACATAGCCAGGAAACCATAAAAATACTAGAGGAATCCACAGGCAGCACAATCTCAGACATACGCCGAAACTACTGCTCCAAGGGCAATGGAAGCTAAAGAGAAAATAAACAAATGGGACTACATCAAAATAAAAAGCTTTTGCACAGCTAAAGAAACCATCAACAAAACGAGAAAGTCCACTGTATGGGAGAACATATTTGCAAATGTTATCACTGATAAAGGTTTAATCTCCAACATCTACAGCCAACTTATACAACTTAATAAAAAAGATAAATGATCCAATTAAAAAAAATGGGCAATGGACTTAAATAAAACATATATATTTTTAAAAATATATTTCTGACTTTAGCTTCAGATGGCCACAAAATTTCCATGTTTTCAACCCTGAACACTATTTTTCAACATCCCTCCTAGCACCTAGAGCCTGCGAGTCTTTATATAATGCATCGCTAGTCCAAGGTAGACAGGACTAGATATATGCTCATCATATTAATACCAAAAACTCTAAATTATTTTTTTTTTGCTTTAGAATTTAACAGATTAAATACAAAGTCCTCAAATTCCCTTCTTGCAGTCCCAGAGTCTGTAAACTTCTCTTCCTGTTTTTGAATCACATCTCAACTTTGGTTACATAGTGAACCCACATTGAGCCTTATGAGCCACCGAGTTCTGATTTAACTGGGCTGGGCTGGTACTTGGGCCTTAGGTCTTATTTTAAAAGTCTCCAGGCTGCCACCTTTCTAGAGCGGTGGTTCCTCAATTTATTAAATCAGAAACTCTGGGATGAGGCCCAGGGATGTTTGTAAAAGCCCTGTATGGGATTTTAATGCCTATTTAAGATCAAGCATCACTGTTCTAGAGCTTAGAAATAATAGTATGACATTAGTTCCCAGAGTTGTCAGAAAGCAAAGGCATCAGCCTCCGGATCACTTGGGAATTAATTAGAAATAAAAATTCTTGGGTTCTACCCCCAGACCTACTGAATCAGTCAGTAATTCTGTGCTTATGTCTTAACAAGCTCTCAGCTGTTTCAAGAACCACTGTTATTTGAGAATAAGAACCAATAAAAATAAAGTTTCTGATATTCAAACATGGGAAGAAAAAGGAAAGGGGAAAAGGAAGAAAAAAGGATGGAAGGTGGGAAAGCAGGCAGGATTAGGGGGAATTCGGTTTTATTTTTCAATCTTGTTCTAGATGATTTTGAACAATATAATATAGACTTATAGGGCAGGTGATACCTTTCTTTCAAGGAGAATGCTGAGGGACAAAGAGAAGGTTATCTATTGCCAAATAGAATGTGTATCTATGTTTATGATTTCAAACTGAAACATGTCTTTTACCAAATTAGAATATTAAGCAGTTGTAAACTTTGGTATAGCAACTGTCTGTCTCTGCTTTTTATGGTTAATTATTTTTGTTTCTGTATAAACAAATCTGTAAAATGTAGATCATCTGGAAGATATTAAAATATGAATAAATGTTAGATATGTATTAACTGTTTACTTTGTACCAGGCACAATTCTAAGAACTTTTTATGTGTCAACTTATGTGACACACATAACAATACCATGCAGAGAGTACACTGATCCCTTTTTACATATGTGAACATCCAGGGTTTAAGTGCCCAAAGTTAGAGCCCCTACAGGGAGGGTCCTGGGTATAAACTAATCTGATCCCAGAGTTACACACTTAACACTATAACCCATGGTTCTTTGCCAGGGACAGTTTTATGCTTCAGGTGATGTTTAGCAATGTCTGGAGACATTTTTGCATTGCCACATGTAGGAGAAGGAGGCTACTATCAACTAAGGGTAGAGAACAAGGTTGCAGCTAAGCTTCCTATAATGTTCAGGACAGACTCCCAAATCAAAGAATTATCTGACCCAATGTGTCAATAATGCTGAGATTGAGAAACCTTTCTACACTACTCCACTCTCTCAAGTACAGGAAAGGTAATTTAATAAGAGAACTAGTTAAATGATAGCATTTTTCTCCCTTTAATCAGGTGTTTGGGTTCCAAGAAGAAAGATTCATTTGATATGAACCTCCTGAGGAGAAATTTATCTGTTGAGATGGCTCCCCATGCTCAATCTAGGGCCTAAATTGTATGAATAATCAGAGTCTAGTAGCCATTCGCTGATGGGGGATCCAACAGTACTCTAGACACTGAGAAGATGCTCAGACTGAACTCGGCTCCCTGCACTGTACCCTGCTGTTTACACCATCTGAGTCAACAACTGCAGGGAAACCCTGGTTTCATCTTTCTACTAATGGACTGAGACCTGCCCCGTCCAATCAGAACCACATAGATTGTCTCCTACCAATCATAATTGCACAATTTGGATTCCTCATTTACATGAAATAGACCTTTCTACATATAAGTCAGCCTCCCCTTTGCTTCAGTGGAACACAATTTAGGTGTTTCCAGGCTGCAACTCCTTTTTGCTCAATAAATGCTTTTTATTCTTTAATATAGTCTAGAATTACTTTTTGTTCAGGAGTGTTTTCAGCATTTCCTGATTATAAGAATGCCTTGTGACCACAGCAGAGATCTAGAATCTCTCTGGAGCTAAAATAATTCCAGCCTCAGGAATCAAAAATTTAACCAGGTCTGGAAATAGCAAGCAGTTCTGTGTAAGCAATAAACCCTCCCCTATAGGTGCCGATAGCAAATCTGAAGTGTGGTGAGCAAATTAGCTAAGACTACCACATCCCCACGTAAAGCAGCATGTTGACTACTAATGTGGTACTGTATCAGAATTTTTATCGGCCCTTATCATTGTAATTAAGGAAATGAAATGAACCTGTAAACTCCTGCTCCTGGATGTAATAAAGAGGCTTAGCTGAGTTAATTAAAATACTATCAAATTCTTTTGCTGTAAAATTCCATTTAGAAGTCTGGATCCATGAAGGAAGACTTTTCTCAAGGCGTACTGAAATAAAGAAGGTCTCTAAGTGAGAGGTTAGTTTCTACTTGATAAATTTGATCAATAGAGATGACCAATCTGGATAATGTGTGGAGAAAGTCCCATTGAGGATCTTCTGAGCAAGAGCAATGAAAGATATTGCAGAGAGGGTGGGATGATCTTCTGACATAAATACAGTCTCGGTGGCACTGAACACACATTGCCCCTTCCATTCATTTTAAATATTTAAGTCATTACTCAGAAATGACACTCAACAGGGAAATTGTATGCCTTCTACTAATTTAGTAATCGGAGCAACTGCTGCCTTTGTTGCCTCCCCACTCTGTTTCCTTTGCTGTCTCTCTCAGGGCTCACTGAGGGACTATCTCAGCACTTTAGCTGAAGCTTACAAAGACCCCTTGTCATTGCCACCTCGTATTTTAGTTATTGATCCATAGATGCCTTATCTCCTACAAACACAAAGTGTAAATAGGGTCTTGTCATATCTTTACATCCTAGACTGTACTTTAAAAAGCTTAATGTTTGCTAAATGGATGCACACAAAATATAAATAAAAATCTCAGTCCCATATCTCCTGCTTTCTCCTTTATAGCCAGCTCCTGTCCTCATAGCAAGTCACTCTTTAAAAAAGAGAAAGAGAACACTGTATTTATGGTTTATGTATTGACAACTTAGATTATATTACATTTGAAGACAGGAGTTTATTTTTAAAAGAGAACCAGGTTTAGAAAATGATTTAGTTTAATCTCATACTTTACCAGTGAAGAACTAAAGCCCAGGGAGAAAATGACTCCATATTTACAGATACCCATATGGCTGAACCAGGACTAATACTCCTTAACCAGCTTCCAGTCACTTGGGGACCAGTCTTTAATTCTTTGGGAGCTGTTGTGATGGGGAAGAGGAGGGGGGCAGGGGAGCTGGAGAAAGGTAGCTTCTAAGAGCACATTCAGAGAACCACAGGAAAGCTGGCTGAGTGGAAGTTCTATAACTAGAGGGAAAGAGAGGGGATCACAGAGACCCAGAGGAGCTGCAAAAAGCTGAGGAGAAGGCTGAGAACTGCTGGAAGGGGCTCTCCCGCCGGGCAGCCCCACTGCCACGGGGCTTTTGTCGGCCTGAGCCACCGGCGCGAACGCGGAGCCCGAGCCATCTTGCAGTGGGAGGTGGATGTCTGCGGCGGTCTGAAGCCTTCGGCTGGGCACCCATCGAGCAGCCAGGGACCCGGGGACCCAGAACTCTGCTCTCCAATCAGCGGAGACATGCGGCGGAGCCAGGGATCCACAGAGCACACAGAAAGGTCAGATTGCGCCTGAGTTAAGGGGGAGGTGGATGTCTGCCAAGGTCCGAAAGCTGCGGCTGAGGGAGGCACCCACAGAGCAGCCAACGACCCAGACCATGGCTTCCCAGGAGGCACGGTCACACAGGCGGCGGATTCGGAGATCCACGCGGCTCTCGGATGGGTCAGATTTCGCCTGGGCCAGGGTGAGGTCTCCTACCCCCGCAGGGCAGAGACGTGCACTGTGGGAGCCGGGCTGCGGGAAAGCTGCCTCTGGAGAGGTCCGCAGAGGTGGTCAGGGCGTGATCCCTGAGTGTGAAGGCAAACCCTCTGAGCTGTTGACAGAGGAGAGCTCTGGAAAACGACTCGTTCTTTTTTTGTTTGTTTGTTTGTTTTTTCTGGGGCAGAGGGACAGCCTGGGAGTTGCTGCAGTGTCCCGACTGCAAAACCCCCACAGGCTGGCTTTGGGAACCACAGAGTAGCAGGATCTGAGCACAGCCTAGAGAGGTCCTGTGCTTTGTCTCTGAGATCAATTCTGAAACACTGCCACCCAGTGGATGACACACGAATTGACTCTCACATAACCACAAGAGAATAAAGAGATTAAAACACCAAGAGGGGAACACAGGGAACTGCAATATCCTTCCCTCCTGGGAAACAGGAGTGCCAAGCAGAATAATAGTGGAAGTGAAGGACCATTCTATTTTTCTTCTTTTTTTATTTTTCCTTTTACCTTTTTTCTTTTAATTTTTAATTTTTATTTTTCATTTTCACATATTTTAATTAAAAGAATATTTTTTTCCTTTCCACCTCAATTGATTTTACCTTTATAATTATTACATTTTTGTTTTAAACTAGTATATCAAATTTCAAATCCCCTACCACTAGTCCACACAAACCTCTCTCTTCTTGTCTTCACTAGCCAAAAAGTTGTTTTTTCTCTATGTCCTTTTGTTGCTATTTGCCTGAAAAGTGATTACATTGATTTTTTGAAATTTTTTTTATGAGATTGTTTTAGTTTATTCTACTTGTTTTATTTTGGTTTTTGCTTGCTTTGTTTTCTACCTCTATTTTCCCTCACCTCCCTCGATACCAGTTGCTATTTGCAATTTGCCTTAATCTCTAGGTACTGGTTGCTGGACTTTATTGGGATTAGTGACTGTTCTATTGGAGTTGTCTCCTGACATCTATATTTTGTTCCTCTTTTCTCTCTTATACACTTTCCTTTCTCTCTAACTTTTTTCTCTTCCTCTTTCCTACTCCTTCTTCTCCTTTTTATTTTCTTATTTTATTTTATTTTATTGTTCATTTATTGATCCCTTTTTTTTTCTTTGTCACTCTCCCAATTTGATTTTGGCATTTCTTTTTTTCCTTTTTTGCTCATTTTCCTCTTCTTCTTTCTCTATTTACCGCTAATTTGTCCTTCATTGGTGGTCACCTTATTTGTGATTATTAACATCTTGAATACATTTCTACTCAGTGCCTTGTGTGCTGTACCTGGTCGTGTTGTAGTTTGTGCCTTTCAATCAACATAGGAGAGAGAACTACATAACCAGACACCCGGAGAAGAAAGACCATGGGCAGAAAAAGAAACAGCCCACATAAGACAGAAAGGCAGGTTTCACCAGAAAAGGAAGTAAACAAAATAGAACCACAGATAAGCCTACCAGAGAAAGAGTTCAGAGAAATGATCATAATGTGGTTGAAAAGAATGGAAGACAAATTTGACAATATGAGTAAGAGCCAAGAGGAAATGAAGAAGAACCTAGAGGAGGTGCAGAATAAACAAGAAGAAATGAAAAATGACATCACTGCTATAAAAAATTCAATAGAAAAAATCAAAAGTAGACTACAAGAAGCAGAGGACCGCATCAGTGAGCTAGAAGACATGGTAGGAAAAAATAACCAAGTACAGCAGCTTCTAGAAAAAAAAGTTAAAAAGCAAGAGGAGAGCCTAAGGGAACTTTGGGATAACATGAAACAAAACAACATCCACATAATTGGGGTTCCAGAAAGAGTGGAAACTGAACAAGGATTAGAGAACCTGTTGGAAGAAATAATGACAGAAAATTTCCCCAATATAGAAAAGAAAAAAGCCACACAAATCCAAGAAGCTCACAGAGTCCCAAGCAAAATGAACCGCAACAAACCGACACCGAGGCACATTATAATTAAATTGGCAAACACTGACGACAAAGTAAGAATCTTAAAAGCAGCCAGAGAGAAACAGAAAGTTACCTACAAAGGAACCCCCATAAGACTAGCTACTGACTTCTCAACAGAAACTCATCAGGCCAGAAGGGAATGGAATGAAATATACAAAGTCATGCAAAGGAAGGCCTGAATCCAAGAATACTGTACCCTGCAAGATTCTCAATTAAAATTGAAGGTGAAATCAAAAGCTTCACAGACAAAAAAGGACTAAGGGAATATATTACCACCAAACCAGCAATGCAAGAAATGTTAAAAGGTCTGCTGTAATAAAAAGAAAGAAGAAGCATAGAAGGAACTTGGGGGTAAGGACTAAAAATGGCAACAGATAAGTACTTATCAATAATAACTTTAAATGTAAACGGATTAAATGCTCCAATGAAAAGACATAGGGTAACTGATTGGATAAGAAAACATGATCCATATATCTGCTGTCTGCAAGAAACCCACCTTAGGAAAAGAGATTCACACAGATTGAGGATGAAGGGATGGAACATGGTATTTCAGGCAAATGGAAATGAAAAAAAAAGCTGGGTTGCAATACTTATATCTGACAAATTAGACCTCAAAGTGAAGGACATAACAAGAGATAAAGAAGGACACTTCATAATACTAAAGGGAACAATCCAACAAGAAATAACTCTGGTAAACATATATGCACCCAATATAGGAGCACCTAAATACATAAAAAAAACTCTTGGAGGATATTAAGGGAGAGATTGACAGCAATACAATCATAGTAGGAGACTTTAATAACCCACTGTCACCATTGGACAAATCCTCTCAACAAAAAATCAGCAAAGAAACATCAATCCTAAATGACTCACTAGACCAGATGGAATTAATTGACATCTTCAGAACATTTCACCCCAAAGCCACAGAATATAAATTCTTCTCCAGTGCACATGGGTCATTTTCAAAGATAGATTATATGTTGGGTCATCAGAAAACTCTCTTCAAATTCAAGAAGATAGAAATCATATCAAGCATTTTCTCAGACCACAATGGCATAAAACTGGAAATCAACTATAATACAAACAATAGAAAGAAGTCAAACACATGGAGACTAAACAGCATGCTATTAAACAACGACTGGGTAAACAGAGAGATCAAGGAAGAAATAAAAAACATCATGGCAACAAATGACAATGACAACACAACAATACAAAATTTATGGGACACAGTGAAAGCAGTCTTGAGAGGGAAGTTCATAGCCCTACAAGCCTACTGCAAAAAAAACAGGAAACAATGGTAATAAATTACCTAAACCTACAACTCAAAGAGCTAGAACGAGAGCAACAAGAAAAGCCCTGTGTACTCAGAAGGAAGGAAATAGTGAAGACAAGGGCGGAGATAAACAACTTGGAGACCAAAGAAACAATTCAAAAGATCAACAAAACAAAGAGCTGGTTCTTTGAAAGGATAAACAAGATTGATGTACCTCTAGCCAGGCTCACCAAGAAGCAAAGAGAGAAGACCCAAATAAACAAAATCAGAAATGAAAGAGGAGAAATAACAACAGACCCTGTGGAAATACAAAGGACTGTTAAAAATACTATGAACAACTCTATTCCAACAAATTGGACAACCTGCAAGAAATGGACATTTTCCTAGAAAAATATAACCTCCCAAAACTCAATGAGGAGGAAACCAAACATCTCAATAGTCCAATAACTATGGAAGAAATTGAAGCAGTCATCAAAAAGCTTCCAGCAAATAAAAGCCCAGGTCCAGATGGCTACACAGGAGAGTTTTACCAAACATTCAAGGAAGAATTAAAACGTTTCCTCCTCAGACTATTCAAAAACATTCAAGAAGAAGGAATACTACCAAACACCTTCTATGAAGCCAGCATCACCCTAATACCAAAACCAGATAAAGACAACACAATGAAAGAGAATTATAGGCCAATATCTCTCATGAACATAGATGCCAAAATCCTCAACAAAATTCTAGCAAACCGGATCCAGCAGTACATCAGAAAGATCATACACCATGACCAAGCAGGATTCATCCTAGGAATGCAGGGATGGTACAATGTCCGCAAATCAATAAATGTGATACATCACATAAACAAATTGAGAGATAAAAATCACATAGTCATATCAATTGATGCAGAAAAAGCATTTGACAAAGTCCAACACCCTTTCTTGATAAAAAATCTCAGCAAAGTGGGAATAGAAGGATCATACCTCAACATCATAAAAGCCATATATGATAAACCCACAGCTAACATCATACTCAATGGGCAAAAACTAAAACCATTTCCCCTAAGAACAAAAACAAAACAGGGATGCCCACTCTCACCTCTCCTGTTTGACATAGTACTGGAAGTATTAGCCATTGCAATTAGACAAGGAGAATAAATAAAAGGCATCCAAATTGGAAAAGAAGAAGTAAAGCTATCCTTATTTGCAGATGACATGATATTGTACATAAAAAACCCAAAGGACTCCATTCCAAAACTAATTGACTTAATTAATGATTTTGGCAACGTAGCAGGATACAAAATTAATGCTAAGAAGTCTGTGGCATTTCTATACAATAGTAGTGAAATTATAGAAAGAGAAACTAAAAAAGCAATCCCTTTTACCATCGCACCAAAAAAAATTAAGATACCTAGGAATAAAACTAACTAAAGAGGTAAAAGACCTTTTTGCAGAAAACTACAGGACACTGAAAAAAGAGACAGAGGAAGATGTTAACAGATGGAAGAGCATACCATGCTCATGGATTGGGAGAATCAACATCATTAAAATGTCCATACTACCCAAAGCAATCTACATATTCAATGCACTACCCATTAAAATACCAACGACATATTTCACAGACCTAGAAAGAATTTTTCATAGATTCATCTGGAACAAAAAAAGACCACGGATAGCTACAGCAATTCTGAGAAAGAAGAATAAAGTAGGTGGGATCTCAATACCAGACTTCAAGCTATACTACAAAGCAACTGTTCTCAAAACAGCCTGGTACTGGCACAAGAACAGACATATAGACCAATGGAATAGAATAGAGAACCCAGATATCCACCCAAACCACTATGCTCAATTAATATTTGACAAAGGAGGCATGAACATTCAATGGAGCCAAGATAGCCTCTTCAATAAATGGTGTTGGGAAAATTGGACAGATACATGCAAAAAATTGAAACTGAACCACCAACTTACACCAAATACAAAAATAAACTCAAAATGGATACAGGACTTAAACATTAGAAGGGAAACCATAAAAATACTAGAGGAATCCACAGGCAGCACAATCTCAGATATATGCCGAAAGAACTTCTTCACTGATACTGCTCCAAAGGCAATGGAAGCTAAAGAAAAAATAAACAAATGGGACTACATCAAAATAAAAAGCTTTTGCACAGCAAAAGAAACCATCAACAAAACAACAAGAAAGATCACTGTATGGAAGAACATATTTGCAAATTTTATCACTGATAAAGGTTTAATCTCCAAAATCTACAGCCAACTTACACAACTTAATAAAAGGAAGATGAAGGATCCAATAAAAAAATGGGCAACGGACCTAAATAGAACCTTTTCAAAAGATGACAGAAGGAAGGCCAAGAGACACATGAAAACATGTTCAAAGTCACTAATCATCCGAGAGATGCAAATCAAAATGACAATGCGATACCATCTTACACCGTTCAGAATGGCAATCATCAACAAATCAACAAACGACAACTGTTGGCGAGGATGCAGAGAAAAAGGGACCCCTGTGCACTGTTGGTGGTAATGCAGACTGGTGCAGCCACTGTGGAGATCAGTATGGAGTTTCCTCAAAAAACTAAAAATGAATCTCCCATTTGACCCTGTAATCCCACTCTTAGGAATTTATCCTAAGAAATCACAAACACCAATCAGAAAGGATTTATGTACCCCCATGTTCATAACAGCACAATTTACAATAGCCACAATTTGGAAACAGCCTAGGTGCCTGTCAGCAGATGAGTGGATCAGAAAACTGTGGTACATCTACACAATGGAATTCTATGCTGCCATTAAAATGAAGGAATTATTACGATTTTCAGCAACCTGGTTGGAACTGGAGAGCCTTATGCTTAGTGAAATAAGCCAGTCAATGAAGGAGAAGCATCACATGATTGCACTCATTGGGGGATAATAGAGAACATTATAAACTGATGAACAAAAGGATAGATACAGAGACAGTAAAGCTTCTAATAGACTGTGAAATTACAGCAGGAAGATTAAAGTTAGGTGAGGTAGATAAGAGATCAATCAAAGGACTTGTATGCATGCATATAAGCAAAACCAATGAACATAGACACTGGGGGGTTGGGGCATGCCTGGGGGGAAGGAGGGGCAATGGGGAGATATGTATAAAAAAATTAATAAAAAAATAAAATAAAATTTAAAACAAGAGCACATTCACCTTAGAGTATTAACTTACTGTATGAGCCAAGGAAGGATCCCCACTATGATCAGACTAGTCTGCCTGCAGTAGATTGGGTGTTCTACCATGGTGCATTCAGTGCTCATGGCTCTAGATTAAAGCATGTACAAGAGTTAGTTCTGTTACAGAGGAAATGGACACACAAGAAAGGAAATGCATTAATCTACCCTGCATTAGTCAGAATCGGCTGCCAAACAAAACATCAAAGATTGGGTGGCTTATACAATAAGAATCTAATTTTCATATTCTGAAATTTGAGAGTCTGGAATTGGGGTGCTAGCATGGGTCTGGTTCTTGTAAGACATCTTTTCCAGTCCTTAATGTGTTGTTCCCATATGGCAGAGAAGGGGAGAAGGAGAGAGAGAGAAAAAAAAAGAGAGAGAGAGAGGGACAGAGAGCGCGCACTAGCACTCTCTGGTGTCTCTTATAAGAGCACTAATCTCATGTAAGTCCTATTCCTATGACCTCATCTAGACCTAATTATTATCTCCCCAAAGCCCCACCTCCAAATATCATCACGTTGGTGCGAGGTGGGGAGGGGTTGTGATACAACAAAAGAATTTAGGGTGATGCGATTTTCATTCCATACAGCCACTGTTAATCATAGAAGTGCAGAGCCAAACAAGGACTCATCTACCCCTCCAGGAAATAGAGAACAAAGAGGTCTGTGTTGGATGGGGAGAGAGTCCTGAAAGTTGAGAAGAGGAAGAAAGGCAAATGCCTACAATGGTCTCAGCATGGTGTCACCCTCAGGCAGAAGCCTGTCTGTTTGCAGAGCCTCCTGTGAAAGGCACAAGACCTTTAGTGAACAAGGCTCCAGAAACAGTAATAGGACCCTTGGTTTTGAGCTCCAGCTCTGGTTTTGTGTATGTGTGTTTTTAGCTCAGTGATTGTAGACAATGTATTTCGCTTTTCTGATTCATCATGCATTTTCATCTGAAGATAAAGAGCTTAATCCAGCCTTATCTCTTTTACATGATGGGCATAGAAGCCAGACAACATAGTACACATGGAAATGCTTAATAAACTGTAAGAGACTAAAACTGTGGTACACCCCTCTCTATAACTGTCATCATGAAATTTAGCAGAGGGAGAAGTAATGTACTTAGCATCTTTTGCACTGCTTTTAAGCTTGGTATCCACCTTCTTAAAGAATCAGTCAGTGCCTGAGAATGGTGCTAACTGGCCACAGCTGCTCTCTAATCTCTGTCATTCACACTTAATGCACAGTAAGGGTAGACATTCATTTATTAAAAAAAAAAAAAAAACCTAAGCAAATCAGGAATGTAGCCACTACTGCATTGCAGACTGGGGTCCATTTCCCTAACTAAAAAGAACAGCAAGCTTGCTGCAGGAATTGCAGAAACTTTTAATGCTTGGTTTAAGGTTTGGGCTGTGTTTCTAGTGTTTTTTTTTCTTTTCTTTTTTCATTCTTTTGATTTTAAGTGGAATCAGTTAAGTGTTGCTGATATTTGCGATATGATAAAAAAATATTGACTCACTGCACAGGACTGGGGAGTACTGGTAGCAATTTTCAGGAGAAATAAATATAAGAGAAATCACAAGGATTATCTTTCCTGCCAGCAGGATGTGATATAAAACAAAGATTTCGGTGCAGGGAGGAAGTGTCCCTGTAGGGTAGAAGTGAGATCCTTGCTGCTTTCTGGATAGAAATGTTGTGGACAGGCTTCCAAAAAGAAAGCAGGAGTTCTAATAGAACTAGGCAATGTCTTTTTTACCCTTTTCCCTCACTGAAACATAGGAGAAATCCTCAGAGCTGGATAATTGTAAATGCCTCTCCCAATGTTTCTTCCTGCTTATTGAACCACTTTTCCATGTCTTGGGTTTGCAAAATGAGTCAACTGAAATTGGACTGTTAATATATTTAACTAGCATGTGGATAGGCCACTATACTGGGTGTAGGGCATGGTAAAATTCACATTGGCATGCCCTCACTTAATGTCACAGAGTACATACTGAAAACAAATAAATGTATTAATTGATCTCTGTGTGCCAAGTACTGTGCTAACTGCTTTCAAAATATCATCTCACATACTTCTCATATCAACTCCAGAAAATCAATACTAAATTTTTACATTTAGAATCAAAGGTGATCTTAGAAGTGAATCCTAGGTCATCAATAGCAAAGTGCTTTTACTGGTATGGATACCACCCCCACCTCCAAGTCCTGCACCACCATTTCATGTGGAAAATATGGGCTGCCAAATTGAATACCATCCCAGTAGATGGTAGACCCAGTATCCCTCTTGTCCCATTGCAGGGCATGTTTTCCCTCATCAAACTTGATCTTTGAAAATGGTATCTATCAACTCATTTAGGCTAACAGTCTCTGGACTCACTTGTCCAAACTGCTTACATTTCCAGACTGAGATCTTTCCCTAGTAGTGGAAATCTACTCTGGGTACCCAATCCATATACCAGAATACAGTGTGGCTGTTGTGTTTGGAACCATGATGGTGGCTAAGAAATGTGAAAGTGAGTCTTAAGATTTAGTAAAGCACAGTTAAAAAGCAGTGTCTCGGACTACCCCATTCTACAGCTATAAAAGCTGAACCACCCAGAGTAAGCCATCTCCAGTTTTTAAAATATGTTTTGAGAGACAAGGATTGGAGTTCAGTTGTCCTGCCAAACCATTGCTCTTTCCATTAGATTACAAAACCAAGTGAAAAACTAGTGAAGGAGACAGAGATAGGGATGCCAGTGGGAGTAGGAAGAGTTCAGAAGTTCATAATTTAGGGGAACTAAGAGAGAAATACATTTCAGGTCAAGAATGTTCCAAATAGCCTGTTATGTTGCTGAAAACTCAAGAAGACTAGGGACTGAAAAATCATGACTTTATTGGGTTATTTCTTTGATTAGTTTTAAAGTCACTGGAAATATTTGAAAGAGCAGTCTCAGAAAAATGGTGGGACAAACACCAAAATGGGGGAAGCTGAAAGAGCACAAAAAACATAATAGAAGGCTTTCAGGCATTACAGAAAACAGAGAAGGACATATTCCCTGGTGCACTAGAATGGATTTTAGGATAGAAGTGACTAAGCAAGTTTATAGATGAATAGGAATAATTAATGATAGATCATTGAAGAGTAAAGTCTGGGAAAAGTTGGAGACAATGGGATCCAGCCAAAGTAATAAAGAATGAAATCACAAGAAGACTGCAAGGTGGGATATAATGAAATTAGGAAAATTGCTTGGATTTGGCAATTTCTGTACTGAAGTTGGAGTAAGGAAATCCACTGAGCCAGAGCAGGTAGGATGAGGATGGTAATAGAAACCCTGAACTCTCTGCTGTGGGAAATGTGACAAGATTAGGATTGTCGATGGAAATTCTCTTTAACACTTTAAAGAGACAAAGATGAAATGTTATAGGAAATTTGAAATTTAATCTGAGTTATTAACACAGAACTTTAATTGACTAAGGGATCTTCATAGTTGTCAAGTTTTTATCGAGATTTTGTGAGAAAATAATCAGATGTAAAAGTCCAGGCTGTTTAGTACATTGCCATGAGGCCTCTCCAAAGTGTTTCCCATAACACTACGTTGGGACCCATTTGATCTTTCCTGGAAAAGGCAGAGTGTAACACTTACATGGACACACACACTCACACACAGAATGATTAATGCTTTCAGTAAATAGTGTAGGAATGGGGAGAGACAGTAAAGATGGAAGGCACAATTTCTGTTTCAGAGATACTTAGAGTCTTGGGCAGGCAGATGAAGCCCTTCTGGGAAATCACTGGAGC
Organism: Lasiurus cinereus; assembly: GCA_011751065.1. NCBI lineage: Eukaryota > Metazoa > Chordata > Mammalia > Chiroptera > Vespertilionidae > Lasiurus > Lasiurus cinereus. The sequence continues at coordinate 15,909,083 of JAAGEH010000041.1, read as the reverse complement.
ACACAGGGCAAGTCATATGTCAACCATGGTGCCAAGACATGGAGGAGGCAAATGGCTGAGAGCTGAGCTTTTGCACATCCTGTAGCTATCATGAGCTGGCAGTAATCACCAAGGCTTCCTGAAGTTTGGACATGAATAAAGAAGTATTAAATTTGTACAGTTAAGTATTAATATTATTTTCTTTAAAATGGATCATTTGCATATATGTTTTTAATTCTCTAAAGAAATAGAGAGCGCTAGCCGATTTGCTTTAGTGCATAGAGCATCATCCTGGGAACTGAAGGGTCCAGGGTTCGATTCTGGTCAAGGGCAAATGCCCGGGTTGTGGGCTCCAACCCCAGTAAAGAACGTGCAGGAGGCAGCCGATCAGTGATTCTCTCTAATCATTGATGTCTGTAGTTCTCTCTCCCTCTCCTTTCCTCTCTGAAATCAATAAAAAAAAGTCTATAAAAAGAGAAAGTCTGAAGAGTCATTTGAAGTTATTTATTCTAGATGAAGCTTGTATTTTTTTTAAGTAAAAATGCACTTGTTTATTGTATTTACTTCTTGAAAAATCAAGCATGGATATATTTCTTAAAATTATGGGATTTTTCTGTGCACTGTTAACTGGCCTATACCTCAGCAATTACTGCAGATATTCCTTCTCTATGTAATTAAGTGATTTGATTTGTACTTCATATAATTATAGTATTTCTCTCCTCTGTTGTTTGAAGCAAAATTGTAATCATTAGTTCTACTACCTGACTCTGTTAAATGCTTATTTACTAAAATAAAATAAAAAATAAGCCACTGAAAATCATATAATTGTATTTGAACCAGAAAATTTCCATTTCACATTCATCATCTTAACTTCTTTGTGACTGCAACTCAAAATGAAAAGGTACAAAAGCTCTAGGGGACTAGAGAACCATAACATCATTACATCTTTACAGAAAGTAAGTTTCTAAGAACTCAGTACAAGCTGCACCCCCGTTCTTTCAAGCTTAGTCATGGTCAGGATCAGAGTGTATGTGTTGGGGGAGGAGGGCAACGAGCGAGGAGGGGAGTAACATAAGCCAAAAAAAAGGTGAAGTTGGAATAAGGAAAAAGAAAGCTGTTGTAATATATCAATGAGATGTAGCCAATTAAAAAAATAAAACCTCAAGATTTCTTAAAATTAATTAAATTATGATTAACCTTACTCTGGCAAATGTTGCTCAGTAGGTTGGGCATTCTCCCATGCACCAAAAGGTTGCTGGTTCAATTCAGATCAGTGGAGCAATAAATGGTTAAGCAAGCAGTCCAGAGATAAACGGTTAAATTGGGAACTACTGAGGAATCCCCTTAGGGCTAGGCTTGCAACACTTCCTCCCCTAAAGCCAGGCCTGCAAACTATTCCTATTATCTTTGGCCAGACCACAACACCTGAACCACAACTTCCTGAGTCCGTTAGGCTAACTAGGTCAAGCAGCCTTACTAGGAACCTCCTGGGTTAGCTGGTCCCTTGCTGCCTGAGAACCAATTAAAGATTGCCAAGCCAGCATTATGAGCCAATAGGGGAAGGCAGAATGGGTATAAAAAGAGGGACTGCCCCTCTGTCGGCGCTCTTACCAGGCGTTTGCCAGGCTGCTGCGTCAGCTAAGGTTTGAGCCCAGATTCGAATCTGTAATAAATTTATGACTGTTTGAATTCAATTAGTCTTTGTGGTCTATCTTGTGGGGACTCGCTTCGTTACAATCAGGGCACATGCCTGGGTTGTTGGCTTGATCTCTGATAGGGGGTATGCAGGAGGCAGCCAATCGATGTTTCTCTTTCTTTCCCTCTCCCTTCTCTGTAAAAATCATAAAAATCAATAAAGTATTTTTAAAATTCTGATTAACTTTGTGATGGTTCACTTTTTGTGTAAAATTGACTGGACCATGGTGCCAGGTTTTGAATTCTGAATATCTCTGTGAAGGAGTTGGGTTTTTTTGTTTTGTTTTGTTTTGTTTTTAAGGGTGGACTTTGAGTAAAGCAGATTGTTCTCCATAATGTGAGAGGACCTCATAGCCAGTGAAAAACTTAATAAATAAAGTCTGACCTCCTCTGAGTAAGCAGGAATTCTGCCAGCAGTGGGCATTTGCACTCAGCCTGAAACTCTTCACTGAGTACTCTGCTGCTGACTCATGCTGCAAATTTTGGACCTACCAAGCTTCCACAATGATGTGAGACAATTCTTTAAATAAATCATACACATGCACACGCATACACACACATACATACATACACACGTTTTAGTTCTGATTCTCTGAAGAAAACCAATACACCAGGTTATTAAACATTCTATTTTTTTTATTTTAAGTGGTGTTTAGTTGTATGATCATTTTTATTGTGTTTTATTTGCATTGTATTTATTAAAGTGACATTGGTCAATGAAATTACCAATTCTATAATACATCATTCTATAATACATCATCTGTTTATTGTGTTGTATGTTCACCAGCCTAAGGCAGGTCTCCTTCCATCACTAATTTTAATCAGAAAATGCAATGTTCCCTAGAACAATGTGGAGGTTAGGGTTAGATAACCCTAACACCATGGTCCCTGTGCAATCAAAAAATGTGTGCATTTACTCCAAAAAATTTTAACTAAAGTTAGTACTTTGTATCAATGGGTTGGAATCCATGGATTCAGCCAACTGTGGATCAAAATATCAGTCTGAAGTTGGGCATCTGCGAATGTGGAAGGTCCTCTGAATTAATGGCCTTCTGTTCACTGGAAGCCTTGCTAATAACACAAAGTCGATTAGCACATACTTTGTATGTCATCTATATATGTACTCTATTCTTACAATAAAGTAAACTAGGGAAAAGACAATGTTATTAAGAAAATCATAAGAAAAATAAATTTACTTGAATTTATTTTTAAAAATTCTGCACATAAGTGGAGCCCTGCAGTTCAAACCTGTATTGTTCAAGGATCAACTGTACCTCCATTTGAACTGTTTCAGGCAAGACAGTGAGCACCCTAGTTTCCTCTTCTGGGCAGGGACTGAGTTCCTTAACAATGTGATAGTGAATATGTGAGACTCTATTTGTTAAGTACTCCCAAATAGGTTAGTGTTATTGTTGTTTTTAATTGATATAGCTCTGTATTTTTAATGAGCAATAGTACATTATTGCCCACCTGGTCTAAAGCAAAAGGTAAGTTTGGTTCCCATGCAATACATTGTGTGGAGAAAACCACAGATACTACCCAGCCTTACCTTGCTGGGTCCCTTCCTAGCTTTGGAAACTCCTATCACCCTTTCTTTGTTAAAGGAATTCTTTACCAATAAACTGACCAACCAACTTATACTGATTGATAACTATAATCAAGAAATTGTGCCGGTACAAGACGAATTCACACAGACACAATTACAAGAGCCATATAGCAGAAGTATGAGCCAAGTGCTGGGGAAGGAGTTCTTTGTGCCTCAGAGAATTGTTTTCTCAGAATCTAGCATGCTTCAGTTTTCTCCCCATTGTTGCTCCAAAGGGGCATAATTTCTATCTAAGGGGATAGAAACAGAGAGTTTGGAGAATACTGACAACAACTCAGGGCATTTAAAAAGGATAAATGTGACTTGAGTAATTCGACAGTGATTTCTTTTTGAATTTGGGAGAAAAGGGTAACTAAGAACAGCAGAATTTTCTAATTTCTACTTCACTTAAAATGTCACTGTGTGTTTCCTGAAATGTTAATGCTTAAATAAGCTGCATGTGCTGTAAATAAGAACCACCCAAAAGCATGAACAGGAAGGCACCGTAAATGAAATAATTCCCAGTGTGTGTTCCAGATTGGAGCAAAGACGTGGTGGATCTGGAAGCAAGGAAAATGTAAAAGATTATAACTGTAAACAATAGTGTTCAGGAAACATTTTCAGCCATGATGCAGAATGGAAATGCTCAATGAGAAGATTTGAGATGTGGGAATAGACAATAACACGCTGCTTCTGCTAACTCTGTAATTACACTTTGGCTTCAGTATCTTACTTTCTCCATGGGGGAAAAAAAACCCACAAGATAAGCAGATATGCATGGAGAGAGCTCTTGGGGAAGGGAAGACCAGGCATGCTAATTGATTTGCAGTCATCATTAGAACAAAGGGAAAAAAAATGATCATTGGCTTTTAAAATAATACACAACATACCCTGGCCAGTGTGGCTCAGTTGGTTGGGCGGAGGTCTCGTGCACCAAAAAGTCACCAGTTTGATTCCTGGACAGGCACATACCCAAGTTTTGGGTTTGATCCCCCAGGTTGTGTGCAGGAGGCAATTGATCAATGTTTCTCTCTCACATTGATGTTTCTCTCTTTCCCTCTCCCTTCCTTTGTCTCTCTAAAAAATCAATAAAAACATATAAAAAAATGATTCACAACATTTAGTTTCCAAAGCATGTTCACAAACATTATTACATTGATACTTTCCATAGTCATGAATGATAAAGGAAACATTAGTATTCCATTTAAATTAGGAAACAGAAGCCAAGATAAGGCAAAAAACAAAACTGAGACACAGAACTTCACTTTTAGGATGCAGAGCCCAACTTCCCTTTCCTATTGCTATAAAAATAAGAGTTGGGGGCAAAAACATTGTTTTTGTGGTCTTTTTCTTTCTGATGCCAATGTGGTAGAACAGAACATTTTTTAATTAGCCATGCTGGCATAGACTTATTCAATTAGAATACTATTCCTAGTTTTATATTCTTATTTGACTGAAAAATAATATTCCTATCTGTTGTGGAGTGCAAGATCTTCCTATCAAACTATAGGTAATTATAGTATCTTTGTTATTATTTTTCTCCATGAATTGCTGTAGATTATCCATTTCTATCTACCTGAGTGGCATGTCCTCCCTGCTTCTTGAACTTGAATGTCCATGGGGATAACTGAGAATAGTGTTAGAATTATAGGTATCACATTAGTTTTTAAAGAACCACTGGAACTAAATGAAGTGAAAGTGAATAATACTAAACACTGAGTTAGCCAAACATGTTCAAATAACATGAAGCAAGGTTATGTTGTTAAAATAAGATCTTCGCAAAATCCTCCTACCAAATCACTGATTTCCGGCCATGTGAATCCTCAAGAAAATTCCCACCCATGGGACTGAAACTTTTGTCAAAGTCATGTAATCTTTGTTCCTTCTTAGGGGATCCTAGAATGGTCCTCCATTCCACCCCTCATAGACTTCCTCTGGCATACGCTAATTTATCTGTGTGTTCTCCAGTGTTCTCCTGAACGTGCGAGAGGGATCATATTAAAAGACAAATCCTGACTCGGTACATCTGGAGTGGGGACTCGAGGTTCTGCATTTCTCACACTCTCCAAGGTGCTGCCGCTGCCGCGACCTGCGGACCAGCCTTTGTCAGCAGGAATGCAGGCCACCCAGGTTGACTCCTACCACAGAGCGTCCTTCCCTGGAAACTTCAGCTGTTCGCAGCAGCAGGTTTTCTTTTCAGATCACGCGATAAGCATCCATATCATTGCGCTTTTGTGCCATCACGCACAGAAGAGTATTAAGCTTTCCTTTTCTCTTTCAAGGTATGATTTACTTATTCATACAATCTATAATAATAAAAGTGTAATATGCTAATTAGACTGGACATCCTTCTGGCAGACTTTTCAGACTAAACTTGGGCTGTGAGGGAATCCCAGGTCCCAGGTGCCAAAGGGAAGCTGGTACCAGCAGCTGGGGAAAGGAAGGCCTACTCTTGCAGAATGCTTGGCTCCGCTCCAGGCTACAAAGTTTCAATAGAAGAAGATAAATAAATCCCAGATACCAGGTCCTCCACTTTGGTCACTGGGGGGGCGTGGCCAGCCTCAAAACCACCACAGGCCCCTCGCCCAGGCCACCCCATGCCCCAGAGGAACTCCCACCCTGATCTGGCAAACCAGCTGGCCCCCACCCATGCACCTGGCCTCTATCCTATCTAATAAAAGAGTCATATGCAGATTGACCATCATTCCAACACACAAGATGACTGCTTCCATGTGGTCAAAAGATCCTGCTCCCATGTGGACACAAGATGGCCACCATAAGATGGCAAGCAGGGGAGGGCAGCTGGCACGGACCAGGCCTGCAAGGGAGGGCAATTGTGTGCAATCAGGCCAGCAGGGGAGGGCATTTGGGAAGGATCGGTCCTGCAAGGGAGAGCAGTTGAGGGTGATTGAGCCTACAGGAGAGGGAAGTTAAGGGTGACCAGGCCGTCAGAGGAGGAAAGTTGGGGGTGACCAGGCCTGCAGAGAAGGGTAGTTGAGGGGGGAGGGGACCCAGGCCTGCAGGGGAGGGCAATTAGGGGTGACCAGGCCTGTGGGGGAGGGCAGTTAGGGGCAAACAGGAAGGCAGGCAGGTGAGCAGTGGGGACCCAGCAGTCCTGGATTGCAAGAGGGATGTCCGACTGCCCATGGATCATCCCTCAAGGAGTCCCAGATTGGAGAGGGAGCAGGCTGGGCTGAAGGACACACTCCCCTTCCCTCACACCCCACTCCCCGTGAATTAATTTTGTGCACCGGACCTCTAGTAATAATATAATAGCAATAATAGCTAATATTTGAGTGTTCTTATGTTACCTCTTCCCCACACACTCCCCCACAGGGCTTGGTCAATGGAAACCATATTTGTGGGTTCTGGGACTGGGGGAAGGGAGCAGGATACAGTCCCCCTCCTCTCTTCACGATCTGAGCCCTCCGGGCCTCTGAGATGGTTCAGTGATACATGGCAGCAGCTTTCCTCTTCAGAGTTAGATGTAGCACCACATCCATATCATGCATGTTTGTGTCATCATGTACAGGGAACAGTAAGCTTTCTTCTTGTCCTTGTCTCTTTTTTCCATTGTTTAACAGCTTCATTGAGATATATTTCTCATACCACTCAGAACAGACATTTCGATGTTTTGGGGGCTTTTTAATATATTTTATTAATATTTTACAGAGAGGAAGGGAGAGGGATAGAGTTAGAAACATAGATGAGAGAGAAACATCGATCAGCTGCCTCCTGCACGCCCCCTACTGGATATGTGCCTGCAACCAAGGTACATGCCCTTGACCAAAATCAAACCTGGGATCCTTGAGTCCACAGGCCGATTGCTCTATCCACTGGGCCAAACTGGTTAGGGTGATAGTTCAATGTTTTTAGGATTTTTTTTAAATCTTCATCCAAGGACATATGTTTATTGATTTTCACAAAGTGATGAAGGAAGAAAGAGAAAGAGACATCAATGTGAGAGGGAAACATCAATCAGTTGTCTTTTATACATTCTCCTACTGGGGAATCAAACGTGCAACCTAGGTATGTGTTCTCATCAGAAATGGAACTCACAAACTTTTGGTGCAGGGGATGAAATTCCAACTAACTGACCCACCTGGCCAGGGAAATTTAATGTTTTTTAATGTATTTACAGATACTTGTAACTACTACCACAATTTTAGAACATTTTCATCACCTCAAAAGGAAATTCCAGATGTAAAGCATCACTAACCATTAGGGAAATCAAATCAAAATGACAATGAGATGCCAATTTGCACCTAATATAATGGATATTACTTTTTTAATTTATTAAGATGTGTTTTATGGCTCAGGTGTGTGAGCTTGGAAAGAATGTGCACTTTGCTTTTGTTGGATGAAACATTATGTACATGTCAATTGGATCCAGTTGATTGATGTTGCTGTTGAGTTCAACTATATCCTTATTGATTTTCTGCCTGCCAGACCTGTCAGTTACTGATAGAGGAGTGTCATATGGCAATTCTATGTTTAAACCTTTGAGAAACTGCCAACTGTTTTCCACAGTGGCTCCACCAGTTTACATTCCCATAAGCAGTGCACAAGTGTTTCAATTTCTCCACAATCTAACCAACATCTTTATTTTCCATTTTTAAAAGTAATAGCCATTATAATAGACATTACCATATGTGTGAAGGATTTGCATTCTGTTGACCTGATGTATTACACTAATTGATGTTTAAATATTGAATAATCCTTGCATTTCAGGAATATATGTCAGTTGGTCATGTTGTATAACTCTCTCAATATTCTGCTAAACTTGGTTTGTTAGTATTTTGTTGAGGAGTTTTGTGACAAAGTCCATATGAAATATTGGCCTGTAGTTTTCTTTTCTTGTAGCTATGGTATTATGACTTCATTTCTTTTACAGGCAAATAATATTCCATTGTATAGATTCTAGAGGCCCAATGCATGAAATTCCTGCAAGAATTTCCCCTTGCTGCCAGCATCAGCTTCTCTCTGGCACCTAGGACACAGGCTTCCCTCTGGCACCTGGGCTTCCTCGCAGCCCTGGCTTCATCTGGAAGGCCATCCAGAAGGACGTCTGGTCTAATTAGCATAGAATGCTTTTATTATTATAGATTCCGAATCTGTTTATTTATTCTTCAATTGATGAACATTAGATTATTTCCACAGAAGACTTTCATAAATAAAGCTTCCATAAGCATTCTTGTACAAGTTTTTATATAGATATATGTTTTCATTTCTCTTGGGTATATACCTGCAAATGGAATTTGGGGTTCCTATAGTAGTGCCATGTGAGCTGTGAGAAAATGGTTCTAATTCAAATGTCACAGACTCTTGTTTTTCTTACCAACTTTTCATACATGCTTTTGAGTAGATTTTTATTTGCTTTTTGCCTTTATTATATTTTTGCAGAGGCTTTTAAATATTTTTTTATAATTTTCATTTGTTTAACTGGGGAGCAGGACAATAAAGGTCTTCACACTGTCATTCTGAAGTCAATCTTCCTTTTCTATGTTAATGTATTATTTTTTATAGAAATAATAATATAACAATAACAAAGGCTAATATTTTTGAGTGCTGACTATGGTACATTTATTAGTTCAGTTCATTTATTCACATTTGTTATTCTCATATTATTAAAACAACCCTATCAAATATTATACATATATATATGCACAAACATACATGTATAGGTGTCTATATATGTGCATATATGTATATATTATTATTATATATTACTATTACCATGATATAAATGTAACAGAAATATAATTTTTCCAAGCTTAATAATATATGATTGACAAATAGCAGAATAAATATATTTAAAGAAAAAAAGAAAAAGAAAACTAGAGATGAACATATAAGGAGATAAATTTCTTCTCTTTTCTTATTTTGCCAGAAAAAGTCCTAACAGTAACTGGGTTCAGTTACTTGCGAAAGATGGCCTTTTTTGTACATTATTAATATTTATGAAATGCTTAAGGAAATGACCGGTCCAAGCAAGCATTAAAAATTTCTGAAAATGTTAGTCAAAGTTAGTTCAGCATTCCATCTCTGCCATTAGGATTGCTTTGGCAGCTGCTTATTGCTATCTTTCTTGACTTCTAAGTGAACAACTAAGTTTTAGTTGTTAGAGAACAGTTCAGAATATATCACATGCAGCTCATTTTTCTATGAGTGCTAAGCAATGGTATTCTCATCATGGATTCATAGATGGACACAGTAAGCAAAAATATACAAACTACTTTTATGAAATAAGTGTTTCATAAGCAATGAAGCTTTGCAAATCTCAGCAGAGGAAATATATCCTGAATATGTTATATGATCAGAAGGAGGCACTCATTTGGCTTAGTCACTCCAAACACTTTCCAAAGACTGGGGATCCATTGAACCCTCCAGGAGTTAAAGAGTATATGACAATTTGCAACTATTAATTGTCTCATGGAGGGAGCCAGAGTACTGGAAGCTAAGAAGGGCAGCCTAGTTACATCACGTATATAAAGAAAAGCTAGAAAGGCATGATTAGTCAAAAGCTAAATTCAAATAGGAGGAACAATTGCTCCTAGAGTAGCAGAGCTGAAGATATATGGAAAAGTCATTAAGGAAGAAAGAAGGGAACCAGACCCCAATCAGAAGGAGGTCTTTGGCTACCGTCAAGGCAAAGGGATAAGCAAAGGAGGTGCAAGCCCCAAGAGCCAACCCTATAGGAGCCAGTCATTTGCTAAAGCTTGGAATTAGCACTGGAGTTTTGGAGAGAATTTTCTGAGATAAAGAGAAATGGGCTGGATTTCAGCCCTAGATTTCAGGTCTACTTATTTATTCAGTGAATACTTTTTGAGCACCTACTGGGTGCCAACACTCTTCTTATAAGCATGGAGATATAGATGATGATATGATAGAAAGCCCAGAAGATTCATTCTAGTTTGGGGTTGCAGAAAACAATACAAACAAGGGGGAGAGTATATAAATGGTATAATGTTTTACTTAAAACAACATAGAATTAGGGTAGAGCTCCAATAAAAGGAATTACATAATCTTATTTGTATTATTGAAATATAATCTTAACCACTATATATAAGCCAAAGGAGATCAATTTAAGAGTTCATTGCAGAGACCATGTGAGAAGCAGTGCTGTCTTGAGTTTTAGTATGTGGGTGTAGTGTGTAGCGTGTGGGCATATTATGTATTGTGTAGGCATAGTTGTGAATGGAGAGCAGAAATTGTTTAGAATGTACTTGGAGATAGAAGCACAGGCTCAGTTGTTTGATTAGGCTCAGTTGCACTGAACCCCAGTTTCTTCAATACTTCAGTGAGAAAAATGGTGGTGTCATTAACTAGCATACAAATTACCAACTAAATTTATTTCCAGGTTGATGGTACCTATCTAAAGTGGGAACATCTCAACTGGCAACATTGCAGACATAAGGACCAATTAAATCATCTCAACCAAGTCTTTTTATTTTATCCTCCAGGAATTACAAAATAATGATATTAAGCTAACTCAGTGTGAGTGCTGCATGTGAAATGTACATATCAACGTGGGCTATCCTGGAGAGAGAGCCTGCACCAGAAGATGAAGACTTCAACTGCACAGATTTTTTGGGCTCAGACAACCCCCAAAACTGAGGTCAGTCTGTGGAGTAGGCAGAGATAATGCCAACGTTGAGCCTTCATGCTACTATCAACTTGGCTATATTAATATGGTCATTATAACCTTGTTACATTATACCCTCCATTTCCCATCACCTGACTAATATAGTTCCAAAGGAGGTTACATTTTCCTAAAATTGCTTTGAGTTTCTTTTTGATCAAATAAGGTATGTCTCAGAGAAACCAAGATGACGGCATAGGTGAACACTTAAACTGCTGCCTCGCACAATGATATCAAAACTACAACTAAAAGATAGAAAAGACACCATCCAGAACCACAGGAAAGCTGGCTGAGTAGAAATTCTACAACTAGAAGGAAAAAGAGGGGCTCAAGGAGACTCAGAGGAGCTGCAAAAAGCCAAGGTATGGAGACACGCGTGTGGAGAGGACAGGCGGAGAAGGGTCTGGCTGGCTTCCTCTAGCGGGAGGGAGATGGAAAATCCGAACTGCACTGAACCCCAGTTCCAGGCAAGACTCATATGGGGGGAGTCTGGACTGTTGTGAAAAGGGATGAGTGCACAGAAACTTAGGGAAGCCATGAAAGGGAGAGGTCTGGAAGCGCGTGCAAAAAGGACTGACTGCTGATTGTGCCCCAGGCTTTCTCTAGTGGGAGGAAAACAGAACCTCTCATCTACACTAAAATCCAGGTCCGACTGCACTGAACTCCAGTTTTTGGAGAGACCCTGGGGACCCAGACTCATATGGATCCCCGGAGTGCAGAGAAACTCAGAGGAACCAGAAAGGCAGAGGTCTGGAAGCTCCCACACAGTGCACAGAGAGGGCTGCAGTGATTTCTGAGGGGCACTGAGATCCAGAGGATGTCATGTAGAGCAGGGCTGATGGGAAGCCAAGGCTGTCTGCTCAGCCTGGAGACTTTGCCACAACCAAACCCAGCCCAGAGGCTGTTGCAGTCTTGCAAGTCTTAAGGCTGAGTCCAGCATAGAAGTTCTCTGGGTACAGACACAGCTGATCCTCACAATTGGTTTGGAGGTCAATTCCCACCAGTGATAGCAATAACAATCAAGTCTTGACTACAACAAGACTGTACACACAGTCCACAAAGGGGTGCACCAAGAGTGTCCACCTCAGGTAACTGGGGAGGCAGAGCTACTGGGCCATATAGGACACCTAACACACAAAGCTAATCTACCAACTCGGGGAAGCAGTGAAAATGTGGAGCCAAAGGAACAGATCACAAACAAAAGAAATGGATGAAAACAAATGACTGGATATAGAGTTCAAAATCACAGTTATAAGGTTTTTCAAGAATTTCCTAGAAAAGATCAATAAATTTAGAAAGACCCACTAGGAGATGAAAAAGGACCAACTAGAAATTAAACATATACTGACTGAAATAAAAAATATTATACAGAGACCTAACAACAGACTAGAGGAACACAAGAATCAAGTCAAAGATTTGAAATACAAAGAAGCAGAAAACACTCAACTGGAAAAGAAAAAAGAAAAAGAATCCAAAAATTGGAAGATAGTGTAAGGAGCCTCTGGGACAACTTCAAGTGTACCAACATCAGAATTATGGGGGTGCCAGAAGAAGAGAGAGAGCAAGATACTGAAAACCTACTTGAAGAAATAATGACTGAAAACTTCCCCCACCTGGTGAAAGAAATAGACTTAAAGTCCAGGAAGCGCACAGAACCTCAAACAAAAGGAATTCAAAGAGGACCACACCAAGACACATCATAATTAAAATGCCAAGAGCTAAAGACAAAGAGAGAATATTAAAAGCATCAAGAGAAAAACAGTTAATTACCTATAGGGGAGCACCCATAGGATTGTCAGCTGATTTCTCAACAGAAACTATGCAGGCCAGATGGGAGTGGCAAGAAATATTCAAAGTGATGAATAGCAAGAACCTACAGCCAAGTTTACCCAGCGAAGCTATCATTCAGAATTGAAGGTCAGATAAAGAGCTTCACAGATAAGAAAGAACTAAAGGAGTTCATCAGCAGGAGACCATTATTATAGGAAATGCTAAAAGGTATTCTTTAAGAGAAGGAAGAAGAAAAAGGTAAAGATAAAAATAATGAACAACAAATACATATCTATCAATAAGTGAACCTAAAAATCAAGTGAATTGAAAATCTGATGAACAGAATAAACTGGTGAATATAATAGAATCAGGGGCATAGAAAGAGAGTGGACTGATAATTCTCAGGAGGAAAGAGGTGAGGGAGGGAGTGCAAGGAGAGACTGGACAAAAATCAGACACCTATGGATGAGGACAATCGTGGGGAAGTAAGGGCAGAGAGTGGGGTGGGAACCAGGTGAAAGGGAGCTATGGGGGAAAAAGAGGAAAAATTGTAATAATCTGAACAATAAAGATTTATTAAAAAAATAAAAATAAAGTATGTCTCAGTAGTTTGAAGTAGTTTAACTTCCCTTCACAAGTTAGTTGAGCACTTAAAAAAATGTAGATTTCTTTCCAAATACTAGGGCATCCTTAATGATCTAGAGATTACCTATAGATCAGAATAATAATCAATGGAGGAAAAAATAAGATTGCATTGAAATCCTCTCAAAATTAACCCAGGATTACTTTTTAAAAATTGCAAACTCAAGGTAAATCACTTAGGGTAAAAAAATAAGCTTCAATTATTAGATAAGAAAAAAAAAACTAGGCAATTATGGGTAAATGACCTGAGGAGCAAATAGAGGGAATTCTAGACTAAGCATGAGTCAGCAACACATGGTGTCAAGTCAAGCACTGTGCTTGGAAGTGAACAAAAAGAAGAACCATGGGAAGCTGGAAAGTTGATATAATTAGAGTATTTAACTTGAACTCTGGGCATCTGGAAAATAACACTATTTCAGGGGAAGAGCAGGAGGTCCTTATCCAAAGAATGCTGAAGTTAGGAGTTCTGGCCTTGCTTTGTTGCTAATAAGCTATAAAAATTTGGCAGTTCACTGAATTTCTTTAAGCTCTAGGTCATCCATCTGTAACAGGAGCATAACTGCAATATTGAACCTATCTTCATTGCTCTAAGAAAAAGCTTTATCAAATAAAGTAAAAGTACTATAAAATATAATACATTTTTAATGGCAGTTATAGGAAGTGTGAGTAAAAATGAAAAATCAAAATATGTAAGCGTTAGCAAATGTAAGGCAACCAGAAAGGCAGAACTGGCTATTTCATATGTGAGACCTGGTGCCAAATGAAACACAGGGCCTTTAGTTCAAAGTATATTAAGAATTTTCAAATCAACAGACTGTCGTGCTACAGTGGGAAGGCAGGGAAAGTTGGGGAGGAGTGGCCTATCGGAGATCAACGGAAGGACTTGTATGCATGTGTGTGTAGGCATAGCCAGTGGAGACAGGGCAACGAGGGGCCCCGGCCGGCGGGGGGGGGAATGGGTGCGGCCCTGTACTGGGGGGTGGGGAGGGCAATAGAAGGGAAAATAATAAAAAAGAAAAAAAAAGAATTTTCAAATGACAACAGTAGAACACCAAACCAAGCATGGCGACCAATGCGGCATGAGCCCAGGAAAGTGCACAGGCTATAAGTCACGAAACTAGTACTGAGGAGAAAAAAAAAGAAATTTGTGCTGTCTCTGTGCCCCATAGGGTAGCACCCATAAATTATTGCTCCCACAGTTATGTTACACCATAAAGTGTAATTTCTCCCCATAATTGTATAGTATCCTTCAGACTTGGGTCTTTGAAAGGCATGACACAATCCAGTAAAGTGTTGGGAGGTTGTGCACTTATTGTATGCTATACTGTATTTCACTTTTAAAAATTAAAAATTATCAGAATCTTTGGGATAAGGGCTAGAGTCTACATGTTTTCAACTAGGGGGGGAAATTCTTAGGGTATATGTGGCAAGAGTCATAGATATTTGAAATGAAAGGGGGCCAGATATCCTTTATCATTCTAAAGAGCATAACTATGAGCAAACTTTTCAAAGAATATTTTATCAATCTCAATATATAAAAGCACTTTCTAACAAAGAAAAGTATCCAAAAATGGAATGTGATCACTTCTGAGATACTGGAAGTTTTCAAACAGAGGTAAAAGACCATTTTCCAAGGATACTATAAAAGGAATTGCTGCAAGTGATGGAGGTTGGAATACCTGACCCCTAACTTTTGTTTTCTATATTTCTAGCCTTGATTGGAAAGAGGACACTATAATGCTGATGAATATGAAAGATTCTGAAGGTCTGGAGATGTGAAGAATCAAAGGAGAGGAAAGTCCTTTGGTATCTCTCACGGGGCTGGAGACAGGGAGGACACGTAATGTGTTTCTAAGAAACACCTAAATCCAGGACAACAGTATGAATTGAGAACCAGATCAATTGTATCTAAAAGGAACACTAAGAACCATTTGATCAGATATTTAAAAAGGAATTATGATAGAAGTAATAGCAGTTGTCTCTGGGGGGAAATAGACTGAAGGCATAGAAAACCTCTGGAGTATTGGAAATGTTTTCTATCTTGATTGGATAGTGTTCACACAACAGTATGCATACATAAAAAATCAAGATGCACACCTAATATTTGTGTACTCTGTGTACTTATTGTATGTTATATTTCACTTTTAAAAATAAAAAAATTAGAGAGAGAAAATGGCGGCGAAGTAGACAGATGCTCCTGGAGCTCTGTCGCTGGGCAGAGGGAGAGAGAGCAGCTGAGAGTCTCACTGGGAGTGTTTGTTGGCAAGTTAAGAGTCAGTTATCCTCCAGGAGAAGGTGGGGGACTGCTGGACAGGGCTCTCCCAGCCAGGCAGCCCCACTGCCATGGGGATTTTGTCTGCCAGAGCCACCAGCGCGAATGCGAAGACCGCACCATCTTGCAGAGGGAGGTGGATGTCTGCGGTGGTCTGAAGCCTGTGGCTGGGGCACCCATCGAGCAGCCGGGGACCCAGGGACCCAGAACTCTGCTCTCCAATCGGCACAGACACGCGGCAGAATCAGAGATCTACAGAGCACACGGAAAGGTCAGATTTCGCCTGGAATAAGAGGGAGGTGGATGACTGCGGAGGTCTGAAAACTGCGGCTGGCGGAGGCAACCACCAAACAGCCGGGGACCCAGAACACGGCTCTCCAAACAGCGCAGACATGCAGGTGGCGGATTCAGAGATCCACACGGCACACGGAAAGATCAGATTTCTCCTGGGATAGGGTGAGGTCTCCTACCCCCGCAAAACAAAGACTCACACACTGTGGGAACCGGGCTGCGGGAAAGTTGCCTCTGGAGAGGTCCGCAGAGGTGGGCAGGGCGTGATCCCTAAGTGTGGAAGCAAACTCTCTGAGCTGTTGACAGAGGGGAGCTCTGGAAAACGACTCGTTTTTTTTTTTTTTTTCTGGGGCAGAGGGACAGCCTGGGAGTTATTACAGTGTCCCTGGTGCAAAATCCCCACAAACTGGCTTTGAGAACCACAGAGCAGCAGGATCTGAGCACAGCCTAGAGAGGTCCTGTGCTTTGTCTCAGAGATCAATTCCAAAACACTGCCACCCAAGTGGATGACATACAAATTGACTCTCGTATAACCACAAAAGAATAAAGAGATTAAAACACCAACAGGGGAACACAGGGAACTGCAATACCTTCCCTCTTGGGAAACAGGAGTGCCAAGCAGAATAATAGTGAAAGTGAATAACCATTCTATTTTTTTTCTTTTTCCTTTTTTTTTTTATTTTTTTTTATTTTTTATTTTTACATATTTTAATTAAAAGACTATTTTTTTCTTTCCACCTCAATTGATTTTACCTTTTTAGTTATTACATTTTTGTTTTAAACTAGTATTATTAATTACTACTAATACTTTACCTTTTTGGAAAAAAAATAAGTGTCATTTTGTTTTTTCTTTATTTTATTTCGGGATTAGAGTTCTACATTCAATTTTCATCTTTCCTTTAGCATAATTTTACTTCAACTCAACTCTACCTTTATGCCAACACTTTCCTCCTAACTTTCCCCATTTTGTTCTCTTGTTTCTCTTTCCTTTTTCCAACTTTAGATTCTCCCTATTCTTTCTCTTTACCTGGTTAAAATTTCACCCCATTTATATATCTAATTTCAAATCTCCTACTACAAGTCCATACAAACTTCTCTCTTCTTGTCTTCACTAGCCAAAAAGTTGTTTTTTCTCTATGTCCTTTTGTTGCTATTTGCCTAAAAAGTGATTATATCGATTTTAGGAATATTTTTGTGAGATTGTTTTAGTTTATTCTACTTGTTTTATTTTGCTTTTTGCTTGCTTTGTTTTTTACCTCTGTTTTCCCTCACCTACCTCGATACCAGTTGCTATTTACAGTTTGTATTAATCTCTAGGTACTGGTTGCTGGCCTTTATTGGGATTAGTGACTGTTCTATTGGAGTTTTCTCCTGACATCTATAGTTTGTTCCCCTTTTCTCTCTTATACGCTTTCTTTTCTCTCTGACTTTTTTTCTCTTCATCATTTCTTCTCCTTCTTCTCCTTTTTATTTTCTTATTTTATTTTATTTTATTGTTCATTATTTATTTTTTTTCTTTTCTCATTCTCTCAATTTGATTTTGGCATTTCTTTCTTTTCTTTTTTCCTCATTTTCCTCATCTTCTTTCTCTATTTACCCCTAATTTGTCTTTCATTGGTGGTCATCTTATTTGTGATTATTAACATCTTGAATACATTTCTACTCAGTGCCTTCTGTGCTGTACCTGCTTGTATTGTAGTTTGTGCCTTTCAATCAACATAGGAGAGAGAACTACATAACCAGACACCCAGAGAAGAAAGACCGTGGGCAGAAAAAGAAACAGCCCACATAAGACAGAAAGGCAGGTTTCACCAGAAAAGGAAGTAAACGAAATAGAAGCAGATATAAGCCTGCCAGAGAAAGAGTTCAGAGAAATGATCATAAAATGGATGAAAAGAATGGAAGACAAAATCGACAATCTGAGTAAGAGCCAAGAGGAAATAAAGGAGACCCAAGAAGAGATGAAGAAGCAGCAAGAAGAACTCCAGAAGAACATAGAGGAGGTACAGAATGATCAAGAAGAAATGAAAAATGACATCACTGCTATAAAGAATCCAATAGAAAGCATCAAAAGTAGACTAGAAGAAGCAGAGGACCGCATCAATGAGCTAGAAGACACGGTAGGAAAAAATACCCAAGTACAGCAGCTTCTAGAAAAAAAAGTTAAAAAGCAAGAGGAGAGCCAAAGGGAACTTTGGGAAAACATGAAACAAAACAACATCCGCATAATTGGGGTTCCAGAAAGAGTGGAAACTGAACAAGGATTAGAGAACGTGTTTGAAGAAATAATGACAGAAAATGTCCCCAATATAGAAAAGAAAAAACCCACACAAATATAAGAAGCTCAGAGAGTCCCAAGCAAAATGAACCCCAACAAACCGACACCGAGGCACATTATAATTAAATTGGCAAATACTAACGACAAAATAAGAATCTTAAAAGAAGCCAGAGAGAAACAGAAAGTTACCTACAAAGGAACCCCCATAAGACTAGCTACTTACTTCTCAACAGAAACTCATCAGGCCAGAAGGGAATGGAATGAAATATACAAAGTCATGCAAAGGAAGGGTTTGAATCCAAGAATACTGAACCCTGCAAGACTCTCAATCAAAATTGAAGGTGAAATCAAAAGCTTCACAGACAAAAAAGGACTAAGGGAATATATTACCACCAAACCAGCAATGCAAGAAATGTTAAAAGGTCTGCTGTAATAAAAAGAAAGAGGAAGCGAAGAAGGAACTCGGGGGTAAGGACTAAAAATGGCAACAGATAGTTAATTATCAATAATAACTTTAAATGTAAATGGATTAAATGCTCCAATGAAAAGACATAGGGTAACCTATTGGATAAGAAAACATGATCCATATATCTGCTGTCTGCAAGAAACCCAAGTCAGGAAAAGAGATGCACACAGATTGAGGGTGAAGGGATGGAAGATGGTATTTCAGGCAAATGGAAATGAAAAAAAAGCTGAGGTTGCAATACTTATATCTGACAAATTAGACCTCAAAGTGAAGGACATAACAAGAGATAAAGAAGGCCACTTCATAATACTAAAGGGAACAATCCAACAAGAAGAAATAGCTCTGGTAAACATATATGCACCCAATATAGGAGCACCTAAATACATAAAAAAAAAACTCTAGGAGGATATTAAGTGAGAGATTGACAGTAATACAATCATAGTAGGAGACTTTAATACCCCACTCTCTCCATTGGGCAAATCCTCTAAACAAAAAATCAGAAAGAAATATCAATCCTAAATGACTCACTAGACCAGATGGAATTAATTGACATCTTCAGAACATTTCAACCCAAAGCCACAGAATATACATTCTTCTCCAGTGCACATGGATCATTTTCAAAGATAGATCATATGTTGGGTCATCAGAAAAGTCTATTCAAATTCAAGAAGATAGGAATCATATCAAGCATTTTCTCAGACCACAGTGGCATAAAACTGGAAATCAACCATAATAAAAACAATAGAAAGAAATCAAACACATGGAGACCAAACAGTATGCTATTAAACAACGACTGGCTAAACAGAGAGATCAAGGAAGAAATAAAAAACATCATGGCAACAAATGACAATGACAACACAACAATACAAAATTTATGGGACACAGGCAAAGCAGTCTTGAGAGGGAAGTTCATAGCCCTACAAGCCTACTGCAAAATACAGGAAACAATGGTAATAAATTACCTAAACCTACAACTCAAAGAGCTAGAACGAGAGCAACAAGAAAAGCCCAGTGTACTCAGAAGGAAGGAAACAGTGAAGATCAGAGCGGAGATAAACAACTTGGAGACCAAAGAAACAATTCAAAAGATCAACAAAACAAAGAGCTGGTTCTTTGAAAGGATAAACAAGATTGATGGACCTCTAGCCAGGCTCACCAAGAAGCAAAGAGAGAAGACCCAAATAAACAAAATCAGAAATGAAAGAGGAGAAATAACACCAGACCCTGTGGAAATAAAAAGGGTTGTTAAAAAATACTATGAACAACTCTATTCCAACATATTGGACAACCTGCAAGAAATGGACATATTCCTAGAAAAATATAACCTCCCAAAACTCAATGAGGAGGAAGCCAAACATCTCAATAGTTCAATAACTATGGAAGAAATTGAAGCAGTCATCAGAAAGCTTACAGCAAATAAGAGCCCGAGACCAGATGGCTACACAGGAGAGTTTTACCAAACATTCAAGGAAGAATTAAAACCTATCCTCCTCAGACTATTCAAAAACATTCAAGAAGAAGGAAAATGTCCAAACACCTTCTATGAAGCCAGCATCACCCTACTACCAAAACCAGATAAAGACAACACAATGAAAGAGAATTATAGGCCAATATCTCTCATGAACATAGATGCCAAAATCCTCAACAAAATTCTAGCAAATCGGATCCAGCAGTACATCAGAAAGATTATACACCATGACCAAGCAGGATTCATACCAGGAATGCAGGGATGGTACAATATCCGCAAATCAATAAACGTGATATATCACATAAACAAATTGAGAGTTAAAAATCACAGTTATATCAATTGATGCAGAAAAAGCATTTGACAAAATCCAACACCCTTTCTTGATAAAAACTCTCAGCAAAGTGGGAATAGAATGATCATACCTCAACATCATAAAAGCCATATATGATAAACCCACAGCTAACATCTTACTCAATGGGCAAAAACTAAAACCATTTCCCTAAGAACAGGAACAAGACAGGGTTGCCCACTCTCACCTCTCCTGTTTGACATAGTACTGGAAGTATTAGCCATTGCAATTAGACAAGAAGAAGAAATAAAAGGCATCCAAATTGGAAAAGAAGAAGTAAAGCTGTCTTTATTTGCCGATGACATGATATTGTACATAAAAAACCCAAAGGACTCCATTCCAAAACTAATTGACTTAATTAATGAATTTGGCAATGTAGCAGGGTACAAAATTAATGCTAAGAAGTCTGTGGCATTTCTATACACTAATAGTGAAATTACAGAAAGAAAAACTAAAAAAGCAATCCCATTTACCATCGCACCAAAAAAAAAATTAAGATACCTAGGAATAAACCTAACTAAAGAGGTAAAAGACCTATATGCAGAAAACTACAGGACACTGAAAAAAGAGATAGAGGAAGATGTTAACAGATGGAAGAGCATACCATGCTCATGGATTGGGAGAATCAATATCATTAAAATGTCCATACTACCCAAAGCAATCTACAGATTCAATGCACTACCCATTAAAATACCAACGACATATTTCACAGACCTAGAAGGAATTCTTTATAGATTCATCTGGAACAAAAAAAGACCACAAATAGCTACAGCAATTCTGAGAAAGAAGAATAAAGTAGGTAGGATCTCAATACCAGATTTCAAGCTATACTACAAAGCAACTGTTCTCAAAACAGCCTGGTACTGGCACAAGAACAGACATATAGACCAATGATATAGAATAGAGATCCAGATATCCACCCAAACCACTATGCTCAACTAATATTTGACAAAGGAGGCATGAACATTCATTGGAGCCAAGATAGCCTCTTCAATAAATGGTGTTGGGAAAATTGGACAGATACATGAAAAAAAATGAAACTGTACGACCAACTTACACCAAATACAAAAATAAACTCAAAATGGATACAGGACTTAAATATTAGAAGGGAAACCATAAAAATACTAGAGGAATCCACAGGCAGCACAATCTCAGATATATGCCGAAAGAACTTCACTGATACTGCTCCAAAGGCAATGGAAGCTAAAGAAAAAATAAACAAATGGGACTACATCAAAATAAAAAGCTTTTGCACAACAAAAGAAACCATCAACAAAACAACAAGATCACTGTATGGGAGGATATATTTGCAAATTTTATCACTGATAAAGGTTTAATCTCCAAAATCTACAGCCAACTTACACAACTTAATAAAAGGAAGATGAAGGATCCAATAAAAAAATGGGCAACGGACCTAAATAGAACCTTTTCAAAAGATGACAGAAGGAAGGCCAAGAGACACATGAAAACATGTTCAAAGTCATTAATCATCAGAGAGATGCAAATCAAAATGACAATGCGATACCATCTTACACCGGTCAGAATGACAATCATCAACACATCAACGAACGACAAGTGTTGGCGAGGATGCAGAGAAAAAGGAACCCTTGTGCACCGTTGGTGGGAATGCAGACTGGTGCAGCCACTGTGGAGAACAGTATGGAGTTTCCTCAAAAAACTAAAAATGAATCTCCCATTAGACCCTGTAATTCCACTCTTAGGAATTTATCATACGAAATTACAAACACCAATCAGAAAGGATTTATGCACCCCTATGTTCATAGCAGCACAATTTACAATAGCTACAATTTGGAAACAGCCTAGGTGCCCGTCAGCAGATGAGTGGATCAGAAAACTGTGGTGCATCTACACAATGGAATTCTATGCTGCCTTTAAAAATAAGGAATTTTTACCATTTTCAGCAACCTGGTTGGAACTGGAGAGCCTTATGCTTAGTGAAATAAGCCAGTCAATGAAGGAGAAGCATCACATGATCTCACTCATTTGTGGATAATAAAGAACATTATAAACTGATGAACAAAAGGATAGATACAGAGACAGTAAAGCTTCGGACTGTGAAATAACAGCAGGAAGATTAAATTTAGGTGAGGTAGATAAGAGATCAATCAAAGGACTTGTATGCATGCATATAAGCATAACCAATGAACATAGACACTGGTGGGTTGGGGTATGACTGGGAGGGAGGGGGGGCAATGGGGAGATATGGATTAAAAATTAAAAATAAATAAAAATTTAAAAAAATTAAAAAGAGAGGGGAAAAAATAAAAAAATAAAATACAAAAATTATCAGGTTCTTTGGGATAAAAACTAGAGTCTACATGTTTCATATTTTCTCTAAGGAATCTTAATCGCACTACATTTTGAGAGCCTGTCAATGTGCAGATAAATAAAATAAGGCACAGGGAAGTCTGTTGATTTTCCCAAAGCCACTCTGCTAATTAATGGGGGTGGGGGTGGGAAGGGAGAGGTCTCAAAGCCAGGACTACTATGAAATGAATTAAATAACAATAATAAAACTTAAGGGTATTAAACTCACTGCCAAGTCTAGTGGCTGATCTAAGACATAATTGGTTAAGAGCAGATTAAGACCAAAGAAAATTAAAGGGGACATCCATTCAAAAATCTTAAGAGCCTAAAAAATGACCCTAGGACAATTCAACCTGACTTTCTGGATAATTGGAAGATAGTAAAGATTTCTAAAGGAAACAGCTTAAGATAAGAAATAAAAGTGGGTAAAATGAGTGGATTGAATTAGATTTTTAAGAGTCCAGGGCAGCAGGAAGACCAGAACAAAATCAAGACAGTACTAATATAACAGAGAGCAATGTGTAACAGAATGTTTAAAGCTAGAATCAGCAGTACTTAGCAATAGCAGCAACAATTAGTTATATTTACTATGCATTTATTGATTGTCAGATGCCTTAATTTTACCATTTGATTCTATCAACAACTCCACACAATGAAGACTATTATTATCCCACATTTAGCAGATAAAGAAACTAAAGTAAAGCAAGAGGATAAATAACATGTCGAGGTCCCAGAAAGTAAGTGACAAATCTAGATTTTGAACCCAGAACTGTTTGGCTCCAACTGCTATATTATAATAAGGAGGGAGGAAAGAAGAAAATCAAAGATGCCATGATCTGTAACACTAGGGGACAGCTAGTATGATAATTAAAATACATCAGTCACACTGAAGAAGAACAGATTTGATAGCAAATAGGATTAGTTCAAATCTATTCACTTGCACTCTGAGGGTCATTAATTTCTAATATCTTTTTATATCAACATGTGTCCCAGTATTAATGAACAAAGGAGAAAGGGGCATAGCAGTTTTTTAGTAACATTGAGATTTTAAAACCAGCATTCACAGTGCTTTTGCATATAACTATGCTCACTTAAATATATCTAGCTATAGAATCCTGCTAGAATGTTAATATGCCTTCTACAACTGGTACATGGTCTTAACTTCACAGTAACAGGGGTCTTCTGTTTTTCTCCACATTGGCTTTGATCATCTTTTTGTAAAGTATTGGGGTAAAAAAAAAGAAAAAGCTTAGATGAAGCCTTGTCCTAAAAAAGTAGGGTTAATTCCTGGCCAAAGGGTCATGGTTCAATTCATGATCAAGGACAGGTGCCTGGGTTTGATACCTGGCCCCATTGGGGTACATGGGGGAGCTGGGAAGCAACCAATCTCTCTCTCTCTCTTCCCTCTCTAAAAATCAATGGAAAAAAATATCTGGTGAGGATTAACAAAACAAAAAAAGTAGTGTTAACCACATAATATGTAGAACTGGGAAAATCAATGGGGACATTGTAAAGCACCTGATCCCATGATTTGACCAAGAAAATATCAGAATGGTTCTGGATTTATCATGTTATTGGCAAAAAAATTTTCCAAAATGTCAAGGACATGCAAAAGCACAAAGTTTAATGAAGTTAGCATTAGTCAAAGCACAATTACTGTAGAAAGATTTCTTCTCCACATATCCCAACTCCCATCAAAGGGAAACAATCAACATAGACAAATGAATGGGTAATGATTACAAGACAATCTTTTGAGAAAGAGTCATTTCCCCACCTTACTGTTCACAAAATTATAGAAGAAGAAACAATAAAGAAACAGCTAATCTAATCATGTAAAATTAGATCCCAAGTTTCCTCTAGTATATATCATCAGCTCCAATGAAATGCTTATTTACAAAATGAGAAATGCCATGTCTCAGGGTTGTCCATTAGAAGGTAGCTGCTGTAAAAAGCATTTCTTCATTTACTTGAAGCTCACTGTATGTTTTTATGTATTATTTTTCTTATGTCCCATTTAAAATAATTTTTACTTTAATTCAAAAATAGGGACACAATTATATTAAAACTAAACTGCAGTCACAATGGTCACTTTAATTTTTTATTCAATGGTATATATTTTAATTTTTAATTAACATTTTAAATATAAAGAAGCACAAATCATAATGGCATAATTTCCTAAATTATTCCCAATAAATCCACCTGTGTAAAAAACACCTGAGCCAAGAAATGTAATAGATAGATGTAGCATCCAAATGTCCTTATCAATATCTAAACCTGCACCTCAAAACTTAGGAGGGTTTTTTGGGTAGAATTTCCAGTACACTGTTGAATAGCAGTGTTTAAAGTGCTCATCTTTGTCTAGTTCCTGATCTCTATTTGGAAAACTTTTAATCTTTCACCATTAATTATGTTATCTGTGAGTTTTTTTTAAGTCCCCAGTCATCCACTTTTTAAAATATGTCTTTATTTATTCTAAAGAAGGAGGAAGGGAGAAGGGAGAAAGAGAAACATCAATTGGCTGTCTCCTATATGCCCCCTATTGGGGATCAAGCCTGCAATCCAGGCATGTGCCCTGACAGGTATTAAAACTGGTGACCTCTGAGTGGCTGGGACAGTGATGAATCAACTGGACCATACTAAACAGGGCACAGTCATCCATTTGATTAGTGACATTCCTAATCTGCTTTTGCAAAAGCTATATTCCTTTTCTCATATGCTCACAAAAAGCCCTGTGGGTCTTTTTATTGTGTTGGTTCTTTTTTTTTTTTAGCTTTTGTACAGCTACTGTTTTAAAAGAGGTTTCCTTGAATACCAGGAGCTTAAAAGCACCTCTCCCAGGCTTTGCAGATAGTCTCGGTCCTGAGGCATTCTTTCAATCCCACTCAGAGGGGATTACAACTCTGCCTTATTTAGCCTTAATTTTCTGCTTGCAAGGAGCCTAAAGATTAGCCAAACACCAAAGCTTAGGGTTTTCTCAGATATTTTCTAAACATGTATCCAGCCCTAGACATGTGGGTCTATATTAATTCTCAAATATACATGAGAACACTTAAATGCTCCAATTTCCCAAAGAAAGCCTTTCCCCATACCTGACTCCTATTATCTCAACCATAATATTTAAGACTACCTATTATCTCAACCATAATATATTGTCCCAGGTGGCTGCTGGCTGTCCATTTGCCTTATAATGTTTTGGGGTGATGCCCTGAGTGAGTTCCAAATTAAGCAAAACAGAAATGAGTTTTGTGTGTCAATTTTTCAGGTAGCTCCCAGAGAGCTCAGAATATACCCAATAATTTGTATCACTTCCCTGTAAATTATTTTAAAGAAACCATAGATTTAAGAATCTCATATAGTCAATACCAATGCCTAACCCCTCTCCCCTAATATGATAACAGAAGCTAGTCATCACACAGGAAACATAAACTTTATTTGGCTTTAATGATTTTAGATTCATAATGCCCACTCCACTGAATGTATCCACATGTCCCAACATTGTCCCCTAAAGTACATTCTATAACTACCTATTCTGTGCTCACTTTCTTGGTCCTTTTGTTCCTTTTCTCATAACAGAGAATAACTTAGTGTGTTTTCCTTAATAAAATATAATCATGATTCCTTTATATTTTATCATTCCATCCTGTTTCTATCAGTCTTTACAGAGAGGGCAAGTCTTATTTTCAAGGTTAATAAATAAGGATATTCCTGAAAGAAAACAACATTTCTATCTATGTTCTTCCTTTAAACATTTTTTTTATTGTAATTTGGAGAAATATATCCACCAACCAAGGTGGATGTAATTTCTCATCTTGGTCCCCAGTCTTCTTTTGTGATTCTCTCTACTTTGCACGGTTTCAAGGATCACACTGAGACCTTTTACCTGGTTTATGATGAGCTTATGGCTTTGTTTTTTAATGAGCTTAGCCAGGGGGGCCTTCCAGACAATGATCTCATCTAAGGGACAAACTGCTCCCTGTTTTAAGGACTCAAGAAAAAACTTCCCTTCTGCCAGTTTTCTCCTCACTTCACTTCACCTAATTTGCTCAGCAAAAAGTTTATGTGCAAATACAGTGTTCAAATCACCACAGGGAAGGGGCAGCACACAGTTTTGGAATAATAGAGAATGTAATTGTTACAGTACTAAAACAGCCATGACCACCTAAGGCAAGAGAATTGACTTAACTAACTACTTTGACTAGAGATCAAGTGACTAATAACCTCATGAAAGAGGGGAAAAGTACATCAATTTACTCCAGCTGCATCAGTGCAGCAAGAAGAAATACAGTACCATGGAGTGGAACAGGTGCACCTGAAACAGGGTACTGTGGTCCATCTAAGATGAGTATATATGCCAGCATGAGAACTCTAATAAGAAAATTTGAGGGACTGAAGTTTCTGTTTTTCTACTGAGTTTGATATCAGTGTAATCAGTTAATTATTGATTATAGAAAAGGAGCAAATGGAAGGCCAGACATTATAGGCCTATTCCCCCTGCAAAACATTGGAGGAAGTTGATTGGACAAAGGAAAGATAAATATGTGCACAATAAAGCTGGGGTTACTAGGGAAGGTGCTTGTCTATCAGTCATACCTGGGAACAAAGATCATTGGCCAAAATGGGTGTGGCCCCTGCAAGCCTGACAAGGTGTGGAATACTAAACAAAGAAATTCACTCTCTTTGTGTTCTTATGCTCCTGGTTCCTCTTGGCACATTTGGCTCTGGCCCATGCTCAGCTTTCTGGCACTCTCCAGTGTGGACCACAGCCATGTAGACCCCACACACAGTGGGAAAGTGGACTCTAAGTAGCCTGATGCTGAACTGGACCCAGCTCCAATATAGAAGGGAATCTCTAGACACTGGCTATACTTCCATGATTGGACTAAGGGAAATAGGGCTTTGGAAACCCAGAGGTATATTTTCACAGAAGTAAAGCTCTCTACCATATCTCATCCTCTCTCGGGGGCCTCCAGAAATGCTTATTCCAGGGGTACCGGAAGAGCACTACTTTGTCCAATAATCAGTTCTGTAGTGAAAACTTAATGCCACTAAACATTTTACTTATTGCTCATAGCTCTTTCAGTATACCTAACTACGCAGGTATAACCTAGCAGACTTATTAGATCTATGATTCTCAACCTTTCTAATGCTGAAACCCTTTAATACAGTTCCTCATGCTGCGGTGACCCCCCCAACCATAAAATTATTTTCATTGCTACTTCATAACTGTAATTTTGCTAGAAGCAGGGTCACCTAAGACCATGGAAAAACCCAGATATTTACATTACGATTCATAACAGTAGCAAAATTACAGTTATAAAGTAGCAATGAAAATAATTTTATGGTTGGGGGTCACCGCAGCATGAGGAACTGTATTAAAGGGTCGCAGCATTAGAAAGGTTGAAAACCACTGGATTAGACAAAAGTGAAGGCAACTTCAGTGCAAATTTCACCCACTGGTTTCAATTCCACTCTTGGAGCTTCCATATTAAATAATAGAAGCCCTTGATCAAACATCAGCCCCTAAATTGTTCAAGTCAGATCCGAATGCCTCAACCCCTCTATTTCTTCTCTCATCAAAATAAAAAAGCCCCGCATGTCTGGACAGAAATTATTTGGAGGCATAAGGATAAAGGCAGTTGGAATCCCTGGTCCTCAGGTACACTACCTTGTAATTGTGAAATCAGCATGTTCATATAGTGACCCCAGAAACAGGCCTCAGAATTGGCCTCTAAAAGAGTGAATGGCTTCGAGGGCAAGCTCATGCCTCACCTTGGAGGAGTAGGAGAGGGTACCTGTAGAGGCAGAGAAGAATCTGTTTCCTAGCTACACCAGCAGCCTGAACTTCTTCCTCACCTCTCCCACTTCCCTGCCTTAGTGACCCTGTAATGGATGTGCTTTATAATAGACACAATGCCTCAGGTAATTGTCATTTTGATTAAGCTGTAAACCTATAGGCTTATGAGAAGGAAAAAGTCAGGCTTTCAAATCTGGGACAGAGAATAGACACAGTGCAGGCCAACTGAGTTTAAATAATTTAGAGATACCCAGTGAGAAGATTAGCCCCCTAAATATTTAAGACCCTGAAGGAACAAGCCATTCCCAGTTGTTCAATGTTTTCTCTCTGGGAGAATTGCCATCAGAGTAATCGCTGACTCATCTGTCGTTCAGTTTTAAACCCTTGACTCTCAAGAACTTAGACTCTTTTGGCTTGATCTCAGGGTTGGAAAGCAAGATAGCCAAAATTCTTCCTGCCACTCGTCACAGCAGAGACAGCCCTCTTGTCTGGAGATAACTGCACCCTGTGAAAAGTCATATTCCAGGACGCAAAGCAGATAGCTGTCTGCAGAGCCTGAAAAACATCAACTGTAGTACAATTATTAATTGGTCAAATAAAATACATTAAAAATATATGTCAGTCTGAAATAATCAATTTTTATTGAGTACTGACTGACTGTCATTACAAATTTTGTAATTTTATTTGCTATTCATTTCCCTTTGCACCCATGGAGAAAATAAATAGTGTATTTATTTGTTCATGTAGGGGTGAGAAAAAGAAGTTGGCAATTGTAATATAACTAATAATACAATAATTAATAACTAATAATATAAGAATAAACTCTGTTTCATGTACTCACAACTGTAAACCTACTCTTGTCAACCACTGTACATTCTTCCTACTCTGAATTTTTTTTTAGTTTTTAGTTATTTCAGAGAGGAAGGGCAAGGGAGATAAATAGAAACATCAGTGATGAGAGAGAGTCATTGATTGGTTGCCTCCTGTATGACCCCCACAACCAGAGCATGTGCCCTGACTGGGAATCAAACCTTAACCTCCTGGTTCATAGGTGGATGCTCAAGCTCTAAGTCATGTTGATTGGGCATCTTCTGTATTTTTAGGGAGAACTCACAATATGAGAAAGGTGATATGTTAAAAGGAAATAGAAATAGGTGTCCTTCAGCAAGAAAAATGAAAGTCAGGGGAGACAGAAAAGGGTAGAGAAGTTGAAACCTCAGAAAGAAGAAAGTTGGTGGTTTTAGAAATAAGCAAACAGGTTAGGGGACCCAGAGCACTGGTATGCCCTCCTCAGTTTGTCAGGTGAGGACTTCGGAGCTTTCTAGTTCTCTTAGACAAGCTCTGTGACTAGCATGACCCTACCTACAAAGAGAAAAAGAAAAAAAGGAAGGGAGGTCACAGTCACTGCCCCAGGCTCCTCTGCTGCCTGGATTAGGGATAAGAAAGTCCCTGCTTGCATCCACGGTGTATTGGAAGCTGACTGAGTCTGGAACTGCAGGCCCGCTTTGGGGAAGCCATATATGTGACAGTATGAGCCAAGAGGCAAGTGGACCCCATGGCTGAGCACAGAGACGATGGTTCCAGCATTAACTGAGTTGAGACAACTCAGCTAATGGGGAAGGGTCACTGAGCCCTGAAAGTACTGAGAGTGAAGAAGTTATAATTCACCAATAAGATTTTAGCAGCTGCTAGCAGAACACTGAGCACTGACTGCACAGGACAAAGGCCATCAAGCCTGAAACCAGGGGGCCTAGGAATGAATGAATTTGGCATGTAGGCTAGTCACCTCTCCACCCATTGTAGAAAAGACCAACAGATCTTTCCCTACAGCCAGACAACACTGTGATGTGTGAAATAAGAAGCTAACTTTCACACACCATTCCCAGTGGTGTGTGGGAGTTAGCTAAGCCAGGCTCAGAAGGCACCACTGTTCAGAGTACGCCTGAACCCCACTTCCAGTGCCACAGTACTGTCATCTTGAAATCAACCATATTGGGGTTATTGACAGCATGAAAATTGGTAAATGCTAAAAATAAGACCCTTGTGCATGCCTCACGCTCCCCCCACCCCTTCAACCCCCCCTTTAACCCCCCCTCCAAGAGAACTGATCGTTAATCTTTTATCAGCACACCTAATCCACACACCTTCTTCTCTGTCCCACAAGGTAGAAATGTGGGAAGATATGAGGAGTTTCCTTCCCTATATTAGCAGGCACATGGAAGAATGGCTGCTCAGAGTATACTTGGTAAACACACACACACACACACACACACACACACACACAAAAAAAGAGGAGAAAATCTTATTCTATAAAAGAAGAATTATCCAAGAAAATAAGAAGTTAGATTGCAGACAACTTTAAATTCCATGTCAAGGAGAATTTAACTCTTAATCACTAAAATCATTAACATAAAAAAATCATTAACAAAACTTGAAGGTTGATGTACTTTTTAAAAAAAAGAAGGGCATTATAAAATGGATTTGGGAAGGTTATCTTTTAATGTATATCAGATTGGATAATGTAGTACAGGGGTGGGGAATCTTTTGTCTGCCAAGGGTCATTTAAGTATTTATAACAGCATTCATGGGCCATTCAAATTTATCAACTTAAAAATTAACCAGCTACATTTGGTCAAACATTTAATTAACTCATCCCTAATGCCTTGGCAGGGCCAGACCAAATGATTGCTCAGGACTTACACAGCCCTCGAGTTGGACATTTCCCACCCTGATGTAGTGGGTAAAAAATAATATTTTCAAGAACCCAGTGGTTGAGTCTATTAAATGGTATAAGAGTGACTTGATAAATGAGTAAAGAGTAGTAAGCAGAGAGTGAAATAAATGGATGAAAAAACAGAGTTATACTAATCAGACTTTCAGAACTAGCTTTATTTAAATGTCTGCCACATGTCTCTATTTCCTGCAGATTTCTCTTTTCCTAGATCAGATTTCAGACTCCAGGTGCCGCAAAGCCAATGCTTCAAGCAGGTGGTCAACCTCCATCAGAGTCACATAGGTGGCTGCTATACCGCAGATTTCTGGGTTATACTTAAGACCTATTGAATCAGAATATCTAGAGTTGGGGCTTAGGAGTCCATGTTTTAACTGTCAGTCCCCAGTGATTCTCATGCACCATCAATTTGAGATCAATTTTCTCAATTTAATCATTGTGTGGTCCAGCACTTCAAATAGATTCTGATGTTCAATTGAGATTTGCTGGAGTGAAAGGGAGTTGTGGGGTATAACTGTATATCACATGCGGTTAATGGGAGTTTAAAATATGAAGTTTCACCTTATTAATTCCATTGCCTGTAAATGGCAAGCTTAAAACTGCTCTTTCAGTGAGTTTCTCAGTTTTTCTCTTTCTACTTCAGAGACCTCTTCCTTCAGACACTGGATACATGAATCAGCTTTTCTTAATTGCCTGAATTATTGCCACTCAAAGATTATGCTGGCTGCTTTCCACTGATCCCTTCATCCGTGAGAAGGTGGGAAAGTGACCTCTCTGACCTAGAAGGAGGATGCTTAGTATCCTTGGCCCAGATTCGGAGAACACTGAGTGTGAGCTGAGCTCTGATACTGGTCTGGTGACTCTATGCTAGTAAATTTTGATGCTCAGTTTTCTTGTGTATCAAATAAAAGGGGGGGAAATAGATTCTATAAGGAGATTAAAATGAGACTACTATGTTCAAGTGTTAGATGCAGTATCTATTTAAGAAACTCCAGCTCCCATTTTTCTTATTTTCTTTGAATCCAGACCAAAGCTGCTATCCTGGCAGTCATCTTCCTGAATGAGGTAGAGTCCACTTGTCATTTTCCAGGGGATGTAGTATGTCCCTGAGCTCAGGCAGCATCTCAGCAGCATGCCCTCAATGCGCTTCTCTTCATGTTTATGGTATTTGGGAGAAAGCTATTCTCACAGCCTTTTTTCTCTCATTAAATCATCCTCCATTTCTTCAAAATGCCTCTTATTTTTTTGTCAGCTCTCTTTACTCTTTTCATACCCCAGTGCCTCCGCGTATCTGACCTGGTCCAGATGTCTCTTGTCCCCAGAAGGGGTATTCAGTTCTGACAGCCACCGCTTGTACTCAGAGATGCTCTAAGGTTGACATCTCTCACAAACATAAATATACCTTAGACTCCATGAATCTACTTTGTCACTCCTGCTTGAGGCCAGAGGCACTTTCTAGGAAAATAATTTGTTTCCTTTTCTTACTCTGAGGCAGTCTTCTTCATAGCTTCCCCTTTCCTCAGGACCTATCTCCTCTACCCCTTCCTCACCCCCTAGGAGACTCTGATGCAATGACTCCCAGCAGTTTTCCTCTGAGATAGTGGCCGCATTATGCTCCTCCATGTTTCTGATGAGAAGAAATTAGTGCCTCAGGGCTATGCTTTTGGTGTACCCATTTCCTTTATGAGCATCTAATATCTTCTGTATTAGTTTCCCAGCATCCTACACCTGGAATACTCACAATACCCTTTGAAATGCCTGAAAGAAGCCAGTGGAAAAAGAAGGTACATTTTCTCAAACACTGATCTTATCTGAAGATTCAGGAAATGAGGGTGGATATGAGGAAGAAGTTAAGAAGTATAAGAAGTAAATAATTTTTGAAAAACATCATTGAAATATACCTCATTATATTTTTACTAGAGGCCCACTGCCTGAAGATTCGTGCCTTCCTTCCCTTGGCTGCCAGCATTGGTTTTCCTCTGGCACCTGGGACCCAAGCCTTCACTCTGGCTGCCATCTTCCATCTTCACTTGGGCCGGAGTCTACTCCAGCCAGAGCCTTCAGTCTTCGCTCTAGCTGGAGTGCCGCTCTGTAGCTCTCTCTGACCCCCGCCCACTCCCTCACAGCAGGTGTCCAACCCCACCTGGCCACTCTGTGCCTGCATGCATGCTGCCCAGAGGTCCAGAGCGGCTGGGGGAGGGGGAACTGCCAACATCTTTGTTGGGTTAATTTTCATTCTCACTCCTGATTGGCTGGTGCACATTGTGAAATGATGGTTAATTTGCATGTTTCTCTTTTATTAATGTAGATTGATATGTTGGTCAATATGTAAGCTGGAAACAAATGGCATAAACAAATGGTGAAGTTGGTCAGTTGAATAAATGCCTACCTACAGATATGTGGGGAAAATGAAGGGAAGCCAACAAGAAGCAGTGAATAACCCTAAGAGATAGGTCCATTCCTGTCTCTGAATCTGAAGCTGAAAGAAAGAATGACCATCTGAAGCTGTCACTTGGTAGAGAGATGCATTGCAGTCAAGCAGGCAGAGAGCCCAGTGAATGAGTAACTCATTGGTCAAAACCAACCATAAGCTGGAGGGCAAATGTGTCCTCCTATGAATGCCATCCACAGAGGCTGGATATAGGGACCCTAAACCAGGAGGAGGAGGGTTGCCAGTGCACAGGGGACAAAGGGAGACAGTTCCTAGATATTCTGTGGGGTCTCTTCCAGAGAATTTCTCCATCCTTTCAAAGGGGGCTCTGTGGCCAATTCCATTCTGGGAACCTTAACTATAGATGTGCTTTACTGATTCACAAAGCAGATCAGAATTCTAGAGGCTTGTAGACTTTCAGCAGGATCAGAATAGTCACTTAGATTCTGGGATCAGTTTGCCTGGGTTTCAATTTAATCTCTACTTCACCAGCTCTGTGGCCTTGGGCCACATATTTAATTTCTTGAAGCTAAGTTTATCTCCATATGAAATAGAGACATGTGATGTACTTCCCTTATAAAATTATGGTGAAAAATAAATCAGAAAAATTTTCAAGTGCACCTGAATATAATTACTTGAACATAGTAGCTGGTTGTAATTTGGGTATGTTAGTATTTTCGTCATTCTAATGACCTGTTTAACTTATTTTAACCCTGAAATTCCCAAACTGAGCAAACTGACCTCAGACTCTAGCATAGGTTAAGACTACATGGAATTGGTGAAGACATGATGCCTAGGAAATTCTGCTTCAGATTTTGTTTCCTATTGAAGGACTTTGAGACTCTAGAGCAGAGCTTCCCAACTTTTATCAACTGAGAAACGTGTTAACATGAAGAGTCTGATTCGATTGGTCTCAGGTAGAATACAAACTTCTCCATTTTAAACAAATTTTCAGGTGGTCTTATGCCATTGGCTCTGGGCCCTGTGTTAAGTGGCCAGGCTGGGCACATGCTTGCTTCCCTTGAGATTAAAGAAATAGACCTTTTTTTAGCACTTTTGTTTCTACAAAATTGAACTTCTAGCTCTGGGAATTGCAGTCAGAGGGCAGTGTTAAATGTTGGATGAAACCCAGGCAAGGAAGCTGCTCTGAACAGTTTTGTGAAGGATTTCTGGAGGTAGGGAAGAGGGAGTCACAGAAAGGAGAGAAAGAGATGCCCCAAAGACAAACTTTACCCAATTATGACTTTGCCTAGTCCAGCCTTTACTTAAAAAAAGAATCCCATATGCCTCTAACATTCACCACACAGACCCTCACATAACATCCTTCCCTATGCAGTTTTATGTCAATATTTTAAAAACAGTATCCATCTTGCAAACATTTAAAAGGCAGTAAAAATCATGCATTCTCTGCATTATGCTGAAAATCACTCTAAAGGTAATGGAACAGAAACAGAGTCATTCCCTTCAACACTTAAAAGATAAAGTCTGTTACATTGACCTTACCTCACATCACAATGGCTCTTTGCATAAGCAGATGGGAAGGGTTGATTTCCACGTGCCTGTGTGTGAGAGTATTAACTGACTGCTTTGACTGCAGAGATTTTAATAAGAACAGGAAGAAGGAAAGTCCTGGCACAGTCATTTCTTTATCCTGCCAATCTATAAAACATAAGGAAGTTAATTACTTCAGAGTCAAGCATCCAGCCTGATGTGTGCTTTGTTCTTCTAAACCTGGTGCAGTGGCATTCCCAAATTGTTCCAGCCACTGCCCATAGTTATCCCATGTCTCTACTCAAGATGTGCCAAGTTGTCAACTGTCTTTCCCTTCAGAACCTGCCAAAGCTTCTACTATGTCATTTCTGGAAGCCATGCTCTCTGCCAGACAACCGGCTCTCCTTACTTTCTTCAAGAGTTGAGAGGCTGCAGCACATGGCAACGATGGATTAAATCTCCAGATTTGGATAAAACAGATCCAGGTCCTCCCTTCCTTCTTATATGACCTTGGACTTATCACTTTACCTCACTGAGCTTAATTCCCTCATCAATACAATAGCAATAATATAGTCCCCATCTTGGAGTTTCTCTAAATATGGCAAATTCTCTAGTGAAACAGTATCCACTGCCTGAGGACAAAGCCAGGCGTTCATCAAGCCAAAAATATATTGGCTGAAATGTCACTGTAACAAGATGACATAGGAGCAAGAAGATTCTCACTGGAAGCATCTCAGTGATATTTGTCAGAAATTTGATTAGCTTTAAGCACACTTCTCGACCAGGACTCTGCAATCCAATTTATGTTAAACATATTTCTCTGTTATCTAAGTCGTATGGTCCCTAAGGACAGGAACTATACCCTTTCCACTTGTGTAATTTCCACCCATCATGTCTAAATTCATTATTTAAGAAAGGCTTTTAAACTCCAAAATCAGTTTTAAGAAAGGGGGAGAGGGACACAAAATATTTATTAAGTGCTTACACTAATTATTTCATTTTTATTTATTCTCACAACAGTTTGGTGAAAAAGATAATAATTTTCTTCTTCCCCCCTCCCTCTTTTCTTCCCTTCCTGCCCTTCTTCTCTCTCCACCTCCCATTTTTCCTTTATCTTCTTTTTTCATCAAAGAGAACTCTGAGACAAATGACTGTAGTGGTCATAAAGCTAATGAAACTTAGAGCTAGCAGGTGCATGCAAATATGTCAAACTGCAAAGCCCATGCTCTGCTCATCATCTCACATCATGGACTGAATAAAGTCCCAGTTACCTATTACTTATGAATTGTACAATGGTACTTAAGGGGAAGGATGTCCCAAA
Organism: Lasiurus cinereus; assembly: GCA_011751065.1. NCBI lineage: Eukaryota > Metazoa > Chordata > Mammalia > Chiroptera > Vespertilionidae > Lasiurus > Lasiurus cinereus. Next base: position 15,872,550 of record JAAGEH010000041.1, on the reverse strand, counting down.
AATGTATGCACATTTTAACAGCTGATAGCTCAATTTTGAAAATGAAATGTATTTTAATAAACACTATCTTTATAATTATTCAAAATATGTGTATACATTTTGGAGGGATGCCCTATATAAATGTACCAAACAACGAGGCTCCTAGGGATCAGTTTCCTCTTATAGGAAGTATCTTGTACCCCTCTATGCAGAGAAGATGCAGTGACCAATCACACACACACACACCAAAAAAAAAAAAAAAAAGTTCTGCTTAACTACCAAGGTGTCTAGAATAGTAATCAGAACGGCAGAGTTAGAGAAGTCTTTTGAAAGTGAACTTTGTCCAGAGAATGTGATAATTGCCTCCAAAGTGTGACTGGTCAGTCAGTAACTGCACTTGACTTAGAAAAGCCTGAAAGCCTCACCCTTCAACTCTACAACAACCTCAACATGTATCTTGTTGACAGGAAAATATAGTCAATTAACTTTCCACTCTGTTCCATGAAATGTGATTGTATAATCTATAGAGAAAGGAAGGAGACTAATCTTTAATCATCTATTCTATTTCAGGTGATATATGTCACTTACATTGTTTAGCTAACCTACACAACCACACTATTGAAACAAATTATGGGCCCTAACTGGTTTGGCTCAGTGGATGGAGTGACAGCCTGTGGACTGAAGAGTCCTAGGTTTGATTCTGGTCAAGGGCACATGCCTGGGTTGTGGCTCAATCTCCAGTGGAGGGCGTTCCGGAGGTAGCCAATCAATGATTCTCTCTCATCATTAATGTTTCTAACTCTCCCTCTCCCTTTTTCTCTGAAATCAATAAAAATATATTTTAAAATATTATGGGTGCTAGCTGGTTTATCTCAGTAGATAGAGCATTGGCCCATGGACTGAAGGTCCTGGGTTCGTTTTCAGTTGCTGGCTCCATCCCTGGCCCTGGTTTGGGCTCCTGGGAGAGGCAACCAATCGCTGTGTCTCTCACAATGATGCCTTGCCCCCTTCCTTCCACATTCTCTAAAAATCAATGAAAAAAATATCTTTGGGTGAGGATTAACAAAAAAATATAGTATTTCCATTTCATAAATGAAACACAGACACAAAGATATTGTTATGTGTCCAAAACATCACATGGCAAATACTCAAATCCAAATTCCTTAGGTTCAACCACCCTTATTCTTTTCACTATACCATTGAATTAAATATGACATGAATAAAATATAGAAGTGAGCCACTATTAATTTGCCATTTTAAGCCTGATGATTTAAGCACAGACAACCTTGAGCCATGCACCCACTCACAACTAAACTCTCAGTAACCAAAAGCTTCCAGCTTTTGAATAATCTGGGTCTGCCACCAACTAGCTAAATGTCTATGAATGAATAATTTAAGCTTTGGGAAAAGTTTTCTCTGGACCAAAGTTTTTCAAAAGTCAATTATTCATAGACCATCTTCATAATTTTTACTGTATCTTCATACCAACTGTACCATTATTTATATATTTTTGTTTCTTTACAGTAATTTATTTTTAACTTAAGAAAAAAACTTTATATCAACATCACAAACAGAATACTAGCATTAATTACTAACTAATTAATTAATTAATCTTATGTTAATTAAAATCTGGGTATACCTTAAAATCATTTTGTGTGCCATCAAATGAATATCTGCAATCCTTTAGAAAATATTGCTTTTAAGAAAATCAGGTCCACATCAGGAATAAATCACAACCCTTAACTATTTGCATCTCATTTGAATAGAATTACTTAGCTGTCATATCTCTGTGTTCTAGAATGTGCCATTTTTACAACCATCCTAACTAAGTCATGATGAAGAGTATTTTTATTCCCCTCTTCCTCCTCCTCCTCCTTTTTCTTTTCTCTCTCTCTTTCTCTCTCTCTCTCTCTCATTAACATCTTTATTGAGATTTAACTCACATGCCATACAATTTACCTATTTATTTTATTTTTTGTTATTGTTAATCCTCATCTGAAGATATTTTTGCATTGATTTTTAGAGAGAATAGGGAAAGACAGAGAGAAACATTGATGTGAGAGAAACACATCAATTGCTAGTCTTCTGCCTGAGCCCCAACAGTTCCCGTGCGGAGAGGTATCTGCAACCAAGCTACATGCCCTTGACCAGAATCTAACCTGGAGGCCAATGCTCATAGCCAAACCCATTTAAAGTGTATAATTCAATAGTATCTTCACATAATTGTGTAGTTATCACCACAATCAATTTTATAATATTGTTATTATTCCAAAAAGAAACCTTGTACCCTTCATTAGTCACCCCTATTCTTCCATTCCCTCCCCACTTCCTTAGGGAACCACTAATCTACTTTCTGTTTCTATAGATTTGCTTATTCTGGATATTTCATATAATATGTGAATTTTTGTGCCCGGCATTTTACTTACACTTAGCATGTTTTCAAGATTCATCCATGTAGAATATATTGGTACTTCATTCCTTTCTTTTGTTGCATATTCCATTAAATGGAATACCATACTTTGTTTATTCACTCATCAGTAGGTGGATATTTGGGTTGCTTTCACTTTTGAGATATTATGTGTAATTCTATCAACATTCATGTACAAATTTTATGTGGATGTATGTTTTCATTTCCTTTGGGAATATGCCCAGGAGTGTAATGCCTTGGATGATAAGAGATCTTAAGAGTGCTTAGGGTTATGTTTTAAATTGCTTTTTTGACTTTAATTAAATCACTCAACCATAATGATATTCTGCCTTAATTATAAAACTAGACAAGTGTTGTTATATTTACCAGGGAAAGGTCTCTCAAAACAGAAGTGCTACAATGGATAGTGGACCAAGACTGCAGAATGTGGGTTCTGCCACCAACTAGCTAAATGTCCATGAGCAAACTACTTTACCCTTTTGTCTCCATTGTTCTTTTGGAAAAATGAAGGGATTACACTTATTGTCCAACATTATTCCTCACTTTAAAACGCTGTAATTTTATTAATATATATAAAAGAATTCTAAAAAAATAAGGTATATCTCTATTATTATCACATATGGCAGCCTTTCTGGTAAATGACTGTGTCCTATGGTGAAATAACATTAGTGTTCAATTGTCAGGAAAAGTATACCTAAAATATACAATTTTCTCAAAAACAAGATCATATTCTCAAACAATTTTCAGGTGCTTATGAAACCTCCCAAAGGAAGGAAAAATAATTTCTTTTTCTTAATATAATTTTATTTTCTTAAACAAAGAAAATACTATAAGGGAACCCATATGTTTTCCCTTTGCAATATATTTGCAGCACACCCTGGTAACATAAATGACTTTGGAAAGAAATGTTGAAAAATGACCTTTGGGGGAGCTGGAGTCACAGTGCAGTTGTCCCACAGAGATCTGACTTGGAGGCTTGAAGCAAATGAGCACTCTAGCACATAAAAAATTTTACAGTTACACTTAACTGTGTGTTAACAGAAAAGATTATACTTTTAACAAAACATAGGGTGATTAGCCTTGGGAATCCTCAGGTATTTTAGTTTCTTATTTTCTCAGTTCACACAGAAATGCATTGAGGCATATTGCTATGCAGCACTACATGACATTTTAGAACAATTTATCATTGTATCATGGTTCTGTGGACTGACTAGACTCAGGGTGGTTCCCCATGAGATTGCCCTCAGACATCGGGGTTGCAGTTATCAGAATGTCAGGCATCCAAGATGGTTTGAGAGATGGCCACCTAATCTCAGCTTTACATCTTTAGTTCAGGAGAATGTATCTAAGATTCATTTGATATTTAAAAATTTACAATTACTGATCTTCAGGAAAGTCCTATTAAGTAGACAGACTAAGTATGAGAAAATAGGGACTCAAAGATAATCATGTTTGCTTGCCCCAAACAACATGGCTATGAGGAAGGGGGGAAAAATCCTAAGCACTGTTCATTTCCTTGCTCGGTATTATTTTCATTGCAACATATTACTTTTTTTATTCTAATGGACTGTGGTTCCTCACTGAAAAGGTTGAAACCAAAACTTGCCTTTCAGGACAATTGTCCTTTATACAGCTTTCTATAATCTAGATTAAATTCATCTTCTACCTGGGAGCTCTTTAAACACTGAAAACTTGGTTATCTTCTAAGATGTCACCCTTCCCCAGTCTTCAGTCATCTGTATAGTTCCTTTTTTCTCTTATTAGAACGTAAGAATTAGCCAATGTTTTTTTAATATCCATGTTTATTTATTTTGCCCTAAGATCAAACATTAGATTTTGGATCAAAGTCATAGTATTATTACTTTACAGCAACAAAAAAGTTGGTTCTCCATGACCCATGTTCTCCCTTCATAGTGATACAATGAGAGACAGATGTAACCCTGCTTCCACAAGTGACTTTTTCTTTAGCATTGTGGAAGAATAATCCCAAATGTATGAATCTGGGAGCTTAAATCGAAACTACCATATAGCTACCATTCTCCCCTCCTGAAAGACAGAGATAAGACTTTTCTCCATGATATTCTATGAGTTTGTATTTTAAACAGATGGCCCCAGGTATTGTACCTTCATTCCTTGGAATATGAAATCATAGCTTCTGGAGACAAATCCCTATTTCCAGACGTCTCTATTCAATCACTCTTTAATGTTCAATGTTTGTCCATTTACTTAGTTTTCTTAGCTCAGAGGTCATAATTATATAAAAATATTTTTTTCAGTTCCACATTAGTGTGCACAAGGGTTGAGTCTTTGGTCCCCTAGTCATTCCAGGCTACAAAAAATCAGCTTAGTGTTTTTTATACACTGCATACTATATAGAGGTTATTGAATAGCCAGTTTCTCCATTTGCATAACACTACCCCTTTAGCTTCATATTTTCTATCTAAATAATCAATTGACATCTCCATGATATATTTTGGACACCTTAAACTCGATATATTCAAAATAAGCCATCTGTCTTTCCTTCCTAAATCATTCATCTTTGTTTAGAGACACTTGTATACAGGTTATTCCCCAAAAAATGAATATACACTTTATTAGCCAACAGCTCAGATTTAATCCATTGCAATTAATAATGGTAACAAAAATGTCTATACATTTTTTGGGACACCTGTGTATTGGGACCATAGAATCTTTGAAGAGCCTAATAATCATCTTTGCTTCACCAATTTAGAGTTATGTCCTTTCTTCCTTTTAACAAATATGTACTGAGCATATATATTGTATGCCAGGCCCTGAGAATCCAGCAGTGAATAAAGTAATTAGATCCCTTGCTCAGAGGGAGCTTATGTTCTAATAGAGTGAGACAGACAATAAGCAAATGATAACTTAATATTACAGATAGAAATAAATATTATGAGGAAAAAGGAAAAGATCCAGTTATTTCTATTAACTATATCACCAAACAGGGTCACAATGTAAAATATCAGCTTTGACCTGTGACATAGCATTGACTTCTAAAACAAAACAAATGAGTCACACAGGAAAAAGATAGACCAATTCAACATTTCAGCATTCCTTAAGAATATGGTTCTTTTCCCAAATATAAAAAAAGACAGAAATTCCTGTGTTCTGAGACAACCAGGTTTTTACAATACCCTCTTTCATCCTCTTCCACTGAAGATCTCAAGAAGAGAATGGCCCATTGCATCCTTGAGTGTCAAGGTGCAATAGGAAGCCGAAGAGACAAGAAAATACATGAGAACAGAGTAATCTGTGGCTTACAATTTTTCACTCACCACATAATTCCAAGAATTTGTCTGGGACTATGCATCCCAAGCTGCTCACCTTAATAAGGAAATGAAATATATGGAATTCTCCAAGAATCAAGTAAGCCATCAGGAAAATGTGAGATAGGTAACAAAGATGATAGACAGAAAATGGAGATTAAGCCTGTGGATTCCCAGTGGTACTATAGGAAAACCTGAGTAAATCAGACAGACACAATAATCAAAGGTAAAATGGAAACAGATATTCTCGAGCTGAAGAGTAAGTTAAAACCACAATTGAGAGTTTATTAGACATCAGGTTAAAAAATAATCTATAAAAGAATACCAATAACTAGATTTGGTTAAAATAGATTTCAAGCAGAAAGAAAAAAGTAAATGTTTTTCCCCCTTCCACAGATTCACCTTGAATATCAAAATTCTTCCAGTCTTAAGTATGTCTTATTTATATACAATTTTTTTTTCTAAATTTATCTTCACTTTTTCTTGACAGGTCTTTAAGCTGCAGCACTTTTAAAACATTTACAACTGTAGCCGTTTTCTATTTCTCTACCATTGCAGTTTGCAAGCTAAATCCTAGACAAATCACTCTAAATTATATTGCAGAACTGAATATTATTTGTAATAGTCAGAGAAACACTACCTCTAAAAATTGAAGCGCAATAACGGTCATAAGGCTCATCAAGATTTGGAAAGGAAAATCAGCACCTCAAGTGGGCAGTCTCATACTTTGTCATAATTTGTCATCAAATAATATTTTCCCCTATGCTTGTTTTAATAGCCTCTTCATATACTTCATGTTTGGGTCTACTTTCTGAGTTGATATTTTTCCCCTTTATCCTGAAATTTGATCATCAACAGTTTCTGACATATCCCTTAAAACACTGAGGCATCTTAGAGTCCATTCTCCTTAGCTGCCTTTTAAATTTGATTCTGTACATTGTGAGAAACTCACATAAGATAAGGGGAAGTTTTGGTCATAACTCTCTCCATTATGGAACAAATAAGTAATTTTCATATATAGGGTGAATCCATGCAATTAATTGACATCAAGCAGAAGGTAATGAAAGTAAATTGATAATTTAAACAAAAATTTAGTTAGACGTGTGGCCAAAATCACAACTTCCTTACAAAATTACTAGAGGCCCGGTGCACAAAATTTGTGCACGGAGGTCCCTCAGCCCAACCTGCATCCTCTACAATCCAGGAACTCTCAGGAGATGTCCTACTGATGGCTTGGGCACACTCCCCATGGTTCTCAGCTCTATGTAGAGCCTGGGGGTTTCACTGCAGCCATTGAGATGAAGCCCCCATGCCCTGCTATCTGCTCTCTGCCTGCCACCACCATGCACCATGCGAAGGAAGCCCCAATGCCCTGCAGTGTGCTCTGTCTACCATGCCTGAGGGCTTTGCCAACACCGACACACTAAGGAAGCCCCCATTCCCTGTTGTCTGGGCTCTGTCTGCGAGGTCTGGGGTGTTCCTGCTGCTACCTTGCTTAGGAATCCCCCAAGCCCTGCTATCTGGGCTCTCTCTGCCATGTCTGGGGACTTCCCCACCACTACTGTGCTAAGGAAGCCCCTAAGCCCTGCTGTCCAGGCTCTGTCTGCTGCGCCTGGGGCTTCCCTGCCATCAGGGAAATGAAACCCCCATGCCCTGCTGTCTGGGTTCTGTCTAATGGGCCTGGGTCTTCCCTGCTGCCTCTGTGATAAGGAAGCACCCAAGCCCTACTGTTCAGGCTCTGTCTGCTGGACCAGGGGGCAGATCCAGCCTCACTGCTTGGTCCCCGCAAACCCCGGCAGGGTTGACAGACCCAGACACTGCAGCAGAGGTGGAGTGGGGAGGCTGGATCCACCCCCTCCATCGGTGGATCCAGCCTTGATGCTCCAGCGGATAGGCCCGGACACTCCAGTAGTAGGGCTGAGGGGACTGGACACCGCCATCTTGTGGCTATGGGGGCTGCCATTTTGTCACAGAGTGACAGTTAATTTGCATAATACTCTTTTATTAGATAGGATTATTTTATTTAAGAACAATATATCATAAGCTTCCAGCAACCAAGATTTCTGACCTGAGAGAATGAATAGAAGATTTTTTTTCCAGAAATGTACTCATCCATATAAAGTTTTGTCTTAGAGAAGTGGAATTGCAGTGAGAGAACAGCATGCAGATAAAATATTGCAAAAGCAATTTCTTTCATAGGGATCAAATTATTTCTATGAAGTTACTATAACTTTCCTTCTAAGAATAATAATTGCTTAGTCTTAAACAGAAGCACACATACACACATACACACACATACACACACAAATAGATAAACTAGGAGAATGCAAAATAAATCAACATGTAACAACTAGCAGAAAGGCAAACTTCGCAGAACAAAATCAGAAGATATATTCCCCCTTTCATTTTTTTACTATCTTTGATTTCTCAAAAATTTCAAATGTCTCCTCTGCTTTGGAAAATTAAAATGTCTTATTTAAAGGCAGTTTAACTTTCATGAACTTGTTAGAAATCTAGGTTCAATCAATCACTGGTGTTTATCCACAGTGGAGACCAAAAGGGAAATCTGTATGTCCACCTCCCCTCCCCACACACAGTAATGAGGTGACCCCTCACCCTTTCTGCTGGGGTGGAGTCAAAAAAAGCCAGTGAAGAGACAGGACTTTTAGAATCACCCAAGAGTAATGAGGCTAAAGACACTCCATCAAACAGGAATTCCTTTGTTTTTCCACTCACTTGTGAATAATGTCCACAATCTATGAGTTTTATAGAGTAAATGAGACCATACAGCATGGCCTCGGCCTTTAAGGGTAGAGGTGAAATGATAAGCATGTGTCATTAGCCATCATATAACCACATACAGCTTGCAGAAAGAAAAACTTAGTCTTGTCAAATGTTTATCAGTAATGCCTATCTTCCAATGAACTAGGCTCCTCTTTGCGTCTCCCCATACTCTTAAATAATGAAGCCATCAGCTTACCACAAAAAGTTTTCCTACTAATTAATCTTAATGAAGTCCATGGACAGAATTGACAAAAGTAAAATATTTTATTCCTTTTCCAACCTTCTTAAATTTCTAAGTCTAGATTGTTGATAAAATTTTGACATGGTTGCAGGTTGTGTTTGAGTCTAGTTTTGCTTTCTGGTTTTATTTTGTTTGTGTGCTGTGTTTTTGTTTTTTGTGGGTTTTTTTAAGACTATATTACAGTGAGCTATCTTCTGCATTAATGAGGAAAAAAAGAAAACTGATTTTTTTTCACTATTTTTCAGACCTTTATTAGGAAGTGAGGTGGGGAGGAGGGACTGCCCTGGTGCCTGCTTTCTATTGATGATCCCCATAAGGAGTTAAGGCTCCAAGTAGCAAGTGAGAGGAGGATGACTGGCTGAAAGAGCCAAAGCCTGGTGTTGGTCCCTAATATCAACCCAGGTGGGTGCACTGGTCTAGGTGAGGCCAGGATGAAGCTGCTAGTGGACCTGCCTCTCTTCTGCAGGCAGCGCACAGAGCTGGGGACCTGCAGGCCTGTTGTCACCTGGAAGCTGCCACACCAAACTGAAAGCAGGCAGCAGTGGCTGAGTGAATTTGGCCTTGAAGGTGTGCAGCAGTTGTTTTATATGGGCAGTGTAGGACAGAAAACCACAACCAGTTGTTGATGAGTAGACTCCAGGACCCTGCCATCTTGCCTAGCTGCTGGAAGCGGTCCAGGCTGCAGTAGGCCACCCCATCACGTGTAGAATTCAGCTAAGAGGTGATCCCATCCCTCATGACCTAAGGTATCCTATTGATATTTTCCATACAGCATGGCTTCAGCCTTTAAGGGTAGAGATGAAATGATAAGCATGTGTCATTAGCCATCATATAACCACAAACAGCTTTCAGAAAGAAAAAATGTAGTCTTGTCAAATATATGTAAGTTCTTCCTTTATTAGTAACACCTGGCTGGGGAATTGAAGGGGACACATCTGCCCCTTGCCATCTTTCTCCAGAACCTTGATATCCTGCACTTTGCCACCCATGCTGTGCTACCAAGCAATAAGAAGAAGATTCTTATCCACAACTCAACAGAGACTGAGAAACCTGGGTTTCTATTACCACCTGACTATAAAGAGGCAGTGTGCTCCCTTCTGCTGCTGAAGTAATGTCAGAGATATTCAGCTAAAACTGGTTTAAGTAAGATGTAGAATCACAGCATAATACAAAATTGCAAATTTCAACCTAAAAATGTTCATTATACCAACAACCAGGAGGATTTCAAACAAAATGAAAAGGGATAATCAATAGGTGTGAATACCAAGGTAACAGGCTCATTGGAATTGAAGCAGCCATCAAAAAAATGCCCTAGCCCAGTTTTCGACAAATTCATTAGTCAACAGAGTCAAATGTCAACAGTACAAAGATTGAAATTTCTTTTGAGAACCAAACTTTTTAAACTTAAACTTCTTCTAATGCCACTTCTTCAAAATAGACTCACCCCGAAAGTTGTATTTTGTGGAAGAGTCACACTCAAAGGCCCAAAGAGCCGCATATGACTCGTGAGCCTCATTTTACCAACCACGGCCCTATCCTGTTTGACTCATTGAATGGAGCATTGGCCTGATGACTGGGAGGGCCCAGGTTTAATTCTGGTTGGAGGCGCATGCCCTGGTTGCTGGCTTGATCCCAAATGTGGGGCATGCAGGAGGCGGCCAATCGGTGATTCTCTCCCATCACTGACCTCTCCTTCTCCCTAAAAAACAAAGCTTCAATGAGCAATTACAAACATTTGAATTTAGTGGAAGAAAAATAGAAAATCTCAGCAAGAAAAAATAAAGTCTCAGCAAAGAAATAGAAGATATAAATTAGAATCAAGTAAACATTTTAGAACTGAAAAATATGGTAACCAAAATTAAAAGTTCAGAAGACAGACCTAACAATAAAATGGAGGAGATAGAGGAAAGAAGCCATGAACTTAAAAATTGAACAATAGAAATTATTCACATAACCAACAGAAAGAAAATAGACTAGAAAATAAGTAGAGCCTTAGGGATCTTTGAGACTCTTAACAAAAGATAAAGTATTCTTGTAATCAAAGAAAAGAGGAAAAGGTAGGGCAATAATGAATGAAAACTTCTAAAAAATGGTAAAAGACATAAACTTACGGATTCAAGAAATCACGTGAAATCCAAATAGCATTATGGTTTTTGCTTCAACCATCAAGTATACTTTAGGAAACTCAAGAGGAGAAGAAAAGCCTCTTCTATTTATTTATATTTTGCTTACTCTATTCTTACTTCATGATTTTTCAAAGTTTCTTCCATCATTTTCTTTCCATTTAGAGAATTCCCTTTAACTACCTTTTTAAGGTAGATTTGCTGTGACAAATTACTTCAGTTTCCTTTCCCCTGAGAATATCTTGCTTGAATTTCCCTTCATTCCTAAAGGACATTTCCACTGGCTATGAAATTCTGAGTTATATTTTCTTTTCTTTCAGAAACTATTAAGACATATTGAGATATTTACTGTTTGCCTCCATAGTTTCTGAGAAATCTCTTGTCATTCAAATTGTTTTTCCCTGTAGGTTAAACATTTTTTTTCTATGGCTCCTTTAAGAAATTTTCTTTGCCTTTAGTTTTCAGAGGTTCAATATTTATTCGCTATAGCAATGGATTCCTTTAGGTTTATTCTAAATACGTCAGAGTGGATAAAAAAAAAAAAAACCTGACCCAACTATATGTTTTCTATAAGAAACCTACTTGAAGTATAAAGATGCATATAGCATAAAAGATGAAATGAAGAAAGATATCATACTAACATAATCTAAAGAAAGTAAAAGATCAGATAAGCCATGTAAGCAGAGACAGAACCAAAAGAGGCCCTACCTGGTTCCACTCAGTGAATAGAGCATCAGCCTGTGGACTGAAGGGTCCGGGTTTAATTCCAGTCAGGGACACATGCCTGGGTTATGGACTCTGTTCCCAGTAGGGGGTGCGAAGGAGGAAGCCTATTAATGATTCTGTCACATCATTGATGTTTCTCTTTCTCTCTCCTTCTCTTTTCCTCTCTGAAATTAATAAAAATATATTTAAAAAGAAAGAAACAAACAAAAGAAATGCTAAAGATAAATGCTAAAGACTGTAATGAAAATGAGGAATTACTTTGATGCACTTATTAATTGGCTGTACATGGCTGAGGGAAGAACATCTGCTACAGAATATATCAATAGAAACATCCAGAACTAAAAAGACCAAAGAGAATAAAGACTAAAAAAAAAAAGAAGAAAAAGAAGAGAATATCCAAGAATATGTATAATGGGACTATCAGAAGCAAAGAAAATCAAAAGGAACATATGTCATATTTGAAATAACAATAACTGACAATTTCTCCAAAATATTATCATATGATCAGGAAACCATTTGGCAAGGTTCAGTGATCTACTTGATCTACTTAGGGTTACAGGAAGCCCAGCATCCAGTGTAGGTTCTCCACCTCCGAAGAGGGAGAGTCAGTCCTGGGATCAAGGGAGCTGAGCTGAGGTCCACTCTCAGCAGGTCTCTCTCTAATACATCCCTTACTTCTCATCGGGAATCTGAACACTCTGAGAATGAATGACTCTCCATTGAACAAAACAGTTTTCTTGCTTGGTTCCTCTGTCAGACTGATCTTCAAAAGCATGAAGTTCACCAAAAATTCTTCCTTGGGGAAGTCCAAGAAGCTGACTACCAAGGAAATATCTGTACACCCCAGAGTATTCCCAACACAGGAAGAAAAGAAGCATGCATGGAAGGAGAGGAACCGAACACCCCCATAACGCCCTAATGGAAAGTATGGTCAATCTCATGTCTGTTTAAGTTCAACAGTGAAACTTCCTACCCCTGATTCATGACCTTTGACATTGGGTCAAAAAAGAAACCACCTGATGATGGAACAGTAGGTCCAAAGAGAGGTCAAAAATGCTATGGAGAGCAACTAGTTTTCTTAAAGAAAACTATAAATATTTCACCTCACTTTCTTATTGCTTAAATGGTTTCTGAGAAGTCAGATATGATTCTTATCTTTTTCCATTTTTTAAGATAAGGTATATTTTTCTGTCTCTTCTTTCAGTATTTTTTTCTTCATCTTTGATTTCTTTTTTTAAAATATATTTTATTGATTTTTTACAGAGAGTAAGGGAGAGAGACCAAAAGTCAGAAACATTGATGAGAGAGAGACATCGATCAGCCGCCTCCTGCATGCCTCACTGTGGAGATGTGCCGGCAAGCAAGGTACATGCCCCCAACTGGAATCGAACCCGGGACCCTTCAGTCCGCAAGCCGATGCTCCATCCACTGAGCCAAACCGGTCTCGGCATCTTTGATGTCTTGTAGTTGAAATGATATGTCTACATGGCAGGGTTATTTTTTATTTATTTTTTTTAGTTTGATGTCTGATAATAATGTACTCATGTTTTTTTGGTTGTTTTTTTTTTTTAATATAAAACAATCTTAGTCATGATACTATCTGTAAGCCAAGATCGCCACTAGAAAAAAAATGTATGTCTGTGTAGCTTCCAAGTCCTGTCCTAACTGTCCAAAACTAATCTGGTCCTTTTAGAATCCTTTCTGGAAATGTTTAAGCTTCCAATGATTACTGGGCTCACTATTAGATGGATGCTATAATGATATAATTCAATAAGTCTTGGACATGCAAACTTGTAAGCACATACAAACATTTGCATCAAGTAAGTACAAAAACATGTGGCACCCTTATTCTCTGTTCTTGTAAACAGTTAGAAGCAAATAACTTAACTTCTTTTTTTTAAAATCCTCACCTGAGATACATTTTTATTGATTTTTTTTTTTAGAGAAAGAGGAGAGGGAGGGGAGGGGGAGGGGGGGAAGGGGGGGAGAGATGGGGAGAGAGAGAGAGAGAGAGAGAGAGAGAAAGAGAAACATAGATGTGAAAGAGAAACATGGATTGGTTGCCTCTCAGACTGGTCCCCATTGGGGATTGAGCCTGAAACCCTTTGGTGTGCAGAACAATGCTACAACCAATAAGGCACAAGCTACTAACTTTCATGTAAGTTTCATATCAATACAAATGTGACGATATTTTGACTACAGGGTCAGCTAACCTTGCAGTCAGATCAGATGCCAGAATCTCCTATTAAGTAGGGGGATACAGAAACAAATGAGTATTAGATTCATTTTGGGGTGACACCCCAAAAGTTACTGGGCTCTCCAGATTCTTATATCTAATTCCAACATGGCCAGAGGTTACCTGTATAATATTTCTAATAAAACACCTATTTGGTCATTACTCACTTCACCAATACAAAATTATTTCTAATATCTCATGCTAATTAACAGACTGCCTCCCTTAGTGATTCTCAGATTAAATGCTCACAGAATCCACCAGGAATCTTGCTAAAGTGCAGACTGATTCATTATTTCTGGATTGAAGGCCTGAGACACTACATTCTACCAAGCTTGTAAGTGATGCCTTCAGTAGTGTCTCTGGGCCACACTTGCAATAGAAGGGGCCAACACAGATTTAGAGGGTGATATTGAAGTGCCTGTTTGAGGCTGCTCTGAGTGTGCACTCCAGGTTATTAGAATGTACGCTTAAATAGGGCACACCAAGTGCTAACTAATCATTTTGGTGTAAAATTAATTTTCTCATCCATGAACATATAAATAAGTACAGACAATATAAAATAGTTTGTCCAAGCACAATGGGCACAAACAAATAACATGTCACTTTGGCAGAGAGGGAAAAGGAAGGAGAGAATGAGTAGAGTGCCACTACTCAGTGTACATTTTTATGAAAGCAGTGCCCACTTGGCTCTACTTTCTCATATAAACCTGAGAATTTCCAATACAGAACACAGTCATTAGTCATCTCCCAGCCCAATTCCCTCAGAAATGTGATAGCTAAACATCAGGCTGTGTTTGTTTGCTTTTCTCCCCAGTGGGGAAAGATATGCCCATTGGCTGACATTTTACAATGAGCTTTATTTATTAGCAGCTTGTGCCTCAAAGCAATGTTGCTACCCATTGCTTTTGGAACTACATATGAATTGACAATGTTAGCATACATCAAAATTAAATACAATGGGTTCCCTTGATATCAATATACATTGTTTATACCACTTCCATCTAATCAGATTAGACAAGTTATCCTAGCCAAATGAAGATTAATATATGCACTAGTACAATATCATCTCACAGGATATTATTGCTTTTTCTTGTTAATAAGATATATTCACATATATTTCCTGCCATTAAGCATGGCAAGGTAAACAAATGCATATCTTTGATAACAATGTTATGCGGTGGTATTATCCTGAATGCAGTTCTACTGGTCTCAGGTTAGTTATTTCCAAAATATTAGTAACTCAAAGCTTTGACTCTGATGCCAAATACTTTGAAAACTTTGGATTTGGAATTATTGGCCACTTAATTCCCATATCTGATTTAACCAGTAGCATGATTGAGACAATTACTTAGATTGTATTATTTTTAGCTTAATTTATATTTATTAATTTGAGAGATAGAGAGAGACATAAATTTATTGTTCCACTTATTTAGGCATTCATTGATTGCTTCTTGTATATTATGCCCTGATGGGGATCAAACCCACAACTTGGAGTATCAGGATGATGCTCTAACCAGCTGAACTATCCAACCAGGGCCTAAGATTTCATTCTAACTTTTCAAAAATTTAAGCTGAGCACTAAAACTAAAACAAAAAAAATATGAATACTTAGGAACTCATAAAATGAAAAAAAGAGACAAATATGAATTGAGCATTGTAAAGTGTTGTTATGAGGTTGCATCAAGAGCTGTCTGAGGAATAATGCAGGGTTAGGAAACCAACTGTCTGGCTAGATCAGGAAACTTTCAGAGATGACTCTATTTGTTGAGTCTTGGAGGAAGAAAAAGGGGAATGCAGAAAGTTGAGAAAAAGAACATTCTTGAGAAAAAGAAAACCCGTGTACAAGAAAGGCACATAATTATAAATGTCCTAATGTATTCGGAATTTGTCAAGATTGTGTTAGTGGCAGGAGTTGAAGCTGGAAAAGGCAAACATTGCCACAAAATAAAGAACTTAATGTGTCATATTGAGACATCTGGACTTGATCCAGAAAGTAGTATTTATCTAAATAAAGTTTTAAAGAAGGAAAATTATAATGGGAAGTGCGATTTTGAGAATAGCAACTCGCTGGTAACCTGGATACTCAGAGAGAATGTAAACTGAAGATAAAGAGATCATGTACTGCAAAAACAATGGCTTGAGCAAGATAACATGAGGCTAAATCAGTTCCGTGAGAATGAAAACAGATGCTGGGAAGTAGTCTGGACATATTTGTGAGTACATGGATATGGGGCTGAGGAACAGCCCTCCTTGCATTTATAAAATGTAAGATATAGTTCTGAATGTTTGATTAAGCCCTAATGTTTGACTTGAAGTCTAATAGTTACAATCTGGAAACAGCCCAAGTGCCCGTCATTAGAGTAATGGATAAAAAAGGTGTGGTACCTTTACACAATGGAATACTATGTAGATGTAAAAAGGGGTCTTTTAGAAACTAAGATGGCACATAGGTAAACACCTAAAGTGCTGCCCTGTACAACAATTTCAAAACCATAACTAAAAGACAAAACAGATATCATCCAGAACCACAGGAAGACTGGCTGAGTGGAAATTCTACAACTAGAAGGAAAGAGAAAAGTACACGGAGACTCAGAGGAGTTTCAGGAGGCAGAAGAACTGAGATACACACAAGTGTGCAGACAGGACTGGAAACTGAGTGTGCGGCTGGCTTTCTCAAGTGGGAGGGAGACAAAAGCTCCCAATAGCTCTGAACTCCAGTTCCAGGTGAGACTCTGGGGACACAGACTCATTCGGGGAGAAACTGGACTGTCTGGCAGTGGGCAGAACTCAAAGTCAGCTTTCTCTCAGAGGTGCTTGCAGCGATTACCATAGGACACTGAGACACAGGGGCCTATTAGGGTAGGGCTGTCAGGAAACCAAAGCTGTCCACTCTGGCCTGAGACTTCGCCCTATCCAAGCAGAGCACAGAGGCTTTTGCAAGTGTTGTCCATAAGGGTGTCTCCAGAACACAAGATCTCCCAGCATAAACACAGCTGATCCTCACAGCAATTAGCCTGGAGGTCAATTCCTCCCAGTGATACCAACAACAATCAAGTCTTTACTACAAAAAGACTGTGCACACAGCCCACAAAGGGGTACACCAAAAGTGTCCACCTCAGATAACTGGGGAGGCTGAGCCACTGGTCCCTATAGGACTCCTAGCACACAAAGCTACTCTATCAACTCAGGGAAGCGGCAAAATACAGAGACAAAGAAACAGATCACAATGGAAAGAAATGGAGGAAAGCAAACTACTGGATATAGAGTTCAAAACCACGGTTATAAGGTTAAGAATTTCCTAGAAAAGATGGATAAATTTAGCAAGACCCAAGAGGAAATGAAAAAGGAACATCTAGAAATTAAACATACACTGACTGAAGTAAAAAATATTATGCAAAAACCTAATAGCAGTCTAGAGGAAGGCAAGAATCAAGTCAAAGATTTGAAATACAAAGAAGCAGAAAACACTCAACTGGAAAAGAAAAAGGAAAAAAGAATCCAAAAATTGGAAGATAGTGTAAGGAGTCTCTGGGACAACTTCAAGCATAACAACATCAGAATTATGGGGGTGTCAGAAGAAGAGAGAGAGCAAGACATTGAAAACTTATTGGAAGAAATAATGACTGAAAACTTTCCCTATCTGGTGAAAGAAATAGACTTACAAGTACAGGAAGTGCACAGAAATCCAAACAAAAAGAATCCAAAGAGGACCACACCAAGACACATCATAATTAAAATACCAAGAGCAAAAGACAAAGAGAGAATATTAAAAGCAGAAAAACAGTTAATTACCTACAAGGGAGCACCCATACAACTGTCAGCTGATTTCTCAACAGAAACTATGCAGGCCAGACAGGAGTGGCAAGAAATATTCAACATGATGAATAGCAAGAACCTACAACCAAGATTACTCTACCCAGCAAAGCTATCATTCAGCATTGATGTGCAGATAAAGAGCTTCACAGATAAGAAAAAGCTAAAGGAGTTAGTTCATCACCACCAAACCAGTATTACATGAAATGCTGAAAGGTATTCTTTAAGAAGAGGAAGAAGAAGAAAAAGGTAAAGATAAAAATTATGGACAACAAATACATATCTATCAACAAGTGAATCTAGAAATCAAGTAAATAAAAAATCTGAGGAACATAATAAACTGGTGAATATAATAGAATCAGGGGCATAGAAAGGAAGTGGACTGACCATTCTCGGGGGGAAAGGAGTATCAGGGGTTCAGGGAGAAACTAGACAAAAATCATACACCTATGGATGAGGACAGTCGGGTGAGGGGAACGCAGAGGGCAGGGTGGGAACCGGGTGGAGGGGAGCTATGGAAGAAAAAAGAGGAACAATTGTAATAATTTGAATAATAAATACTTATTAAATTAAGAAAGGAGGGGTGGGGGAGTCTCTTATCCTTTGAACCAGAATGAAAGGACCTGGAGAGTATTATACTAAGTGAAATAAGTTAGTCAGAGAAAGAAAAGTATCACATTATCTCACTTATTTATGGAATCTATTGAACAAAATAAACTGACAAACAAAATAGATCTAGAGACATAGAAGCAGGTAACAGACTGAGGGTTCTCAGAGGGAAGGGGGTAAAAGGAAGAGGTCAACCAAAGAACATCCTATCTAATAAAAGAGTAAAATGCAAATTGACCATCACTCCAATACACAAGATGCCTGCCCCCATGTGGTCAAAGATGGCTGCCCCCATGTGGACACAAGATGGCTGCCAAAAGATGACCAGCAGGTGAGGGCAGTTGGGAGGGACCGGGCCTGCAAGGGAAGGCAGTTGGGAGAATTAAGTCTGCAGGGAAGGGCAGTTGGGGGAACCAGGCCTGCAGGGGAGGGCAGTTAGGGGTGACCAAGCCTGTAGGGGAGCGCAGTTAGGGGCAAACAGGCTGGCAGGTGAGCAGTTAGGCATTAATAAGGCTGGCAGGGGAGTGATTAGGGAGCAATCAGGAAGGCAGGCACGTGAGAAGTTGGGAGCCATCAGTCCTAGATTGTGAGAGGGATCCCAGATTGGAGAGGATGTAGGCTGGACTGAGAGACACAGCCCCTGTGCAAGAATTTCGTGCACCGGGCCTCCAGCATATATATATATATATATATATATATATATATATATATATATGCATAACCCATGGACAGAGACAATAGTGCATGGTTTTTTTTGTGTGGATGATCTCTTCTATTATCCTCTGCTAGATTTATTATGCAGCCATCATAGGCCCCAGGATGTTTTGGGACCTGTAGCAGCTTTGAATAAATTCCAGTATAAATTGCAGTCAAATTCTGACTCAACCATGCAGTATTTCAGAATCCTCTATCCTGGGACTGCTCATACTTTCTTTCCGTGCTCTTTTAGCAACCAGACTACATTTTTCATCTAGTGTTGATTACGCTCTCCTTTAATGTTCACTAGCTTATGAACTCAGAGAATGTAAACTTGTTATCTGGTGCAACTTTGCATATATAAGAGCCTGAGGCATGATGCAAATAACAATAAATATGAAATGATTCAACCTGCTATTCTGGTTCTTTCATTTTACCACCTGGGTGTTTATTTACAGAATTCTTATGCTGTAATGGCTAAGGGCTCAGCCTTTGGGTCCTGGCTGGTATGATTCAGTTTATTGGACATTGTCTCATGTACCAAGGATTTGCTGGTTCAATTCCAGTCAGGTCAGATGCCCAGGTTGTGGCCTGATTCCCAGGAGTAGGCATGCAGGAGGCAGCCGATCATTGATGTTCCGCTCTCACATTGATGTTTTTCTCTCTCTCCCTTTCCATTCCTCTCTAAAAGTCAATTTAAAAATATATTTTTTTAAATAGAGTTCAGATTTTGGGATCCAAAACTACCCTGATTTGAATCATGGCTATATCCCCAAACATCAGAGTGATCTAGGGCAAGTTACTTCATGGGGATTGTTAACAGGGACCTCACGCAGTCACCACAAGAATTTAATGAGTTGCTCTGACTGGTTTGGCTCAGTGGATAGAGCATTGGCCTGTGGACTGAGAGGTCCCAGGTTCAATTCTGGTCAAGGGCATGTACTTTGGTTGTGGGCATATCCCCAGTATGAAGTATGTAAGAGCCGCTGGTCCATGTTTCTCTCCCATCAATGTTTCTAGCTCTCTATCCCTCTCCCTTCCTCTCTATAAAAAAATCAATAAAATATATTTTTTTAAAAAGAACTTAATGAGTTGATATGAGTAAAGCATTTAGAACAGTGCCTGGTACAGAGTAAATATTCAATAAAAATTAGCAAATTCATTCAGCTGCTCCTCAAGTCTGTGATTATTAAAGAACAAAGGACAGGGTAGCATGTTGTACAGAGGTTTTATTTACAATGAGCAGGAAGAGAAAGGCTCTGGAGCAGAGCAACCTAACAGATTCTGCAATCCAGGAAGACATGATTAGGAGTACACTAAGACAGAAAGGAGTAAGCAGGTGTAGATTCCCAGATGGGCAGGAATCAGAGACCAGGAGGTCAGAGTCTGTGAGAGCAGTGCCATAAATAGCATGGAAAATACTAGTAGATGTGTCTTGCCATCTCTCCAACTATAGCACTCCAATTTATTTCTCCAGAAAGACATTAACATTCAGAGTTAAAACTGGGAGACAACTGAAGAGAATAGACACCAGAGGACTGAACACAAAGGCACAGAATAGATATGATGGTCCACAGAAGGATCAAACTATTTACACAAATACAAACTGTGTCATTCAGTGGCCCACAGTTACTGCTGGGCAAGAGGGCCTTAGAGCTGTCCCATTTGACATTTAAAATAATGAAGGCAGAAATGTCAAACTTTGCAAAACTACTAGCTTGAGTAACAGAGAAGAGGTGTTGGTTGGTTACTTGATTAATAACGGGGTGCTCTTTACTTTGGATGCTCATTTTTATGTCTTGGATAAAAAGCATTAGTGTTTTAGACATTTTGATGACTGGGCTTTAGCACAGTTATTCTCATCCAAGTTTAGTTTTAATTGATAAAAATAGTTGGATTCATCTCTCAGGCTATTGAAAATAAAAAAATATTTACTGGGTTTATTTTGGAATATTTTAGTAATAAAACACTTAAATGTCATGGACAAAACCATACTGCAGTCATTTTTATTACTGGAATCTGTTAATTAAAATATTGCATAACAATAAAAATTAAATTGGCCTTAAAACTACAAATATATTAAGATCTATACCCTTCCACTGTACTTATTTTAAAATTAATGATTAAAACAAAGAGTTAACGTAATAATATTGGATTAAGTCTTCAACTTGTAAGGATTTAAAACCATGTCAAATTTAGAATAAAACAACAGGACTAGACCTATAGAATACAGAACTTTATAATACACATTCACCATGTACTGTTCACAGGGGTATGTTAAATATTTCTCCATATTCAGGTATTCTCGCACTACTGAGCCACCATCGGCGTGGACTTCGCGCTCAAAGTGCTTCACTGGGACCCGGACACAGTGGTGCGCCTGCAGCTCTGGGACAGCGCAGGTCAAGAAAGATTTGGAAACATGACAAGGGTCTATTACCGAGAAGCCATGGGTGCATTCATTGTCTTCGATGTCACCAGGCCAGCTACGTTTGAAGCAGTGACCAAATGGAAAAATGATTTGGACTCCAAGTTAAGTCTCCCTAATGGCAAACCAGTTTCAGTGGTTTTATTGGCCAACAAATGTGATCAGGGCAAGGATATGCTCCTGAACAATGGCCTCAAGATGGACCAGTTCTGCAAGGAGCACGGTTTCGTAGGATGGTTTGAAATCTCAGCAAAGGAAAACATAAACATTGACGAAGCCTCCAGGTGCCTGGTGAAGCACATCCTTGCCAACGAGTGTGAGCTGATGGAGTCCATCGAGCCAGACATTGTGTAGCCTCACCTCACGCCGCCCAGGGCGGTCAGCTGCTCCAACTGTGCCAGGTCCTAGTGGGCTCTGTGGTGGCACATTACCCCATCCTCTCAGACATGGTGCCTCAGCTTTTGCCAATTTGGGAAAATGTCATGATAGGGACACACATGTGACACGCCAAAGATCTATGCCTCTATCTTACCTATATGAGAGAAATAGCAAATGTGTTTTTAATGTCTACTCCTCCCCCCACCCCACCCCGCCCTGCCACCCAGCATCAGCAACTGTGTTTACAAGCATTTAGAATATTTAGTGTGTTAAAAAATTGTGTCTGGTAGCTGATCACCATTCTGCAGGATGAGATTAGGCCATACTATTTGCTTCTTTGCATCAGCCAAGGCCTCAGGTTTTGATGAGAAAGGGGAGAAGGGCAGACTCGCTGGCAAGTTGAGCTCTGGCTTTCATTTTGCCACTGGTATCTTTGCCCAGACTTGAATATATTCTCTGCTGCTCTGACCGGCCTCCTAAGTTGAAATGGTCTTTTCTCCAGACATGACCTCCATTCCCAACAGACCCAGGAGTTTCCTCTGATTTAGCTCTTAGGAGTCATGCACACAGGCTTCCTGTGCTTTTGCTTTTATTGTGGCTTGCCATGCCCCGAATGTGGATTTAACTGGAAAATGTATGAAAAACATCTGCCCCCTGTTTGTGCCCTTTTGTTAGCTTTCTCTGACTCATGCTGTGGGACTCTGTACATGTAATATATATTGTATATATTTTCACAAGTGAAAAATAAAACATGAACGGACTCTTTCCTTAAAAAAAAAAAATTACAGGTATTTTGTAAACAGTGTTGACTTTTATCTTATGTTCAATAGTCTTTAAATCCCAACAGCATTATAATTTTTGCATTTTTAAAATGCCTGAGCAAGTGTCTATAATAATTATATAATCTAAAGTATTTTTATAAGGTAAAACTACTTATGTAAGTAGTATATCTAGCAGTGTTAGCAATTTCACATGTATGTAACATGCACCTGTGCATATCCAGCCTCAGTAATGTGTATATACCATTTGCAGTCCAATTTAATGTTAATTTGGTAAGTGGCATTTTAGTTAACCACGCAAACATAGTGCAAATATTTGACTTATTTTATTAAAAATGTAAATTTGATAAAATATTTGAAGGAATTATTTAAGGTATAAAAATGCTGTTCTCAACTTGCTATATAAGCCTACAGATTTTTCTTTTCAGTGTGAACTTTTCTTCATTTTTCTCAATACAAAAGTGTTTCAAAAAATAAGTTTGATTTTTTTTGTAAGATAAATTATTTGTTCCAATTCCCTGTTAAACAACCATGACCTTTTCCTCTTACCTTTTTATATATAAGTAATCTTTCATTTGGTTAGTGATTGTTAAGATGTTCCCAGCCTTTGTGGCTGAGTGGTTGAATGTGGTTAGTGGTTATTAAGATGTGCCCAGACTTTGTGGCTGAGTGGTTGAACGTGGAGTTATGAACCAGGACACATATCCAGGTTGTGAGCTCAATGCCCAGGAGTGAGCATTCAAGAGGCAGCTAATCAATGATTCTCATCATTGATGTTTCTCTCTCCCTCTCCCTTACTCTTGGAAATCAACAAAATTATTTTTTTTTAAATAGAAAGATGTGCTAGAATGTAGATGCCTTGTTCAGCACTCTGAAACAAAATTAAAAACTTAAATTTAAAAAAAAAAGAAAGCTGTTTGATACATAAACCTTTCTGTCCCTCTGGCCTCTATTCACTTGCTTACTCTTTTTTTCTCTTTCCCTCTGTCTGCTTTCAAATTATGGCTTCACCTATCCAAGTTATATAGTATTAGCAACTAACTACATCTGTAGTGAAGGAGTATTAGAATGATCCAGTCTTGGACATTAATAGTCTGAGACAGAAAAATGTGTCACATAATGTTGAAGAATAGTGCTAAGCACTTTGACAAATATTAAAGTGGTATGAGTCAAGATACGGTCCAGCTCTCATTCTGGTTTGAGAGAAAGTGCTAATATATTTGCAATAGTACTATTAATATATGATAATGAGTTTAAAAACAGTTTATGTGTACTGAGCTATACAAACTTCAAGGATTCAAAATAAAAGTGGTCCAGTAATGACTGCAGTGATTGAATGAATTGAGTAGCCCCTAAGGATGGATATGACTTGGCTAAGCAGAGGGAACAGAGGTGATCGCCTGAGGCACAGTAGAAAAAACATATATGCAAAGAGAAATAAATGAACACAGTAAATTTATGTGAAGATGAGGTTGCCTGGAGTGAGCAGTATAGGTTTTAAGGCCAGACAGCTCTGTGCTGAGGAAAGCTCTGAAGAGCAAAAAGAAGAATTGAAGCACATAAGGTGGAGAATAAGGTACTACTGTGTGGGATCTTAATTATTTGCTTTGTCATATAAAAAATGAGAAATTTGAAAAGCATAAGAAGAGTGTCACCCACTAGAATTTAAGGAAATTTGAACTTCATTGAACAAAGCAATCTCCTTGGCTAATTACCTTAGCACTTTACAGTCACAGACAGCTTCACCTTTAGGGCTTCACAATGTGCTAGCACTATATAACATGGATAGTGAGGTCATAACTTGAAAGGGATATAAAAAAATGAAAGGAGTTTTAGGGATAAAATAGGCAGGTTTAGGGAGTTTTAGGAATAAAGAGGGTCCATGGGGGAGGAGTGCATAGGTGAGGGTTTAGAGCTGCCAGAAGGCGTACATTCATAGAGAAAAACAAAAGAGGGCGCCACAGAATAAGAGGAGAGGAAGGCATCCATTCACAGAAGATAGGAAAAGCCAGAACTGTGGGGAGAAAGATGAAAATAGATTTTCACAGAGGATAGAGAATTCTACCGCTGAAGTGGAAGAGAAAGAGGAGGGCACATGAGGGTTTGGCCTTTGAAGTTGCTATAGTGACCAATAAGAAGGGAGCATCAAGAGACAAATAAGTGCAGCCTTTATAAACCTAGGAATAAAGAGCTTGGTGTGTTACCCCCTTGAAACCCCGTTCTATATGGGAGTATGTATTTGTTTCCAATAAATTTCCACCTTTTTATCTACCACCTTTTGTCCATGGCTTCATTCTTGGAATCCTCCTGAACAAAAGACCAGGAAAGAAATCACCCTTGCATCCTGCTCAGGAAAACAACCTGACTCAAAATGAGCAGGCTTTTTAAGAGCAGGAAAACAGATCAAGGGGTTAGAACTACAACTACCTTATTTCCAAGAATTGAGCTTCTACTGCTAGGTCAGATCTGTCCTGAGAACTCTCTTAACATTCAAAGAGTGTTGTAATGTCTCTTACAATACTCTCACAACCTATTTTGTTTATCACATTTTTCTGTACATTTATTATAGTTAAATAAACATTACTTTCTTGATTCTAGTTTGTTGAGTTCATTCATTCCTAGTGTTGATAAACTCTGTCTTCCAAAACCCCAGACCTGAAGGCCAGATGCTGGTCCTTGGTGAATTTTCCAGGCAAAGGCTCCCTTGGAAAGTCTCTTGTCAGTGAAACACCTGCTATAGAGAAATAGACTGTCTATAGCGACAGTTACCAAGACATTGTCACAAGGCTTGGTTAAACAGGCTGTATGGTGATAATATGTTGGATGACACTTCCTTAAACCAGTCTGGAAGCAACCAAATCTCAATAAAAGCCCAGAAAGTACAGCTCTACTCCATCTAAAATCATTAAACTGATTATTGACCACCTCAGTTCAAATTGATTGGAATCATGTCTTGACTGAGAGTTCCTAACCCACTGGCTTTTGTTACTGGTAGGCAGTCTTTGATATTATTGATAATCACATCAAACACCCAGAAACTCTCCTGATTTGTTTGTTTGTGTGTTTTTTCAGTTACAGTTTACATTCAATATTATTCTCTTTTATTTTCAGATGTATAGCATAGTACTTTACAGAGTGGTCTCCCTAATATATTAAGTATCCACTTGGTCTCATACAAAGTTATTACAATATTATTGATTATATTCTCTATGCTGTACTTTACATCCCTGTGAATATTCTGTAACCACCAATTTATACTTCTTAATCCCTTTACTGTTTTACCCAGCCCCCCAACAGTCTTCCCCTCTCTCAACCTTCTGTCTACCTCACCAGATTCTTGAATTCCAAGTGATCTTCACCCTTCACCCTGAATTTTATGCTTTCTCTATATCCTCAATGCAAAAAAAAGGAAACCCACAAATTATTTTTTTGTCATTTATATAACTATTTAAACTCAATTTGCAGTCTCTTTTCTGCTTCTTTTTGTGCTCCCTTTTTATCAGACAAAAAGTTTCCACTCCCCATAGGGCAGAAGCAAATTGATCATGTCCTCAGAGAATTAACATCTTACAGAAAGATTCCTAAGACTTATCCTTGAGTTGCTGAAGATTTGGAGTGTTCTGTGAAATCCTGACATAGCCAGTGGGACTATTTGGGGTAGGCACTGTGCCTCAGCCTCTACTGCTGCTTAATCTTGGTTCACTGATAGGTCTGCAATGACTCAATTGGCATTCCAAATGCTGGCTTTAAAATGTTAAATACTGAGATATGGAAGCATGGAATACAGTGAGGAATCTCAGAGGGAAGGTGGGGAGGCATGGGTGGATGGGAGCTAACCAACAAAAGACCTTGTATGCATATATGCATAACCCATGAACATAGACAAGAGGGTGCTGAAGGCCTGGAGTGGGGTCATTGGAGGAAAAAGGGAACATGTGTAATACTTTCAACAATAATTTTTTTTAAATGATGCCAAACACTGAGGTATGCATGAGTCTGGAAGCTAAGGTACAGCTTATTTTCTTGGGAGTGTTATTTTTTCACTTTAAAACAGATCCAGCAAAGGTGTCAATTTTTCCTTAGTTAAGTAAGGTTGGAATGCAAGATCCAGAGAGGAGTTCTCTTGTATGGGCCAGAGGCAAGATCCGGTGTCTCACATTTGGTGAGAGTCTTGAACTCACCTTTCCACCTTCCACACCCCCCTTTGGAAAGAAGGGGAGGGAAGATGGAGCCTCTCTCATATGTTAGAAAAGGAAAAGATTTCAGCTACTGAGAGGAGGAGAGCCAAGGCTTTACAATGAGATGAAAAGGTTTGGAGAGACGTTGGAGTCAGCGCTGGTACAGCTGAATGATGCCAGCCTTGTGCAGGTCTTCCCACAGCGTTGCCTCAAGACACAGATCATGGTTCATATAAAATTTCAGTGGCATCTTTTCTCGGTCAAAATAGTGGTTAAAAAAGTTCTGGTAGTTTTTTGTGATAAATCCATAGGCACTAACCTGATCACATGTATGCAAAGCTGTCAGCAGCATGAGGGCCCCAGTACTAGGCATGTATATGCCTTTGGCATCTATGTGAATAAGGCTAGAATTCAAAAACCTCTCCTTCAGGTAGTGGATGAAGTTCGGATGTAGTAACTTAAATTTACCTGCAGGAGCATTTGGTCCAAAATAGGCCTCAGGCCTGTCCCCTTTGTCTGGACCCTCAGGGACAGGCACACCCAAAAGGGCAGATCGCAGCATCAGGTAGTCGCGGATGCTGGCAGGGATGAAGATGTAGCGCAAGTCTGGTCCCCTCGGCACAGAGCGGAAGCCCAGGTGCCTGTAGTTGTGGAGGGAGTTCTTCATGGTGTTCACCGTGAAGCCATAGAAGGAGGTCTTGGTGCCCACGTCCTTCTCGAAGCCTGTGATCACGGCACCATTGAGTCTGAAGACATAGTCGTGGGCGTCAATGCGCCGGTGCCACTCCCGTCTGGCCTGCATTGTTTCTGTTGAGAAATCAGCTGACAGTCATATGGGTGCTCCCTTGTAGGTAATGAACTGTTTTTCTCTTGCTGCTTTTAATATTCTCTCTTTGTCTTTTGCTCTTGGTATTTTAATTATGATGTGTCTTGGTGTGGTCCTCTTTCGATTCTTTTTATACGGGTTTCTGTATGCTTCCTGGACTTGTAAGTCTCTTTCTTTTACCAGATGTGGGAAGTTTTCAGTCATTATTTCTTTAAATAGGTTTTCAGTATCTTGCTCTCTCTCTTCTTCTGGCACCCCCACAGTTCTGATGTTGGTACGCTTGAAGCTGTCCCAGAGGCTCCTTACATTCTCTTCACATTTTTGGATTCTTTTCTCTTCTTGCTTTTCCAGTTGAGTGTTTTCTGCTTCTTTATATTTCAAATTTTTGACTTGATTCTTGCCTTCCTCTAGTCTGCTGTTACGACTCTGTATAGTATTTTTTATTTCAGTTAGTGTCTCTAGTTGGTCCTTTTGCATCTCCTCTTGGGACTTGATAAATTTATCCATCTTTTCTAGCATATTCTTGAAAAACCTTATAAACGTGGTTTTGAACTGTATATCCAGTCATTTCTTTTCCTCCATTTCTTTTGTTTGTGATCCCTTCCCTTGTCTCAGCATTTTTACTATGCCCAGGAAACTTCTGTATTGAATTCAGCCTTATGATACCAGACTTGCAAAACGGAAGAAGCCTCTGTTGAGCTTGAGATGGGTGGAGTCTCAGGGCTTAAGGGACTGCCTTGCCTTCCAGTTGGCCATGCCCTCCACGGCCCCTGAGTCTCACGTGACTGGGTAATCTCTGGAGTGGCCCTTGTGCGCACGCACCCGCAATGCCTCTAGACCGCTGCCTTTCCAGCTCCCCTGCGCACCAGGACCACACGAGTCTAGGTCTCCAGGGTTTCGCCCAAAACAGGGGCTTAGTGGAATCAGAAGTGGCACAGTTGGGAGGGTCTGTCTCCCGCCCACTCGCGAAAGCCAGCAGCACAATCAGCAATCTGTCCTCTGCACAGTGCCATGCGCGCCACCAGGCCTCTGATCTTTTGCGACTCCCCTAAATTTCCGTGCACCTCTCCCTTTTCACAGTCCAAACTCCCCCCGCATGAGTTTTGGCTGGATCTGGGGTTTAGTGTCATAAGATAAGGGGTTCAATGCCATTGGGAGTCTCCGTTTCCCTCCCGCCAGAGAAAGCCAGCCAGGTACTCCAGCACCCGCTCTCTCAGCGCACGCGTCTCCGCACCTCAGCTTTTTGCAGCTCCTCTGGGTTTCTGTGAGGCCCTCTCTTTCCTTCTAGCTGTAGAACTTACACTCAGCCAGCTTTCCTGTGGTTCTGGATGATGTCTGTTCTTTTAGTTGTAGTTTTGAAATTGTTGTGCGAGGCAGCAGTGTAGGTGTTTACCTATGCCGCCATCTTGGATTCTCTCTCCAATTTTCCTTTTCTAAAGCTAGGTACTCAGGCATAGCCTGTCTATTGGGAAACTAATGTTCACGATTAATAATAATAATAATAATAATAATAATAATAATTTCTAAGCCTTACTTACATGTTAATATCTACGCAAGAACATTTGCTAATGTTGCTTTTTTTTCTCTATGGCTGGTTGACTTTGCTCTTCCCCGTTGTTGTTTACGAAACGCAGATTTTCAAAAAGAAATGGAAATACTTGAACTCCTTTTTTATTTCTGATTAAGTTTATTCTGTATATTTTTGCACCTTATTTAGAAAATGTACATATATGGAAAGAGGCAACATCTGACCATCTCCCACTTTAATAATTATCCAGATTAACAATTCAAAAATATTTCCTATGTCTTATCTGCCTTGTGTAACACTCTAAATCACTTCTATGAGTCTTTGAGGGACTTAAACATGAAGAATAATTTTAATTTACTTTTTCTGTTGTTGAGTTTATTGTTCATCTCAGCTGTTGAGAAAACACAAAAGAACAGTAGATGAATATCTCCATCTAGAGCCAATTTTGGAGAAATGTGACTGCTGAAAAACAGTCATTCTGTATTCAGATAATGGGCTGTAATGCAACAACTCATCACTGTGTCAGGAGAAAGCGTCAAGGATGTGACTAACCTGTTTGAAATAGACACTGTGTCTATTTAGTTTGCCTTTGTGTGCATGTTTTATTTCAGTTATAAATAGTCCCACACATATACACCCTCATTCCATCTCTTCTTGCATCTTACCTTTTTTCCCATTTCTATTCTCACCTTCCCTTATGACTCATTCTCAGTTTTTCTTTTACTTATTTGACTTTTCAGTCTTTTTGGACATTGTTCACTACTCTCGCCTACCAGAAATTCTCTCTTCTGGTGATTCCCACAGCAGTAAACTATAACAGGTGCTGTCAATGTTTCATCCATAGCTCTTAAGCACTTAGCATTCCCATGCAGGATAGCTCAGACTTACTACCACCAGTACCAGATACTTTTGCCTGAGGGTTCTCTGACCACTGGAACCCATCAATGCACATGTGACAGGTCAGTAGTGTGAAGAAATTAACAACCCCCGAGAACTACTCCTCACCAATGACAAACAGCAGTGGCAATACAGATACTTCAGCCCCTGTACTCTGGATACAAGACAATTTTACAGCACCTATCTGTACTGGGGCTCTGAGTTCCACAGTGAAGTTGAGCTTCAGTTGCTCACAGCTGTACATTGCTCCATAAAGCAACCTTTACTGGGTTTCTTCTCTTCCTTGACTTCTCTACCTCTTCACTCATCTACTGCTACTTCCTAGGATCATTCCATATAAATTCCCTACACTCAAACCTTGTCCTGGGGTTTTAACAAAGACAAAATTTTGGAATTCAAACTAAGTCAAAATTTTAATTCTCTAATTGCTTCTCTGAATATATCTTTTCAGTAGCATTTCCTGTCTCTGGGCCTCTTTAAATAAGAGGGAGTCTCAAGTTTTCATTTTTTGGTAGAACTCATCCACATTTCTATTTTCATTTATCATCTGTAGGTTGACTTTCAAATCCATTTCTCTAGGTCTGGTAGAATTTTCAAAAACCTAACTTCACTTGTCTGTTTCTGTTTCATACAAAATTGTGAACTCTTTCATGACTTGCATGTTGTTTTTTTATATATTTATTTCCAAACTTTAAAATAATATCTGACATGCCATATATATATATATACAGTGGTACCTCAAGATACGAGTTTAATTTGTTCTGTAACCTTGAGGCATGGGAAACTATGAGACGCTCGAGTTGTGGTAAACTGGTGGGTCGTGTGCAGCCGGCCAATCCGTGCGATTACTCCTATCTCAAATGTTGCTCGTATTTCAAAGCAAAAATTGCTCGCTCGACTGCTCATATCTCAAAAATCTCGTATGTTAGGGCACTCGTATCTCGAGGTACCACTGTGTGTGTGTATATATACTGTGTAAATTATATCTGA
Organism: Lasiurus cinereus; assembly: GCA_011751065.1. Taxonomy (NCBI): domain Eukaryota; kingdom Metazoa; phylum Chordata; class Mammalia; order Chiroptera; family Vespertilionidae; genus Lasiurus; species Lasiurus cinereus. The sequence goes on along the minus strand of JAAGEH010000041.1, from coordinate 15,841,624 downwards.
GTTGATTAGGAGATGAAAATATAGGAGGTATGTCTATTTCATATAGGCCAGTGGTGGTATCATTCTGTGCCTATATAGTAACAAAAGAAAATATGTTTGGTCAATTCATATAAAAATATATCCAAGTTTGTAAATTAGAAAAAAAATCTACCATGTTGGAGCACGATAGCCCAAATAGCCAGCTGATGGACTGAACTTTTCATGTTCTAACATGATTCACTGCTAGCAATAGCTATTTGTTTAATGCCAACAAAGTATTTCATGTATAAGAACAAAGGTTGTACACAAGAAATTAGGCACATTTTTGCCATGAATCCTTTAAAATACCATCTCCTAGCCCAGTCAGTATGGCTCAGTGACTGAGTGTTGATATATGAACCAAGAGGTCACAGTTCTATTCATGGTCTAGTCACATGCCCAGTTGCAGCCTTGGTCCCCAATGGGAAACATGCAGGAGGCAGCTGATTAATTATTTTCTCTCATCAGTGATGTTTCTATCTCTCTCCCTCTCTCTTGCTCTCTGAAATCAATAAAAATATACTGTATTTAAAAAAAAAAGATTAATTCTTTACTATAGCAGAATGTCCACGTTGATTGCAGTTTAAGTTGATTACTTATTAAACAGGTGAAAACCCTGAGATCCAGAGAAGTGAAATACTTTTTCTAGACCATAGCAGAAGTGATAAGCTGAGGCTAAGACATCACGCTCATGGTTTATATCCAGACATCCCCTCACCCCATTTGTAGTGTCAAAAGTACAATGTCAAAGAAATATTTAATGCAACTGCTTAAAGTTATGGGGAAATTTTTGTTAGAATTGGAAAAAACAATCAAACCTGGAAGAGAATCTAATGATTATTAAATACAACTCTTTTTTCTATTAAATATATCCACTCTAAATATCTAAAAAGTACTTTTTAATTTTCAGTATAACATGTAAAAGTTTGAGGACATCATTTTTGTTTTTAACAAGAAGAAGAAAAAAAAAAGCTGAACAAACTAAAAATCCACAGCTCCTCTTAAATCCATCAGAGAACTGAAGGGACAGAGCAAACCACTGACCTGAAAAGTAGAAAGACAAATGAATATAGACAATCACAGCTTATCAGAAGCAGGAGCTGCTGCTGGAGCCTGTTAGGAAGATTTAAATGGTGATTAAATAATTGCTGAAGATGAAGCACTATCTAGCTTGGGAGATAAAATATCCTGGGGACCCAATCATAAGTTTATCCACCAAGAGCTCCACTGAGTTCTCACTCTAAAGATCAGAGAAAAATTCATTCATGTTTCTGACAGAGGAAGTGAGAAAGTAACAACTAAACCTATAGAGAAACATCAATCAGAATTACAGGGGACTTCCTGTCTGAAACCATCCCAGCAAGAAGAGGATAACGTGAAGCCTTTAATGTATTGAAAGAAAGAAAAAAATCTATAATTCTGTATCCAGTGAAATGCTCCTTTAACAGTAAAGGAAAAATAAGAGTTTCTAAGACAAATGAAAAAGAGAGAGGATTTTTGCCAGTAGGCCTGCCTTGCAGAAATGTGTGTGGTTTTTTTTAAAAGGACTTCAATCCTAACCAATCTAGCGGGAGGAAAACAGAACCTCCCAACACCACTGAAATACAGAACCATCTGAACTGAATCCCAGTTTCGGGCTAGACCCTGGGGACCTAGACTCATACAGGTCCCTAGAGCACACAGAAACTCAGGGGAACTGGAAAGGCAGAGGTCTGGAGGCAAGTGCACATGCACAGACACAGCTGTTCCTCACAACCAATTGGCTTGGAGGTCTATTCCCCCCAGTGATACCAACAACAATCAAGAATTAACTACAATAAGACTGTACACACAGTTCATAAAGGAGTGCACCAAGAGTGTCCACCGCAGGTAACTGAGGAGGCAGAGCTACTGGGCCACATAGGACACCCAGCACACAAAGCCACTCTACCAAATCAGGGAAGCAGCAAAATATGTGGAGACAAAAGAACAGATCACAAACAAAAGAAATGGAAGAAAACAAATGATTGGATATAGAGTTCAAAACCATGGTTATAAGGTTAAGAATTTCCTAGAAAAGATGGATAAATTTAGTGAGACCCTAGAGGAGATGAAAAAGGAACATCTAGAAATTAAACATACACTGACTGAAGTAAAAAATATTTTGCAAAAACCTAGTAGCAGACTAGAGGAATGCAAGAATCAAGTCAAAGATTTGAAGTACAAAGAAGCAGAAAACACTCAACTGAAAAAGAAAAAGGAAAAAAGAATCCAAAAATTGGAAGATAGTGTAAGGAGCCTCTGGGACAACTTCAAGCATACCAACATCAGAATTATGGGGGTGCCAGAAGAAGAGAGAGAGCAAGATATTGAAAATCTATTTGAAGAAATAATAACTGAAAACTTCCCCTACCTGGTGAAAGAAACAGACTTATAAATCCAGGAAGCGCACAGAACCTGAAACAAAAGGAATTCAAAGAGGACTACAACAAAGCACATCATAATTAAAATACCAAGAGCAAAAGACAAAGAAAGAATATTAAAAGCAGCAAGATGAAAACAGTTACCTACAAGAGAGCACCCATTCTATTGTCAGCTGATTTCTCAACAAAAACAATGCAGGCCAGAGGGGAATGGCAAGAAATATTCAATGTGATAAATAGCAAGAACCTACAACCAAGATTACTCTACCCAGCAAAGCTATCATTCAGAATTGAAGGGCAGATAAAGAGCTTCACAGATAAGAAAAAAATAAAGGAGTTCATCAACACCAAACCAGTATTATATGAAATGCTGAAAGGTATTCTTTAAGAAGAGGAAGAAGAAAAAAACAGTAAAGGTAAAAATTATGAACAACAAATACATATTTATCAACAAGTGAATTTAATAGAATTAGAGGCATAGAAAAGGAGTGGATTGATAATTCTCAGGGGGGAAAGGGTGAGGAGGATACAGGGTGAATAAAAATCATACATCTATGGATGAGGACAATGGAGGGGAGGTAAGGGCAGAGGGTAGGGTGAGAGCCAGATGGAGGGGAGCTATGGGGGAAAAAGAGGAACAATTGCAATAATCTGAGCAATAAAGATTTAATAAAATTAAATAAATAAATAAATAAATAAATAAATAAATAAATAAATGAAAAGATCTTCAAAGAAAAGGAAAATTATATAGCTCAAAAATGCCAATCTACCTAAGAAAAGGGAAAGCATTGGAAAACAAGTAAGTGGAGATAAAGTAAAAAACATTTTTTCTTATTTTTAATTGATCTAAGAGACATCAGTTTGTTGAAAATAATCATAGTAACAAGGTATTGGCTAGTTATAACCTGTGAATAAGTGAAATGGATATGGTGATGCAGTAAGGACCAGGAAGGAGGAACTAGGAATCTTCTATTAGAAGATACATGCACTACTCATTCGGTGGTGTAGTATTACATATGAGTAGTTGCCAATGTATATTTCAAACTTTAGGGCAACCACTAAGATCATTTTTAAAAGAAATGTAATTGATATGCTAAGATAAAGAAAGAAAAGGGAATTATATAAAATTCTCACTTAAAACCAAAAATAAAAAAGGGTGAGTGACATAAAGAGAAACAACAAACAAGGATAGTGAATAGAAATCTATTACAAACATATTAGATGTTAATACAATTATATCAATAATCATTTTAAATGTGACTAGTTAGAGTGAATTAAAAAAAACACAAAACCCATCTTTATGCTGTTTATATGAAATCCACTTTAAATCTGAAAACACAGAGACATTAAGTGGAAAGGGATGTGTTAAAATAAGCCACATCAGCATTCACCAAAAGAAGCTAGAATAGCTAGCTTAATTTCAAAGATTTCAGTGATGGGAATATTTTCATGGATAAAGAGGGCAATTCATAATGATAAAGAGGTCAGTTCACCAAGAAAACTTAATCCTTAATGTGCATGTATCTAACGACACAGCATCAAAATACAGGCAGCAAAAACTGATAGAACTGCAAGGAGAAATAGATGAATCCTCTATTATTGTTGTATACAGAACTAGCGGACAGAAAATCAGTAAAGATAAAATTGAACTGACCAGTATTACAAGACATAACTCAGAGATATTACAGGTTTGGTTCCACCCCACCACAATAAAACAAGTGACATGATGTGTTTTGTTTTGTTTTTTATAAAAGTTATAGAAGTTATAGTTACTCTCTAATGTAATCTATTAAGTGCTCAATAGCATTATGTTTTAAAAATGTGGGTACCTTAATTTAAAAAATACTGCTAAAAAATGCTAGCCAACATCTGAGTCTGTTGGAAAAATGGTACCAATAGACTTGATCAAAGCAAGGTTGCCACGAATGTTCAATTTGTAAAAAAAAAAATGCAATATCTGCAAAGTGTAAAGAAACAAAACACAGTAAAACAAGTTATGCCTGGAATTGGAATGAAAAGACATTCGTAGAATACTTCATCCAGCACTTTCTTCTTAAGATCCCTTGGATCACTCACCAAGATAAACAACATTCTGGTCCCATAAAATCCGCGTTATCAAATTTAAAAGAGTTGAAATTATAAGACCACCATCAAATTAAGTCCAGAATAATAACAGAACAATAACTTGAAATTTTCTAAAATATTTGGAGATTAAACAACACAATGGTTCAAGAAGAAATCTTGATAGATGTTTAAATATTTCAAACTAAATGAAAATAAAATTTGTGAGATGCAGTGAAAATGAAGTTCAAGAGAACTTCACAACATATTAGAATAAAAGAAATATCCAAAAATAAATACTCTAAGCTTCCACTTTAGGAAATAAATAATTGAAAATAAATTTTAAAATAAATAATAGAAGAGCATAGTACATCCAAAATAATCAGAAGAAAATAAAGTATAAAAACTAAAGCAGAAATTAATGAAATGGAAAACCCTATCTTAAGTATCCTTATGAGAGGGGAAAATCAGTTTGAAACACACCAAGGAGACACACAGAGAGGAAGACATGAAGCAGAGAGATGCATCCACAAACCACCAGAGGCTGAAAGAAGCAAGGAACAGAGTCTTGCTAGAGGGTCCAGAGGGAATGTGTCCCTGTTGACACCTTGATTTTGGACTTGGGGCCTCCAGAACTATGGCAGAATCAATTTCTGTTGCTTAAAGCTATCAATTTTGTGATAACGTGTTACAGCAGCCATAGGACACAACCACAATATTCATAAATAATTTCTTGAGCAAAATCCCCAAAGCAAATGCCAGGTAGCTAAATATCAGCTAATGGGATCAAAACCCAGGAAATCATTCAAGTTGAATTGTCAGCCTAAATGACAAACACTGACCCTGTCAGGATATTCCAAAAATTCTAAGTAGTTTTCTCATAATGAGTTGGGTTTTTTTTTTTAATATCAAGAAGCTTTAATAAATGTGTGCGTTTTATAAACATGTATATCGATTATACTAAATAGGCCCTTGGAAATTCCATCTACTTGTTTGAGTCAAGTGGAATTACACAGACTGTTTATAACAGGCTAGAATATGAACAAACGAAGGGTAAATTTATGGTAGACTTACACCAGTTGTGAAGGTATTGTCAGCCACAGTCCTTTTTTGCAACTCTGCATTAATATATTTGTACCTAATCCCTATACTATATCTTCTCCAATCTGGACACTCTCTTTGTCACAAGAGAAAATCAGAAAACTTTGTTTTCTTTCTCATCTGCATCATCAACACTTCCATACTTATCATTTCCAAGTCTTACCATTTTGTTCTTGGAATGTTCTCAAACTTCAAGGTCTGGCCCACAGATGTTCTGAAATTCACATTGATTTCACTGTTTCTTAGTTCACATTAATGCAATCTCTTTTTGGAAAGGAGTTCATCTTGTCTTAAAGTATATTTATTTAATTTGACTGTTTTATCTTCCACACCAGGCTCATGGTTTTGAACCTTCATAGGGATGAGATCCTACAGACTGACTGGGAAAACCTTGCTTGTAGCTCATTCCTCTGTCTACGCTTCTCCTTGAAATTTTGATTCAGTAGGTGGCTAATGGGAATGAGCTCCTTGGGTGGCCCTAACACTCCTCTTTTTCCATTCTCTCACCTTCAACTTTACTTGCCCAGCATATAAATATTTTGCCTAAATCAAAATAGACACTCAATAAATTGAAGCCCTATTGTGTTGAATCAATACATACCAATGAATTTTATGCTGTACATTGATTTTCATGCTATCAGACATGAAGGAAATATGTATAAGGCCTGTGATTTTACAGAATTTCAATTTTAAATTAGTTCTTATATTTTTGAAGTTGCAGAGCTGTTTGGAAATTATATCAAAGCTATAAACTCATATATTTAGATAAGCATATTCACAAAGGTATGTATAAATTCAGGAGATTCATAATGCTTTAAAAATCATCCTTGAACCCTCTAGTGGTCAAGGGTCTCAAGGTAGAAACCCCAGATGTAATGTAGAAGATAGCATTACATGGAGGATACAACAACTATCCTTTAATTAATTAATCCATCAAATCAACTGTCTTACAAATGCTACATAAAATATACATGAATCTCTTGAGTTGCCAGCAGCTATCCATAGAGTTTTAGTTGATATCAAAAAAGATACATGTGTTTTCCTATAACCAATGCTTTTGCACCTCTCCTTGTGACAAATTATGGAGTGAATACATTTATAAAAACAGAAAAGGAAAAAGAAAAAGGATACAAATAAAAAATCAGAACTAACTAAACAAATATTTTTTGGGGAAAACAAAAAATGGTCAGTCTTATCATCAGTAAGACATAACACTTCAATTATCCTGGTCACTGCCCCAAATTCCCAAAGAAAATAAAGAGAATCATCAAGGCAAAATTATTTCATTTATTTAAAGGAGATATTTTCCTCAGACAATATTAGACTGTCTTGGTTAATTTGGCAAGGCCCCTTAGAGTTATCATGACTTTAGCACAAAACAAATGAGCCTAGAGATAAAATCAAAAGCCAGCTCTTTGACTTCGTCAAGACACATTTTTTTCCCTAGACCACACCCAATTCTCAATCCTCTGATCTAAACTTAAAGTCTAAATGCTATAAAAGATTCCAGAGTAAAGGATGAAGGAAAGAGGAGGTCTCACCTAAAGACCTGTAGGACTAAGCTACTCTTCATACCTCCTTTCCTTGGGAGGATTATCATTCCCATTGGATTTCTAAGTACTTCCTTCTAAGCTAACAGACCCTGAAGACTTTTAATAGTCACTTATAGGGAAGAAAGAGACGTCACCATATAGGTAAACTCCAAAAAGTTCCAAAGAGGAACACTCAATCCATAGGCTCAGAATATTGACCCTTCCCAGCATCACATATCTAACTCCAGCACAGCTAAATGATTCAGTAACTGTTCTTAAACTTGTACTCAAGAGAGGGGACTAGTGAGGAACCTTGACTAATGATTGTCAAGCATCTATCCAGTACAAATGACCTATAGAGAGCTAGAACTGAAATCCAGATATTTGGATAACCAGCCAGTGCTACTTTTATCCCCTACAAACTTCAGCTTTAAGCATTTTCATTATAAGAGATAAAATACATTACCATTAAGGGAATAATAACTATTTCAGGGGGGAAAAACAACAACTTTATCTTCAATTAGATACTCTTTAGCACTACAACTCATTCCTCTGTACCCGACATATCTTAGATGTTCACCACTAACTAGCACTTACCTAACATTGTATTCTTCCATCAATTAGAAGTAAACTGCCACAGTGGTATCATTTATATCTGATTCATCTTAAAATATTTAGTACTGTATTTTGCATTTAGTAGAAATTGTATAAGAGACAGTTGAATTGAAGTAAGCACTCAAGCCTGGAAAACCTCAACCAAAACAATATATTTGCCATTATTTCACATACCCAATTAAATGGTTTAACTGCTTTATTTTTTAAATGAGTAATATGGCAATGAGTTTATAATCTAAACTGCTTTCCAAAGCAGTTAAAATATTACAGATTACATGGTGTTTATTAAATACTTGACATTCAGATTTTAGAGTCAATTTTTCTGTTTCTCTTAAGACCAATTGGTGAAACACTTATGCTCTCACAGCCTGTGGGAAAAGATAAACAAAGAAACAAACAACAAAACCAACCTCTGATCCTGCAAAGAACATCGCAGTCAGAATATAGAGATTTTTTTATCGTCTTTCTATACCGGTTCACTTTTTAACACATGCATGCCCTTGACCAAAAAGCAAATAAGACCAAAGTGCACATAGTAAAAGTGAAGTGCCTTCCTCATTCTCCAACATCATTCCCAAGAGGAAAACACACATAAAACTGCTTGCTTGTGACATTTCTGATTCTCCTATAAGAGTTATTCATACCGAGCACGCGGAAAAACAACCTGGTGGGGCAGGGGGGGTTGGTGGGGGGTGAATTCTGACATTTCTGCCCCAACCTCAGTCAGAGGCAAGATTTACCTGGCATCCACCTTTCACCGTAATCTCACAAGTAAACCAAGAGTTTGTCATAGTCAGCCACTCAACCTTGAGCAAATCGCTATCATGAATATTATAAACTAAAGGCCCTGTGCACAAAATCCATGCTCTGGTATTGTCCCTAGGCCTGGCCTGCAATCAGGGCTACTTTCCCAGCTGCCTGCAGCTGGCCCCACCCTTGCTGCCACCCACCTCCAGGTCCCCATTTGCCATCTGGTGATAGGTGCCTGATGGCCAGGGGAAGGGATCAAGAGGTCAGCTGTTCCCACCTGCTCACTAGCCTTGCCTCTGCTGCAGATGGCCATCAGGCAAGCAGAGCCTGCCAGCCAGGGAAAGGAACCAAGTGGTAGTCAGTACACCTCATAGTGACTGGTCCAGCAGTTGTTCTGGTCATTCTGCTGTTAGGGTCAATTTGCACATTGCTCTTTTATTATATAGGATAGAGGCCTGAAGCACAGGTGGGGAACGGCTGGCCTGCCCTGAAGGGAGCCCCAAATCGGGGTGAGGTCCCCACTGGGGTTGGGGCCAGCCTGGTGAGGGGTGGTGGGTGGTTTGCAGGCTGGCCATGCCCCTGGCTTTGTCAGGAAGGATGTCCAGAATAATGTCCAGAATGATGGCCAGAAGATGTCTGGTCTATCTCATCTAATTAGCATATTACCCTTTTATTAGTATAGATTAGTCACTGTGCTAGGAAAATTCTCAGTTACTGTACAATTGTGTTCCCTTCATACTCACTGAATGAAACTAGACTTTGTGCAAAAAGATTAACAGCATAAGTTGACTTAAGAAAGTTTTCTGTTTTCTGAGTGCTCTGCCTTCCAGATATGAGGCCCGTATATTGGGATCCCCTTCATTTCTGCCCCCTTTGCTGTAGTCTCCATAAGTGTGATTTCTTGCTGGCCTCCATAGCTAATACCTGTTAAATCCTTTACTGCTGGAACAACCCTTATAAAACAACTTGAATGTCCAAACTACATGACTAAAGCTCTTTCTTGTAAACACAATGGTTTATTGAGAGGATGCTGGCTAAGAAGGTAGTCTTCTGAGTCTCCCTCCCCTCATGGACCATGACCCCTACGAGCTCTCTTCCTATCTCAGGAATAAGTCAGTCTTTCACAGGTTTGCCCCAGTATTAAGTTTTCTACTTTGGAAGTATAAAGGGTTGGAAGAAATGAAATGTGGCTTCTCCATTCTGACCATAAGGGACACACTGCTACAATGGCCCATGGCCCATGGGATGTTTTCTCTGACAGGTGATTTTATTCTTTCACTCCAGTATGCATCTGAAGGAGCTTGGTTTTCCCACTCAGAACTTTTGGCCAACTCCCACTTTCACAGATACACATACACAATGTTACTTGAGCAAGGCTGTAAATAATTCCTGGGCCTAAATAATGCAATGTGAGGTATTTGCTAAGCTAAACATTTCTTTATACAATGACTAGTATCCATTTGAAAACCATATCAATGCCTATAAAGGCTGCCCTAGAAATCAGTGTTGCTAATCTCACATCGTCACTGACCATGCTGTCACATTGCCAAGGCAAATCCATTGAATGAAAGGAATGATCAACAACATTCTCTGGATTCAGAAAACCTTTTGCTTTTCTTTTACTTCTCCTCTACCCCAACTTAAAATTTAAGTAACTAGGAAGTAAGAGAAAGCAGACCATCACCAGATACTATTTGCCACATTCTAAGGGCCCATCTGCTCCTTTAAATACTCTGATCAGATACTTCATACAAATGCTCCATGAATAGTTTTGATATTGATTTAAGTTATCTCCACTTTGTTGTCAGTTTCCACAGGCAGCCACCCTTGTGAATTTATCAGGAATTGTTATGTCATAGTAATTTTCTTCATCTTCCAAGATCAACGTGTGAACTTTTTTCTAAGGCCATCAGACTAAGAGCTATCTATTTAATTCCAAATCTAATTAGAACACTAAGAGCTATCTATTTAATTCCAAATCTAATTAGAGCATGGCATCATCTTGGAGCCAGTGTAAAACAGGGGAATAAAACAAGCAGACTTCTGTACCTTTGATACTGACCAGGCATCAAAGACTTGTTCCTCAGCAAGCTTTGCAACCCAGGGAAAGACCATCAATACCAACAGAATGACAGGTGCCAATAAGAAAGCCTTTATTTATTATCTCATTTTATAGAGTGGATTTGAGACTCCACTGCTGCCTTATCCAGTCCCTGAGAGATCTGTTTTCCAACTTTTCTACCATCATTACACTTAAACCATATATGCCACTGTCTAGTTCAGATAGCATATACTAATATCAAGACATCCTGTACCCAGGCTGCTGGTGGTGAGAAAAGACTTAGGCTTCCCAGGCCATGGGGATTCCAATTGGTACTAAAACATCTCTTGGTTGAGGTCTTTATGGACATTACCAATGCACTTTCGAATATATCACCAATGTCAGGCATGTCTTAGCCTTTCTTCTTCCTCTCAGGCACATAAAAGATATTGGAGAAAGTGATGTTGTTTAATAATAAGTTCCAATGCTTCTACCCACATTGTATTGTAGCATCTTTATATATGTAAGATCATTTTGTAAGATTAAGAGTCTTTGCTGAGGTGCTCTCTATTCTTGCTCCCTTCTGTTCTATGAAGCCTCTAGTAACTAGAGTCTAGTTCTATCTAATCAGATCATTTGGAACCACCACAGAGCCTTGCCTATGACAGGTCACTCTCTACTCTTTACTCCTTGACAAAATAACCTTTGCTTGAATAAGAGAAAACTATGAACATCAGCATTAACATCAAGGTTCATAATTAAGTTGGTGAGTAAAACCTTCTCTTTAAGACCTTCAGATCATTTCCACTCGGTTTTTACAAATACAGCAAGAGTGGAACTTTTTAGTAAAAACTAAACTGACATTTAGTTTTTCATCTTTACCTTGCCCTTCAACTTTGACAAGACATTACCAGGTTTTAAACAGCCAGCCAAAGCATTTTTCCCTTAGACATATGCGAGCTAGGGTACAAACAGCTCTTTGAAAAAGCTGGATGTCTTAAGTATGTGCAAAAGGGAACATTTATTTTCTGTACACTCACTAAATTGTTTCATGGGCTCATTTTTCTCTAGCCATAACTAGAAATATCAACTAAGACTCTGAGCTTTCTCTCTCTCTCTCTCTTTCTCTCTCTCTCTCTCTCTCTCTCTCTCTCTCTCTCTCTCTCTCTCTCTTCATTCTTTTCTTTTTAAAGTCAACCACAGAACTAGATGAACTATAATTCTTGTTTTATGACCAGTTATGTCTTTATGAATTCATTTTATTGTGTTAAATTGAAAGCAGTCATTCATATTAATATTATAGTAGACCTCTACAATCCACCCAACCACAGAACTAAAACATTGTTAATAACTTGCTTCTACACTTAATCCACCTCCATCTTGCTTCCCACCTCAAAAGTTAGCACAACCCTGAATTGTATGCCTAAGTTTTTGCTTGTTTTACAGTTTATCACCTCTGTATTTGCAAATATTGAAATATATTGTTTAGTTTTACTTTCTTTTGCCTATTATAAAAAAGACAGGGACTTGCTTTTTTACCCCCTCAGTATTATATAACCACAATTAATCATTATTATTGAACATACTTGTATTTTATACATGTTCATTACATACCACAATCAATTTTTAAAAAATTTTCTATCAATGACAATTTGTGTTATTTACATTGTTTTGCTGTTATGGACAATGCTGCTATGGATATTATTCTTGTCTCTTAGTCCATGTGTGCTGAGGTATATATACATATATATTGGATAATAAAATGTTTTCATGGCCCTCCCATGAAGCATGAAGGATTCTCATCCAGTAAAAATGATAAAATTATAAAGTGTTATCTGATTTCAGATAAATCCCTCCTTCAGCTGAAGCCATTTGGAGGCCTGAGAGCCTGCAGGGAGGGAGGGCATTGGGTGAGCTTTCTCAGTATTTCTTATTCTACCTCCTTATCCACATGCAGGAGTCTGCTTCACAACCTGAAGCCAGAGGGAATAAAGAAAGATGGGATAATCTTATGATGCTGGTACAACTGTAGTCAATATGATTACTTTTTTCAAAATTTCATACAAGGCTCCCATGATTTTCTCACAGATTTCTCTGCAGAAGAATGTATATCTTAGCACTTAAAATACTGACAGCACTTTATGTTTAACAATAAGTTGCAATGCTTCTACCCACAAGTTCTCAGCCCCATATGCTTCCCACATGTTCCCCTCTCTTGCAGTCACTTTGGCAAGATCCCTTTTAAAAGACTTCAGCTTTGGCCGGTTCTGTCCAGAGCATCGGGTTGGATTTCTGTCAAGGGAACATATCTGGATTGCAGGTTCCATACTCACCCTGATCAGGGTGCACGTGTGGGAGGCAACCAATTGATGTGTCTTTCTCACATCAATGTTTCTCTCTCTCCCCCTCCTACCTCCTTTCCACCCTCTCTGAAAAGAAATGGGGGTGGGGGGAATCAGGTGAGAATTAACAATTAAAAAAAAAAAAGACTTCAAGCCATCCTGGCAGGTGTGGTTCAAGGGGATGAGTGCCCCACCTCCACACCTCCACATCATACACCAAAAGTCACCAGTTAAATTCATGGACAGAGCACTGGTGTGGGAGGCAACCAAAAGATGTTTCTCTCTCACACATCGATATTTCTCTCCCTCTCTCTCTAGAATCAATAAAAACATGTTTAAAAAAAAATAAAAGACTTCAGGTTAGTTTCAGGGCCAGCCTCTGAAACACAAGTATCTTGGCTTTTCTGTTGGTGAGAATGCAGCAGCATGATCTCAAGCAGGTACATGTCTCTCTCCTTTCCCAGGCCTACCAAACTTACATTAGGCCTCTCCTAGTAGAACTGAAAAACAGTCCCTGTGTGCTCCAAATCTGAGGGATTCATATCAAGTTTTCCAAAGTGCTTTATCAATGCCCCCTTCACTTGGCTGAATATAGGGGCTGTCACCTTTTCCTAATGTTGTGAAAGAAGAGACAAACAGCTTCAATACCCTAATAGTTCTCTTTATGGAATGTCTCTCTAATATAAACCTCTGATGAAGGCTGGAAGTGAGTGTTTGGCTTAGAGATAGGCAGAGCTGATTTTGCAATCTCTTGGCCTGTCCTTCCTAGGTGTTTTATCCCTTATTTTAAGATATGGGGGAGGGGAGAGTATTTGGCACCTGTTCTAATGCTATCAGGCATTGAGGTCTCTACTGAAATTTCAAGACCTAAAGTCTCATTTGAATATGTCCCATTACCTTGCAAACTAAAAGGCTTTTTATCAAATTAATGAATTTGAATTCCATTATGACTCCATATGTCAATTAAAACTATTCATAATCCCGGCTCAGTACCAGTACGTGAGAATCACTAGGGGGAGGAGGAGGATCTCTTGTTTGTATCAGCAGAGGACTTAGAAATCAACTAGACATGGAGAAATGTCAGTCAAGAAAGAAGACTAGGCAGGTTATCAAGGACTCCTAATGCTTCACCAAATAAAGAAGCACTGAAAGGTTTGCACATAAAGAATTCCAGGGCCTGGTATTAAGGAGGAGAGAAGGAACAGGAATGTAAGAAGAAAAAATGGAGAAGTTAGAGATGCCCATTTTTGCACATGTCTGAAGTTAAAGAGCCAGAGCTGGGGCAGAGAAGCCTTACCTTGTAACCCAGTTACAATAAGTAGTTTCTTCCCTTGTGCTTTAAATCTTCACTTTATTCCAGTTCCAATTAATGTGGTTTGCCATCCAAGCATGTGCTCCTGTCTTTACTGAGTGGTATTCCCAGTAACCTAATGTTTTCAAGAGAAGTCTCCCTGGACCCTTCCAATCTATCCAGGCACTGGAGTCCATGGGGATTTGTGTCCATGTAGCCATATTCCCAAAGTTTTCACTTTGTCAGCAATTATAAAATCAACAACATATTTTTTCTACTTTTCTATCTTTTTGTTGTTCACTTACCCTTAACTGTGGATCTAGTTGGTTATCAAATTTCAGTCATCCCCCATAAGCCATCACTCTATGAGTCAAGCTTTAACTACATGACATCATAAAATAGGAATTCAACATTACATAAATACATTAATTGATGTATTTATTCATTTATTAATTCCACAAATATTTATTGACTATATACTGTGTGCCAGGCACTGTTCTAGGTACTGGAAATGCACTAGTGGAAGCAGTCAAAGTCCTATTCTCATGAAGATTGCCTTCTATGAGAAATATAGCCAAAACAAAGTAAAACAAAATAAATAAGTATGTAACATGACCGGTAGTGCTAAATACTGTGAAGAAATATAAAGGATTACTTCCTGACCTTTTGACTAAGAACAAGTGTAGACATATAAAGGCAATAGAGGGAAAGGAAGTATTGGAGAATACACACAATAACAGAACATGTTTCAGCTCATGATAGGTTTGGGTAACTTTGTTTCTCTAACATAACTTTGTTTCTTACATCATGGTGGGGAAAATAGCAGGAATCTCTAATAGGACATATATGTACAAAAGCCATTTAATGCTCTGACTCTATCTCCCCTTTGACTCGCTTACTCCCTTCCAAAGCACCCTCTTAAATCTCTGGTCCATCATCAACAAAATCTGCTTCATCTCTATATGTTTTCTTCATCTCTTGCTCTAACTGAAACCCAGATCTGCCCTGAAGACCTCCCTTCTTTAGCAATCCCCACTATTTCCTTCTCATAGTTTCCTACCACAGAGTTAGAAGGTGGCTCATACTTCTTTACCATTTGCAAATCAAGGCCTGGCACATTGTAGGAACTCTACTAAAACTGTTTTGGAACACATAACTGCCTTGAACTCTTTCCCTTCAGGTCAGAAGAAGGGATCTGGAGCATCTGAACCAGCCCCTTGGTTACAACTAATTGGATTGAGTCATGCATCTCCCTGAGCCAGAGCAATCGGATTTCTCTCTGGGACTTTAGGAGAGACACCCATTTGCAATGTGGAGCCAAGCTGGGAAGTCATGTGGATTTTAGGTTGTGTAGACTACCATTGGGATGCAGCTTTGTATAAGCAAATGAATGAGCAGATGTTCTGTGGAGAAAAAAAGAGGCAGAAGAAAATTAGAGATGAGACTCTGAAGTAAGAAGGAGGAAAATAAAGGTTTTATCACTATCCATTTTACAGAAGGACAATTCAGTTCCCTGAATCTTAGGATTCCCATATCCTAAGGAGACAATGATGCTGTTTCATCCCTTCATTTTTGCTGTCTTGAATGGTTTTTGTTCTTTGTAACTGAACTACACTTGCTTGTGTGTTGGCTCTGCACATCAGCATTTATGGTAGCTTATATTAATAAATGGAAGGCTTCAGTTTGCCCAAGCTCTGCACAATAATCATATTATAATGTCATCTATGACACCTAATCTTTAAGCCTGTACCCTCATTTTTCTCTAGAGAACCTACCCTTTCCTATAGGAATCAGCAAACTCTGTCTGTAAATGGCAATAGTAAAATTTTTAAATAAGACTTTGTGGACTATTCTCTCGGTTCCAACTAAATTCTACTATTGTAGCATGAAAGCATCTATAAATAATGTGTAAATAAATAGAATTGATTGTTTCAATAAAACTTTATTTATGGACATTGAAATTTAATTTCATATAATGTTCATGTGTCATAAAACATTATTCTTCCTTTACTTTCAATCACTTAAAAATGTATAAAAATTTTAGCTCACAGGACTTGCAAAAACAAGTGGCAGTTTGGACTTGAATTATGGGCTAGAGTTTGCCAACCTCTGTGATCTATAGAACATGCAATAAAAGATTATTATAATCAGTTTTTACCTCCTTTTAAATGCAACTGTACACATTGTTCTTTTGTATTCTTCTAATCATTTTGAAATATTTAGGAAGCAACACCATATTATAGATAAGAACAACTGCTTGGAGTCAGGCTACCTGAGTTCAGAGGCTGAGTCTGCTATTAATTATTAGCTGTATGATCTAGGGGAAGATAGTGATCTTCTCTAACATCTTCAGTTTCTTCATCAGTAAAGTGAAGATAATATTAGTATTCATCTTATAGGACCATTATGAAGTTTAAGTGTAATAATATTGGTAGAGTTCCTGAAATATTGCTAATACAGATGTTAAGTTTTCTACATTTCATTTCTTACTAAATTTTTGTTCACTATTATTTCTTTACTAATTCTAGTGCATCCTTCCCGGAAGCATTTGTTTCTTAACTTATGAATCAGAGGCTAAAAGTGCTTCATGGTCAAGTCAGATTGGAAATTTCTGAACTAAATAACGTTTAATCATAACCTTCTCCATGCTTTTGGTTTGAGGAGAAATATGTCAGAATTTTTTCCATTATCTAAAAGATGCTTATATTAAAGCAGCAAAAGAAGGATATAATAACAAATGTTCCCAAATTTATTTGGAGATGGAACTCTAAACTTGAATATCTCAAAACATACTTTGGGAAATGCTTTCTCAATGGTTCATGGACAATACTCATCACTTTAATAGTGTTGCACTAATCTTTCTGGCATTACTCTTCTTGGCATTTGACTGGTTTTTGTTTCCCAAAACTCTCTTCTCTTTGCCTGGGTCCTGTTAGTTAGAGCATGCCCTGGTGATTCTTTCAATGGCCAACATTACTTCTCAAGTTTCAAAGTCTTTCCCTTGCCCATTTTTTTCCCTCAATTATTTCATTCACTCCTAGAGTTTTAACCTGTATTAAGCCTCCCACATCCATATTTCTAGACCAAACTTGTTTTATGATCCTAAACCATATATGTAGCTGACTGCTATTAGATGTTCATGCATTGAAAACTAAACTTAATATTTTTGGCCAAGAACTTGTCTATCTCTGTTAATATCCTTTATAATAAAAGCCTAATATGCTAAGTGTCTGATCCTTTGGTCAGCCATTCAACCAATCAAAGCATAATATCCTAAAGATATGCTAAGGCCACTCAACTGCTTGCTATGATGTGCACTGACCACCAGAGGGCAGACACTCAATGCAGGAGCTGCCCCCTGCTGGTCAGTAATCTGTCAAAGGAGGAGTGCTGCTCAGTCAGAAGCCAGGTTCACACCTGGCAAGCCCAGCAGCAGTGGTGGGAGCCTCTCCCACCTCCTTCACAGCACTAAGGATGTCTAACAGCCAGCTTAGGCCCACTCTCTATGGGTCAGAAATACCCCAAGGGCTCCTGAACTGTGAGAGGGCACAGGCCAGGATGAGACACTCCCCCCACCACCACCCCGAGTGGACGAATTTTATGCACTAGACCTCTAGTCACTAATAAAGCAGAACTATAATAGTAATCCCTACACAGTTATGTGTAATTCAACCCACACATTTTAATAAATATATCTTCCTGCCCATTCTATCTCCTTAACTGTTTTCTGAATTCTCCTTTCCTTTCTCTTCTCTTTCTGTACCTACTTGTCTCTTTTACCTCTGTTTCTCACCTCCAGTTGTATAGCCCTAAAATTCATTCATCATTCTATTGGTTGGTTGATCTTTATAATACAAATCTGACCTTATTACTTCTTCAGTAGCTCCAGGGTTTCTACATGATGCAGCCTAAGCTACTCAGCATGGTACACAAGGTCCTTAATTACTCAGTCTCAACCTACCACTACACTCTTACCACTTAACCCAACTCTCCATACATCCTGTATAGTTTTTATAATGCACCATCATTCTGTCCCATTTTCTAGATTGATCACCTCACCTCTCCTCAGAACAGTTTCTTAGTTTGTGTTCTCTCAGAAGCAGACTCTCAGATAAGAAGTCTTATTGCTGGAAACAATTATAAAAGTCTATGAAATGGGAAACAAGCAAAAAGACTACTGAGTACCCTATCTAGCCCTTCCAGTTATCTCTACTTTTTTATTGTCTTTGAGCTATTTCACAACTCTAAGTTGTAGAAAACTATTACCCATGAAAATAATTACTTTCCATACATACATAAAGTATGCCCAGTTAATTGATTGTTGTCCTGTAGTTATTGACCAGTTCTTCCAGTTTTACACCTACTTGTAAATTTATTTCAAAACATTTTTTTGTTTGACATTATATGTAGTAGTTTGAATGCTTCTTTGAGTAGGGTTGTTATATTTAGCAAATCAAACTAACAAGATGGCCAGTTATATATGAATTTCAAATAAATAGTTATTTTTTAGCATAAGTATGGTCCCATTCAAAAATGTAGATATTTTTACACTTAAAAATTTACCTAAAACTCATTTTTTTATTTTTTTATTTAATAAATCTTTATTGTTCAGATTATTACATTTGTTTCTCTTTTTTCCACCTATAGCTCCCCTCCACCCGGCTACTACACTTCCTTATATCCTTACCTCCCCCGCATTGTCTTCATCCATAGATGTACGATTTTTGTCCAGTCTCTCCCTGCAACTCCCCTCACCCCTTTTCCCCTGAGAATTATCAGTCCACTCCTTTTCTATGGCCTTGATTCTATTATATTCACCAGTTTATTCTGTTCATCAGATTTTTAATTCACTTGATTTTTATATTCACTTGTTGATAGATATGTATTTGTTGTTCATAATTTTTATCTTTACTTTCTTCTTCTTCCTCCTCTTCTTAAAGAGTACCTTTCAGTTTTCATATAATACTGGTTTGGTGTTGAACTCTAACTTTTTCTTATCTGTGAAGCTCTTTATCTGCCCTTCAATTCTGAATGATAGCTTTGCTGGGTAGAGTAAACTTGGTTGTAGGTTCTTGCTATTCGTCACTGAACATTTTTTGCCACTCCCATTTGGCCTGCATAGTTTCTGTTGAGAAATCGGCTGATAATCGTATGGGTGCTCCCTTGTAGATAATTAACTGTTTTTCTCGCTGCTTTTAATATTCTCTCTTTGTCTTTTGCTCTTGGTATTTTAATTATGATGTGTCTTGGTTTGGTTCTCTTTGGTTCCTTTTATTTGGGGTTCTGTGTGCTTCCTGGACTTATAAGTCTATTTCTTTCACCAGATGTAAAAAGTTTTCAGTCATTATTTCTTCAAACAGATTTTCAGTATCTTGCTCTCTCTCTTCTTCTGGCACCCCCATAATTCTGATGTTGGTATGCTTGAAGTTGTCCCAAAGGCTCCTTACACTATCTTCACATTTTTGGATTCTTTTTTCTTCTTGTTTTTCCAGATGAGTGTTTTCTGCTTCTTTATATTTCAAATCTTTGACTTGATTCTTGTCTTCCTCTAGTCTGCTGTTAAATCTCTGTATAATATTTTTTTATTTCTATCATTGTATGTTTAATTTCTAGTTGGTTCTTTTCCATCTCCTTTTGGGTCTCGCTAAATTTATAGATCTTTTCTAGGGAATTCTTGAAAAACCTTATAACCGTTGTTTTGAACTCTATATCTAGTCATTTGTTTTCCTCCATTTCTTTCATTTGTGATCTTTTCCTTTGTCTCTGCATTTTCACTATGCTGAGAGAACTTCTGTGTTGGAATCAGCCTTATGATACAAGACTTGCAAAACTACAAAAGCTTCTCTGTTGAGCTTGGATAGGATGGAGTCTCAGGGCTTAGAAGATGACCTTGATTTCCAGTCAGCGCCCCACTCTATGTGGCCCCTGGGTCTCAAGTGTCTCTCAGTAATTGCTGCAGCCGTCTCTGTGTGCATGTGCGCATATGCCTCTAGACCTCTGCCTTTCCCATTCCCTTGCGCTCGCTCTGGGACCTATATGAGTCAGTCTGGGTCCCCAAGGTCTCGCCCAAAACTGGGGTTCAGTGCAGTTAGAAGTGGCACAGTTGGGAGGCTGTCTCCTGCCCACTAGAGAAAGCCAGCAGCACAATCAGCAGTCCTTCTTCTGCGCACAGTGTTGTGTGTGCCCCTAGAACTCTGCCCTTTTGCGGCTCCTCTAAATTTCTGTGCACACTTCCCTTTTCACAGTCCAGACTCCCCCCATATGAGTCTTGCCTGGAACTGGGGTTCAGTGCCATAGGATAAGGGGTTCAGTTTAGTTGAGTGTCTCTGACTCCCTTCCATCAGAGGAAGCCAATCAGGCACTCCACCACCCTCTCTCTCCATGAGCGCATCTCCATACCTCAGCTTTTTACAGCTCCTCTGAGTCTTCATGAGCCCCTCTCTTTCTTTCTAGTTGTAGAGTTTCCACTCAGCCAACTTTCCTGTGGTTCTGGATGATGTCCATTCTGTCTTTTAGTTGTAGTTTTGAAATTGTTGTGCAAGGCAGCAATTTAAGTGTTCACCTATGCCGCCATCTTGGTTCCTCTCCTAAAAGTCAAATTTAACATCCTACAATTTATCTGGTAATTCTACCTTTCTTTCAGTTGTGATATTCTTCATTTTTCTCATTAAATAATAAGTTAAATAAAATCATTGATATGTATTTATTTTACAATTTTATGAAAATCTTAATTTTACTTTTAAAAATCATCTCATAATAGCATATAAGTAGTTTATTTGGATAGTAGGGAAATAAGAAAGTCAGACAAGGTAGGGAAGCCAGCATATAAATACACATTATGAAGCCAGTTACTACTGTGGATAACTGCAGTTAGCTCTCCCAGGGGCACTCCCAGTCAGTATGGCACACATTCCTCAGAGTTATCTCAGCCCTGGGTAAGGAAGGTGAGATATTTATCCAACAACTGCTATACTTAACACTCCATCCCATATCTTTCTTTTGCCCACAGACCATTTACCTATGATGGAGGGCTGCTTGTGAGGGAATGGTTAATTTCCAGAATGTCCAGCTTGTCATGAATGTGGCCAAAGGGCCAGCTCCAATAACATTTGAGCTAGCGTACACTGCTGTTGTAAAAAAAAAAAAAATATATATATATATATATATATATATATATATATATATATAGGCAGGCTACCAACAGCTTCAGTTACACTAGCCAAATGTACACATACTTCAAGATAATCACAAATGTCACCTTCTCTATTATTCCTTTGAAGGTTCCCAAAAGTGGTTAACAGTTCTTGCTTCATGGACTCCTTTTGCTCCATAACAATGTCTCTAATTGAAGCTTTGACAACTATCACACTTATTTTTCTCATTATATGAATCTCCTCCAAATAGATTTAAAACTTCTGAAGAATAAAGATCAAGTTTTATCTGTATTTATAGACCCAATTCCTGGTAGATAATCTAGAAAGGTTTATTGAGTGAATGAGTGAATTGAATAAATGAAATAAATATATAGCAATCTGAAGGAAGAGGTAAATTGAAGAAGGCTTTAGCAAAGAATTATATCTCATCAGAATCTTGAAGGATAATAGTCCACTAAAACAGAGAAGTCACTTCAAGCAAGAAAATCATTATAAGCAAATAAATGAAGTGAGAGGATTTATATTTAGGTAGATATTGTTTGGCCTTTTCAGTAGCAACCATTTCTCTTTCCTATATATGTTAGGTGCTTTTCCATTCTTGCTCCTGAAGCATTTTAAAAGTCCAACCTTCAAAAAGATGGTTAAAGAGGATGACAGAGCAATCCTGTGGTAGTGTTTACCACAGCTTCTCCCAGAATAAATACAACCTAAAAACATTAGCAACTGTTGCATCTGAAGCAATTCAGCATTGAGAGGCACTAACACCAATTTCATTTCCCTCCTAGGAGGGCATAATTGCATTGTATCTCCTATGCAATTAAAATTTTCTTCCCACTGTCAAGATTGGTGTATATATAAACTAAATAACTTAAAAATCCTTCTTTTGAGTCCCTTAGGAGAAATATCTCAAAAAAAATCTCTCTTTTATCCTAGGGTAGTTATCAGATTTTCCAACATATAAAATGGATTGTTTTGTCAACCTAATAATGAAAGCCTGGGTACCTCTGTCACTCCTTCCTTGGATTCACCAATTTTTATTTTAAAAGCTTGAAGATGAAAAGTAAAAAGAGCTGTGAAGTCTAGCCAATTAAGAAATACTGACTTTATGAATAATTACATACATAACTAAAGTAAGATCACTGAAAACAAATACTTCAGCATAAATCAAGAAATATTAACTGAAGAATTTAAGATCTATGAAATGTCTCTAATTACATAGACTATAAGAAATTCAATGCCTATTCATGATGCAATAAGGGATGTAGAAGGCATTCTGGGCTTCACCAGGAAGCATACCTACCAGGTCATTTGATAATCTTGATTTGGACAAAACAGGAAGCTAGACTCTGTGCCCAAGACTTAGGGAAAAAAAAAATCAACAATAACAACAAAAATTAATTTGATGGGTAAATCATCAATTTAATAAGCTTAATATGGAAATGTGGCAAATCTAGTCTTCATTAGGATGGGCAATGAAGAAGAATTGTTTGTGTATTAAACATTTGTGGGTTTACTGGTTGTGGTCAAGTTTTGATGAAGAACCACATTGTAGAGCTGGTAAATTTGTTTACTTGATAGCTTGTCTCCATCCAGTAGACATGTCCAAGATATCAGGATCACAACTATCCTTGGTAGGATTTGTTTAGAATTTGAGAAGATCTTTTTTTATTGGATTCAAACTGATCTGGGATAACTAATCCATTTTCTCTCCTTATTCTCTATTTGCTTGGAATTCAATTTGTTACGAATTCAATTTGTTTCTGTGGAATTCTAATAGGTTATAACACTTTATAGAATTATTTAAGTATTAAATCAATCCCTGTATAAAAATCCCTTAGCTCAGTGTCTGGAAAATTGTAAGTGCTTGATAATTATTTTTTCTGCTTCTCTAAATCCCAGAAAATTAAGTCAGATAAAAAGTAAAATTGATTTGGCCAAAAATGATAAATTTGGAACCTATGGCTGGCTGAGAACTCTGTAAATACAAACTATAGTAGGCCTCTGACCCTTAACAGCAGAACTAATTTTATACTTAATCCACATATAAAGGTTGGAAGAACCAAATGCATTGCCTTCCCTGGCCAGAATTCAATTAGGAACTAGAGCTAAGACTCCTGTAAAAGAGAAGATAATTTAGAAGATCAAGGATGCTTGAATTATTAAACTCTTTATATAGTAAGTTAAATACATATGAGTAAAGTAGCATTAAAAGGTAACCAAATAAGGGAAAAAAAATATTTTGTTGTTTCACTCTTTCACTTGGTAAAAAAAATCTGGACTTCAATGATTTTTACTTATGTTTTAATTAAAAGGCTCAAAACAATATATTTTCCAAATAAAAGTGATGCAGACATCCTCTATAAAATAACATTGTGTCTTTGGGGATGAGAAGTTTTGTTCTGAATACTGGAGACCACCTTATCAAGGAACTGAAAGGTAGTTCTGGCTAATGGTAAACAGATCAGATCAATGAAAAGATGGACATCATTCTCACTGAAACCACAAGGTCACTATTTAAGAAAATACTGCTCAGCTCAGATTCTGTTTCTGGGCTTTTTCTTTCCACAGAAGTTCCACTAAGGTAAGCCTCTTTATTTGCAGTCATTCACCAACTAAAACAAATGCAATTTCCTGAGGGATATATGCTGTGCTTTGCAGATAATTGCTATTGTTCTGACAAAGCTTCTTCAGAGCCTACCAGAATCTTAAAAAAAAAAAAAAAAAAACGCAACACGAAAGCACTTAAATTCTATTTCAAGCGTTCAATTGCTATCAAAGTATCTTTCTCTCACTCCTGTAGTCAAAATGTTTAGTTAAATTTGATCAATTTTGTAATTCTCTTTGCATTTAAATTGTGCTCTCATTTCCTTCGGTAGTTGAATAAGAGCCATTTGAAAGGGAGTTTATTCCAGATTCATTGTGCATATATGCCTAAATAATATTATAACACAAATAGTAAAAATCTGAATAAAGTAATTGAGTAGATATTTTTCCTGTAAAGGGTTTCATGCATTGGTAAAGTTTCAGATATGCTTGTGCTGTACTGAAAACCAAAGGCTGTGTTGGGGAGAAAGTCAGACATGGTTTCAAACCTCAGTTTTACCATTTATTTCTTTTATGATTTTAGATAAAGTAACCTTCCCAAGTCATGGTTACAAATATGCTAAATATTAATGCCACTACATCAATTAAACATGAATGACAGTAATAGTACTGACTTCAAATGGCTGCTGTGGAAAATAAAAATGTATTGTATGTAAAATGATTGTTCCATAGCAATAAAAATAAATGCTACTCATATTTTTTATTCTTACCAGGTAAGATAATAACAAATAAAACTTATTCAAAATATAGAGGATCCACCTCCAAGAAAATGAAGTATTTTTCTTCTTAAAAGCAATTTCCAGAAAAGCTGCTATTTAGTTGGTTATACCAATTTTGTCTAATTGGATCACACCAATAATCAAAATGATAGAAATGAGCTGATGAGTCAAAGAAAAATTTAATTAAATTAAAAAAGCTCCCATTTTTAAGCATCTACTATGAGTAGGCACCATATTAAAAATTTTAAGATCTTATACTTATCTCACAAAGTAAATATGAATTGTTATTCTCAAATTAGAGAGTAAAAAGATTAGCAAATGGTCTATTACTTCTTTAAAAAGTATTCAGCTGGGTAATCAATTTTAGCTACAATATTTTTAAAAAGCTTGAAATTTGTCATTCCTCTCCTTACAAAAAGAAACTGGAAAAAAAAACAACCTGAAATTTAATGAAAATTTAGGAACCATTAGAGAACTGAGGTCACAGGGCAGACCTGCATCCCTTAACCTGGAGATAAACAAACATAGAGAATCACAGAGGAAGTAGGCTTATCTGGAACAGGAGTCCCTGGAGCCATAAACTGGTAGGGAGCCATTAATGGTCATTTTAATGAATTACTGGAGTCTGAGTATGCATTAACTTGAAAATAAGAGACTTCTGGGGACCACAGTCATAGCGGGGCTCTCATACTTTCATGGGTTTACCACCAAGAACCCCATCTGATTGTCACTGTTAAGAGCCAAGAAATATCTGCTAAGGTTCTGGCAGAGGCAGGGAAAAGGTAACCAGTGAGAAATACTACTAGTGAAGAGGATTCTCCTGCTCTCCAAGGAAAAAGGCTTTACCAGCACCTCATCCCCATCTAAAAGGAAGGGCATGTATCCATAACCCTCTGCTAAGGAAGGGAGCCATTAAACACTTGTGACGGTCACAGCCCAGGAATACAGACTCACTAAAACATCAAGACTTAAGCATAAGATTATATAATGCTTCTCATCTCCTACACCTTAACACCATACTAATGACTCTGATAATAACATGGATTACTGCCAAACAAGGTGAAAGATGTAGATTATATCTAAGAGAGAGTTCTTAGGGCAACCAGAAGTCAGAAGGACAGACAAAAACAAGGGCACTGAAGAAATTTGAACTCTCTGGCACTCACCTAAACCAAACATGTAACACAGCTCAACTTTTAGACATATTAACTAAACCTCACACAACAGGTCTATTTATCTCAGTTCCTATTACCCAATTAAATATGTCTGGCTTTCAACAGAAAATAACAAAACCTATTGAAATGCAAGAAAAATCACAACCTCAAGAAACAGAGCAAGCATAAAACCAGAAAAAGATGATATAGATTTTTAAATCACAAGAAAGTAAACTTAAAATAACTATAACTAAAGGACTCTAAGAGAAAGAGTAGACAATATGAAAAAATGGCCCTGCTGGCATGGCTCAGTGTTTGAGCATCAACCCATGAACCAGAAGGTCATGTTTAGATTCCTGATCAGGGCAACATGCCTGTTGTAGGCTCAACCTCCAGTGTGGGGCATTCAGGAGGCAGCCAATCAATGATTCTCTCTCATCATTGATGTTTCTATCTCTCTCCTTTCTTCTCTGAAATCAATAAAAATATAGTTTAAAAAAATGATGGGCAATGTAAACAGAAAGATAAGGACTCTAAGAAAGAAGCAAAATAAAATGATAGAAAAAACAACAACACTATTACAGAAATGAAGAATGCTTTGATGAGCCCTTGGGTAGACTGAATCTGGCCAAGAAAAAATAAAATCTGTGAAATTAGCATAGGTAACTAAACATTTTCAAAAATAGTAGAAAAAATGTAAAAGAACATATAATTCAAGAACTGTGAACAGTTTTAAAAAAGTTCAGATTTATTGGAATACCAGCAGGAGAAGAAATAAATAACAGTGTGGAAGAAATATTTGAATTAATATTTGAGTTAATAATCACCAATGATTTTCCAAAACTAATGATAGATACCTAACCACAGGTCCAGAAGGCTCATAGAACATCTGATAGGAAAAATACCAAAAAGTCTACACCAAGACATATTTTAAAGTGAAAAAACAAAAATTAAAGGCAAAGAGAAAACTTTAAAAAGAGTTAGAGATGGGTGAAATACTATATCAATATGGATCAAAATATCATTTGATTTATTGGGAACTATACAAGCAAGAAGAGAATTTAATAATATAAAGTGCTGAAAGAATAAAACCATTCTTCTAAAATTCTATATCCAGTGAAATTATCCTTAAAGAATTAAGGAGAAATAAAAATTTTCTCAAACAAAAAGTGAGAAAACTTACCATAAGAAAGTAGGGCTTACAAGTTGTGTTAAAATAATTTCTTCAGGAGGAAGGGAAATTATATAGATCAGAAACTCAGATCTACATAAAGAAAGGAAATGTTAGAGAAGGAATAAATGAAGATAAAGTTTTGTTTGTTTGTTTGCTTTTGTCAATCCTCACCCAAAGATTTTTTTTCTATTAATTTTTTTTTAGAGAGAGTGGAAGGGAGGGGGAGAGACAGAGAGAGAGAGAGAGAGAGAGAGAGAGAGAGAGAGAGAGAGAGAAACATCAATATGAGAGAGACACATCAATGTGAAAGAGACATACCAATTATTTGTTTCCAGAACACACCC
Organism: Lasiurus cinereus; assembly: GCA_011751065.1. Classification (NCBI taxonomy): domain Eukaryota; kingdom Metazoa; phylum Chordata; class Mammalia; order Chiroptera; family Vespertilionidae; genus Lasiurus; species Lasiurus cinereus. Next base: position 15,814,322 of record JAAGEH010000041.1, on the reverse strand, counting down.
AGGTGGGGGCTAGGGATTGAGCCTATAACTGAGATATGTGCCCTTGACCAGAATGAACCCATGACCTTTGAGTCCGGAGGCAGATGCTCTAACTCAGTGGTCAGCAAACTCATTAGTCAATAGAGCTAAATATCAACAGTATAACGATTAAAATTTCTTTTGAGAGACAAATTTTTAAACTTAAACTTCTTCTAATGCCACTTCTTCAAAACAGACTCACCCAAGCCATGGTATTTTGTGAAAGAGCCACACTCAAAGAGCCAAAGAGCCGCATGTGGCTCGTGAACCACAGTTTGCCGACCACACTCTAACCAAACTGACTAGGGCAATAAAGTCACTTTTTAAACTTTTTCTTATTCTTAATTGATCTAAAATGTAACTGTTTAAAGTAGTAATAGTGAAAACTTATTGGGTGCTTATATTAATAGTCTATGGATATGTGAAATAAATGACAGCAATGTAATAAGGAACGGGATGGAGGAATTGGGAATTCCCTGCTATAAGGAACCTGCACTACTCCTGAAGTGATGTAGAGTTTTTTTAAAGTAAATTTAAATTAGTTTTTAATCTACATATAGTGACCATTATGGCTAGTCACTATGACGTGCACTGACCACCAGGGGACAGATGTTCAACACAGGAGCTGCCTCCTGGTGGTTAGTGTGCTACCACAGCCAACCTCCCGTGGTCCCTCCTCCCAGCCAGATGGCCCTAATTGGCCCCCATCACTGGCTGGGTCAAGGAACCCCACCTGCGTATGAATTCGTGCATTGGGCCTTTAGTATATATGCTAAACTCTAGGACAACCAGAAAATTAGTTTTTTAAAGAACTGCAATTAATATGCTGAGAGAAGATAAAATAGAATCATCCTATATAATAAAAGGCCAGCTACCATAAGTGTAAGGACCAGAACAACCAGAGACCACAACCACCATGGCTCCTTGCTCAGTTGGCCCTGCCCCCAAGCAAGCAGGTAGTGGGGGGATCAGGCAGGTAGGCAGAGTGGTTAGGTGTTATCACAGAGACAGACTAGTGGTTAAGGGTAATCAGGTAGGCAGGCAAGTAGTTAGGGGTGATCAGGTTGGCAAGCCAGAAGTTAGGGATGATCAGTTAGGCAGACAGCCCCTTGCAGGGCTAGTCCCACCCTCCAGCAAGCAGTTGGGGGTGATCAGTCAGACAGGTAAGTGGTTAGGGATGATCAGGTAGGTAGGTGACCAGTTAGGGGTAATCAAATAGGCAGACGACCCATCCCATGGCTGTCCTTATCCCTCAGCAAAGAAAGAGAAAGGCCCAGGCCACTGGTGATGACTCTGTGGCAGGTGGGCAGCTGGCCAGTGATTGCCCCACAGAGGGAGGCCTAGGCCAGCCAAGCCATTGGACCTCATGCCTGTCACCTACAGAGGGAGGCCATCGGTGGCAGGGGTGGGCAGCGCTGCACAGATGGCAAGCAGTGGCAATAGCAGGGATGGGGCCAATTGCCTACAGTCTGGGGAAGGAAGGCTCCAATCGGCCCTGATCTCAGGCCAGGACTAGGAACCCTATCCAAGGGATCCCGGTTTGTGATAGGGTGCAGGCTGGGCTAAGGGACTCCCACTAGTACACAAATTTTTGTGCTCTGGGCCTCTAGTATATTCTATCTAATAAAGAAGGTATATGCTAATTGACCCTCACGTCATCACAAAGATGGCAGTGCCCACAGCCAATAAGGAGGGAATATGCTAATTGATTGCCCCATCCTCAAAGATGGTGGTGCCTACAGCCCCAAGGTGGTAGCACCTAGTCCCCTAAATCCCACAGAGCTGGCAGGCACACGGCAAGGCTGGGCCCACTCCCAGGCAGGCCCAGCTACTCCATGCCCCTGCCTTCAGAGTCCCCCAGTCTTCTCAGCCCCCTAGTTACCCAGGGCCGCCCAAGACTTAGGTAACCAGGGCTGGCCAAGGATTGTACTGCCAGCAGTGGCAGCAGCAGAGGTGTGATGGGGCATTGCCTTCCCCTGATCGCCAGGTCACCTCCCACCCCTGAGGGCTCTCAGACTGTGAGAGGGGGGAGGCCAGACTGAGGGACTCCCCTTCCAGTGCATAAATTTTCATATGCCAGGCCTCTAAAATATATAAATATGATTGCCTTGGAAGGTTTTCTATATTATATCTTTTAGAAAATTATGTTAACATAGACATTCCACTAAAGAAATCATAGTATAAGAGACAGTAGAAAGGTAGTATTGATGTAGATGTTGCTATATCAGTTTCATCATATCTACTGACCATGAAATTATAGAAATCTTAACCTGAACCATGCATTTCCCTCATTTTATAGGGAAGAAACCATAGGATTAATATGTGAAATGGACTTGTCTATATTTAATTATACTGAGGACATGAATCTACTATCTATATCCTCTAATCTTCCTATTTGCCACATATAGCAATTGAGCAATATTTGATTCCATTCCATTCTAATTTTGTTAGTTTGTTAACAAAGATTAGACTTGGTTCCATGACCTTGGTGAAGTGGTTCAGGATCTGAAGGAGGGACCAATGTACAAATGAAAATGCTATACAAGAAATATGAATTTAGAAGACATTGGAGGCAAGATGGAGCCTCTTTCTTGAAAAGACACACCCACTTCTGGCCTGGTCCACCTTTTATTTACTTGAATTCACATTTTCCTTTTAGCAATGCCTACAGGCATATCAAAGGTAAAGTTTGGTAAATAGTAAAAGGATTATCAGGTTAGGGAAATGCCTTGAGCCAACACTATATCAACATGAACAATCAGTGCTTAGCATGAACCCTGCTAACACCTAAAGTCCCTAGGCATTCCAAGTTCCTTGGTGCACTCTCATTATAGTATCAACAAGCAGTGGCTACCTGCATATAGGTTGTGTGTGTGTTTGTGTAGTGTGTGCAGGGGCATGATGGACAATCAAATTGTTGTGTGTGTTTTTTGTCAAATACTTATTTTCTTTAATTTTAATTTACATTATTATATTTTGGTTTTCATTGTTAAATATACACTTTTAAAAATGTGTTATTTACATAAATTTTATATTAACTACTAATTTTTCAAAAGCAATGAATAAAAGTTTCCAATTCTTTAAGAATGTTATTTATGAGTAATGACCTCTTTCTATTTTCTCTAAATAAACACTTTGGAAAATAACATTTGAAGAGACATTTAAGCCTTTGGATTTTTCTTTGTGAAGCTGTTTTGTGATATGTATAATGTAGTATTTGTGATTTCTGATGCATTAAACTTTAAAAATAGAAATGATTTCTTTGCTATTACCCCCAGAGTAAGAAAGGAAAGTAGACAGCAAGAAGAATACATTAAAGCCCATGAATGTCTCGCCCTAACAATGTAAGCACCTATGGCTAAAAATACTTTAAACAAATCAATAGAAAATTCTTCAGGTCCTCAGTAAAGGTCACTAATTTCTCTGGTCCTGGCCTGAGGCAAAAAAATGAATAGCTGAATATAGATTGTGAAGATAGGTCACAAAGAAGAAGAAATGTTTGTCATTTCTTTTGTCAGCTAAAAATAATCATGAATACATGATTCAAATAAGAGTGTAAACTGAAAGGAAGTTAAAACCCCACACTATATTTTTTACTACATTTGGAAACCTTTGACTATTAAATCTCACTAAAATATAAATTATTTTAAAACTAAATATAAGATTAAGAAAAATAGATTATAAAATTATGAATATAGATGGTGATAATTAGGATTTTGTTTTCTTAATGAAGTCTTGGAAGTTATAAAGCTGCTATTATGCATTTTTGAGCTTTCTGTACTGCCCTAGGTAAGCACTTAGAGGTTTTATAATTGCCATCATGTCTAGATATTTATTAAACACAAAATCTATACAAAAATCTACCATGCAGGGGTGATACTAAGGTTTATTTTTAATAGTCTTAGTCAACTGAAAAGTGAGTTCATTTACATGAAACAATGAATACCAAAATAAGGACCAATGGTAAAAATGAAGTCTCTGGCATAAAGCAGAGTCCTTTAGAGGTTCAAAAGGAAGAACAACTAACCATGGGTTTACAATATAAATATATCCTTTATAGGTACAGTAGAGCATGGGTTACATAGGTGTTATAAATGGTTTTCTTCAGAGAGAGGCCAATTGTGTATGCTGATGTCATATTATAGAATTGAGTTATCATCCTGCATTTCTTCAAGGATGGTAGTAACAAGAGGCTCTTATTTGGAAATAGGCTAAACTGAAACTAACTACTTCCAGTCAAGCAGTTCCCAAAGATATAACCAAAGAATTCAAAGGAAACTACATTCAAAAGGTATGATCAATGGAGACAAGGGTATTGTGGGGGGAGGACTCCTGAAAGGGACTTGATGCCAACTGTCAACTTTATGAGATGACTAGGGGTGGATTCAGTTAAATTTATCTAGTTAGGTGAGCTTCTTAATTTAAATTAAACTATCTAAAAAGTTAAATATTTGATTTTGAAATGTATTTAAATTCTCAATTTACTAATAAATTTAAAACACTGGGATTCACACTTGAAAAGCCATGAAATGTCATGTAGCAGCCATACACATTTCATCAGAGATCAAAATGAGCAAATCTTACAGACTAAAGAGACCGAAAAGTTTGTTTTCCAAATGTGTTAAAAAATAAATGTTGTGTTTTAGCTTTCATTCAGTTTATATTAGTTATAATTTTAAAAATTAAAGTTTATTTAAACTAAAAAGCAAAAACAAAAAAGCAATTTACCCATCCATTTCTCCCAACCCCCAACTTCTTGCATTTGGAACCACCAACCTCTATTTTCTTTCTTTTGTTTAATATATATCAAACAAAGGAAGAGAGGGAGAGAGAGAGAAACATCAATGATAAGAGAGAATTATTGACCAACTGCCTCCTTCATGCCCCCACAACCTGGGCATGTGCCCTTTACCAGAATTGAACCTGGGACCCTTCAGTCTGTAGTCTGACACTCCATCCACTGAGCCAAACCTGCTAGAGATTGTTTTAGATTCCACAAATGAGAGTTATCATATGGCATTTGTCTTCTTTGTCTGATATATTTCATATAGTATAATGGTCTTGTAATCCATTCATGTTGTTGCAAATAGCAGGATTTTATTCCATTTTATAATATACTAGAGGCTCAGTACATAAAATTTATGCACAGAGGGGTGTCCCTCAGTCCAGCCTCAAGGGATGTCCAACTGCCCATTTAGGTGTCCCTCAGTCCATCCCTCAAGACATGTCCAACTGCCCCAGTGGGATCGGGCCTAAACGGGTAGTCAGACATCCCTCTCACAATCCAGGACTGCTGGCTCCCAACTGCTCGCCTGCCTGCTTTCCTGATTGCCACTAACCGCTTCTGCCTGCTAGCCTGATAACACTCTAACCACTCCCCTGCCAGCCTGATTGATGCCAAACTGCTCCCCTACCAGCCTGATTGCCCCTAACTGTCCTCCTCTACAGGCCTGGTCCCCTACTAACTGCTCTTCCCTGAAGGCCTGGGTCCCCCCCAACTTCCCTTCCCTGCAGGCCTTGTCAGCCCCAACTTCCCTCCTCTGCCTGCCTGGTCACCCCTAACAGCCCTCCCCTGCTGACCATCTCGTGGTAGTCATCTTGTGTCCACATGGGGCAGCATCATTGACCACTTGAAGGAAGCCATGTTGTGTGTTGGGATTACTCTTTTATTAGGTAGGATAAAGACCTGGTGCACTGGTGAGGGCAAGTTGGTTTGCTCTGAAGGGTGGCTCTGATCAGGGTGAGGGTTTCCTTGGGGTATAGGGCAGCCTGGGAGAGGTGCCTATGGTGAATTGCAGACTGGCCATGTCCCCTGGCGACCAAAGCAGAGGCCCTGGGATCTAGGATTATTTATCTTCTACAATTAAAACTTTGTAGCTTAGAGCAGAGCCAAGCCTCCTGCTTGCTCCGTGGTGGCAGCCATTTCTGTTGGGATTTATTTATCTTCTATAATTGAATCTTTGTAGCCTTAAGCAGAGGCCAAGACAGGTCAGGGCTGCAGAAGCCTGGCTTCCTCCATTACTGCCTCCAATTCTAGTCTTCTGCTCTCTCCAGCATCATGGCTGCCACCATTTTTGTTGGGATTTATTTATCTTCTATATTTAAAACTTCATAGCATTGAGTGGAGGCCTGGGCTCACCACTGTATGGAAAGCTTGGCTTCCTCCATCTCTGGGGAAACCCAAGCCTCAGTCCTGCTCACTCTGTGGCTCCAGCCATCATGGTTGGGGTTAATTTGCATACTCACTCCTGATTGGCTAGTGAGCATGGCTTGTGGGTATAGTGGGATGGCAGTTAATTTGTATATTAATATTTTATTAGATAGAATACTAGAGGCCTGGTACATGAAATTTGTGCCCTGGGGGGACTTGTCCCTCAGCCCAGCCTGCACCCTCTTCAATCTGGAACCCCTCAAGGGATGTCTGACTGGCCATTTAGGCCCAATCTTTTTTTTTTTTAATATATATTTTATTGATTTTTTTACAGAGAGGAAGGGAGAGTGATAGAGAGTTAGAAACATCGATGAGAGAGAGACATCAATCAGCTGCCTCTTGCACGCCCCCCACTGGGGATGTGCCCGAAACCAAGGTACATGCCCTTGACCAGAATTGAACCTGGGACCCTTCAGTCCGCAGACTGACGCTCTATCCACTGAGCCAAACCAGTTTTCGGCTAGGCCCAATCTTGGTAGGATTGTGCCTAAATGGGCAGTCTGACATCCCCCTCACAATCCAGCACTGCTGGCTCCCAACTGCTTTCCTTCGTGATTGCCCCTAATCTCTTCTGCCTGCCAGCCTGATCACCCACTAACCACTCTCCTACCAGCCTGATTGATGCCTAACTGCTCCCCTGCCAGCCTGATTGTCCCTAACTGCCCTCCCTTGCAGGCCTAGTCACCCCTAACTGCCCTCCTTTGAAGGCCTGGTCCCCCCAATTGCCCTTTCTTGTAGGCCCAGTCACTCACAACTTCCCTCCTCTGCCTGCCTGGTCACACCTAACTGCCCTCACCTGCTGGCCATCTTTTGGTGGCCATCTTGTGACTACATGGGGGCAGCTATCTTTGACCACATGGCGCATCTTGTGTGTTAGAGTGATGGTCAATTTGCATATTAGATATTAGATAGGATAGTCAATCACATACATACCACAGCATCTTTATCCATTTATTCTTAGATGGTCACAAATGATTTCTATGTTGTGGTTATTGGAAATATTACAGCTATAATCATGGAGGTGCAATTATATTTTCAAATGAGTGGGTTTTTTTTCCCATTGGGAAAATACACAGAACTATAATAGTTGGGTCATGTGGTAACACTATTCTTAATATTTTTAGAATCTCCATACTGTTTCTATGGTGTCTGCAGCAGCTACATTTCCATCAAGAGTGCACAAGAGTTCCCTTTTCTTTGTCAACACTTTAATCTCTTGTCTTATTGATAATAGCATTCTAAGGATACAAGATGGTGGTGGAGTAGGTGGAAGGTACACTCACCTCCCTCCTAGAATGAAACTAGAATTACAACTAAAATACAGAACAATCAACCTGAATTACCAACCGAAGACTAGCTGAACAAAAGTCTTATAACTAAAGATTTATAGAAAGGCCATATAAACTGGTAAGAGGGGCAGAGTTCTGGAAAGTGGTTGGCCTTGATCCCATAGGAGGTGGCTGAAATCCTGGAGAAATACCTCAGCTGCAAAGGTTCCTCCTGAGGAGAGTGGGGTCTCAACCTCATGCCAGGCTCTCCAGCTTAGAGCTGTAAAAATTCACAGGGAACCTGTTCACCAGGTAGAGACAGAGCAAAGGGACAGGTACTTTCTTAAAGGCCCAATGCACAAAATCCTATTTGTACCCATTCACTCTGAGTTCTGGCAGAATGAAGGCAGAAGGGCAGACTGACTTGCGTGGCTCTCGGACAGAGGCCATTTTTCCCCTGTATGCCTGTCTAATGCAGAGCCTTCCTTTCACATGAACAAATCTTAGTCTGTTTGGCCTAATGATTTCCTGGAATTCTCCCCTACCATAAAGGTCTGAGGGCACCTGGCAAGTAGTATTTAGACTTGGTATATACTAGGAGTTTTGCAGAGTGGCCTCAGGCCCAATCCTGGCACCAAGATTGAAACTATTCCCGTCTGATGAGCACCTCTTACCTCTACCTAGTGACTCATTGAGAAGCTACCTCATGCGACTCAGGTACCTCAGAGACTCTATCCACAATTGAAACTAACAGGCAACCAGTAGGCTGAGTGAGGTAGAGGCATATTTTGGGGTTCCTTGGGCTTGATGCTAATGAAAGCTGACTTTGGTGCACAGCTTGGTTTTTCCACCCGCACACACAGGCCTAGCAGTGGCCATCACAAACTGGATTGATTTGTAGCTCCAAAGAGGTGTCCCAGACCAATCATAGGTAGTGTCTGACATTGACCTGCACCAGAGATCCTCCCAAGAGGACCTAGAACCAAAGCACCCAGTGGACAGTTCAAATAACATCAGAGCAGGACCCAATTAGCTTCACAAGATACATATCCAAAGGAAAATCTTGAAAGGCAACCTGCTGAGACAAATTCTGCTTAGAGTGGCCAGTACCTACACAGCAGCTTGTATACTGTTGTTGAAATCCATTCTCATGGTTATCCAACCTGAGGGTTGACTCCATGCACGAATGGGCCAATAGTAATTGAGACTTAATTGCAAAAGTAAGGATCACATAATCCACCCAAGGAATATTGCTGGAGCTCTCTGCTCAGGTGTTTAAGGAGAATGCACCACTGGTTTCCAAAGAATAACTACCAAGACTTGGATACATAACAAACCTATCTAATACACAAAAACAAACACAGAGTCAGCCTACATGAGGAGACAAGGAGATACACCCCAAATGAAATAAAGAACTCTCTAGAAAAAGAGGTAAATGAAATGGAGGCAATGTATTTACCAGGTATAGAGTTTTGTAAAAATCATTATAATTAAGGAATTTAGTGATGAATACCACAGCATGAAAAATGACTTAGAAAACATAAAAACTAACCAGTTAGAAGTAAATAATACCATACCTGAAATTAAGAGTACATGAAAAGGAATAAACAGCAGGTAGATGAAGCAGAGTATCGAATCAGTGATTTGGAAGACAAGGTAGCAGAAAACACTTA
>JAAGEH010000041.1:15732217-15805142 GCA_011751065.1 Lasiurus cinereus | reverse complement strand
GAGTATCGAATCAGTGATTTGGAAGACAAGGTAGCAGAAAACACTTAAGAGCAGCAAAAATAAAGAACAAATTGTTAAAAATGAGAAGTTTAAGGGATGCTTGGGACAACATAAAACATAACATCTACATCACAGAGGTTCCAGAAGGAGAAAAACTTTGATAGCCTATTTAAAGAAATAATGATTGGAAACTTCCCTAATCTAGTGAAGAAAAAAGATGGAGGATTCTAAAAATAACTAACCATCAGCAACTTGTCAGCCTATCCCTAGGCAAAGGGAGAAGTGGGAAAGTGTTTCTGGTGCATTCTACCTCCCACCACCTCCAGCCTTCATCCCAGCCCATGCAGCAGGTGGAGCTCCACCCAAATGACCTATTGTGCAATTGAAGACTTGACATAGGAACAGAGATGATAGCAGAAGCTTCATATCTCCTCCCACCACAGTGATCCTGAGGTCAGCAGGACTGCCAGCCCATTCACAGGTAAAGAAACTAAAGCTCCATGAAGAGTAAATGGCCAGAGGTGCTCAGCATCCAGCCAAGGCATATGTGTTCCCCTTCCCAGGAATCAGAGAATCACAAAGAGTTAATCCCAGCCCTCCATCATGGTGATGCCAGGAAGGATACCCATGTTCCAGAGCCCAGCACTGTCATGACCTCCAGTCTCACCCATGGTGACAACACCTTCTCTCTTCTGCCTCTGCTTCTGCAACTTTGCTCTGGACTTGACCCCACCCAAACATGACTCCTCTCCCTCTTCCATCAAGAACCTATTGTGTATAGATTAGGGACCATCAGGGCTGAGAAATCTGGATGAATAACAAATGCATTCCTTCCCATCCTCTCAGCAAAGACCAGGGAGGGTCCTAGGAGGGCAGCACTGTCCCATGGCACAAGACAGGCCAGACCTTGACTGTAACTGGTGTCAATTCTAGGGGAGGCAGGAGGAGGGAGAGGGAAAGGTTAAATGTCCTGGCATCAAAAAACTTATACAAGAGGAAATAGGTTCCCTCTGTGCTTTTCCATTGCCATCGAAAGACCCTATCCAGGCCAAATTATATAAATTTATTATTATAACACTTCATCTGTAAAATGGGTCGACATTGCTACTGCTGTCTCTTCCCAATAAAGTTGTGCATATGAGAGGGAGGTTGTGCAGGTCAAAGGGGAAAGTTGTGCAGGTCAGAGGGGCAGGATGTGCAGATCAGAGGGATTGTGTAGATCATGTGAGGATCACAACCTGCTTTATGGTGTGAAGGGACAGAAACAGGCAGAGAGGAAATGAAAAGCTGCTCCAGGTGGGAGAGACTCAGAAGCATAAAGTGTGATTCATGCTGGAGATGAGGTTGAGTGAGATTACAATATTATTTTCCTAGAGAGATGACTCCTTTAATTTTGCTGGAGTTATGGGCTTTGTACAGTAAACCAGAGACAATTTTTATCAATCTAGGAAAGGAAATGAGGGCCTAATCACCGGGCTGCTGACTGGGAGGTGATTTATTTGAAACAAAAGTTGACCATTTGCTGATAACAGAGTCTGAAGGGGGCCCTGGGCCCTGCTCTTGTCTGAGCTCAGCACAGCAGTCTTCAGTGACATGGGGACAGCTGAGGGCACCTAACCTACCCTAAGCCAGGTCCAGCCACACAAAGAAACAAACACCCAGGCAGAGCTGGCAGGACATCCCTCCAGCATTCCTGAGCCATCAGCCCTCTGGCCTGAAGTCACAGAGTCCTAGGCAGCAGCTGAACTGCCAGAGAGCAAAATGGACACACTGTGCCTGACATCCTCCAGACCTGTCATACACTTCCCATTCAGGGTCACGTGGCGCAGAACTCATCAAACAGACCTGTTCTGCAGAACAGTGGTATGTGGGTTTTCTCAACAGCACTCACACTGTTTAGAAGATGGAACTTATCTCTTTGCAGAATTGCTGTTGGATTTGCTGGAGTTTCCTGATCAAGAAGAAACAGTACTTCACTGTGGACAGCATGTCTGCCTCTCTTCTTTCCAAAGCACCTGTTTTCTTAATTCCGGGGAGTGCGGGGGTGGGGCATACAGATACAATTAGTCTCTCCCTGAACCAGTCCCCAGGAACCTCAAAAGCAACCAGGAGGGGAGCTGCCATCCAGGAGGGGTATCCAGGCAGCAGGCCACTTAGTGGGGGGCTTTTAGAGGGGCTGACCCACACCACCTGCCCCCGCCCCCCCCGGCAAGCTTGAAGCCAGGAGCAAAGAGTGTGAGAGCTGCCCCACATTCAATGGTCACAATTCCTGGTCCCCAAGTAAGAAGTGAACCAGAGCTCAAGGATCTAGGGTCATCAGTGCATGCACAGCCCTGAGATGGGGTCCCCTGGCACCACTGGAAGCAGTACCAGGTGGGTGAACATGAGATGAGCTTTCAGGACCACTGCCAGTCAACTGACCACAGGAGGCCTGAGGGCTGCTAGTGGGAAAAGGGGGACAAAAGGCACATCTACTGAGAACTGGGTCTGCTGTCAGGATCCTCTCCCTCTCTGAGGCAGCTCACAAAGCAGCTACTGCATTTCTGAGCCAAAAATTAAGACACAGGTTTTGACAACAACAACAAAAATATTTGTTTCACTTGTGAATTTATATATTTGGGATGTCCTAAAGAGATTTTAAAAACCATATGTATTTATATGTGAATGAATCAGGTTTATTACAAAAATAAAATTTTTTGAAATCAGAAAAGAGCCCTTCACTCCCGAACTCATTAAACACATGTTTGCCCCTCTCTGTCTCTCTCTGGACCTGGGTTTTGGAGGCAGGACCTTCAGAGTCTACCTTTCAGGAGCTGGGAAAGGCTGGGAGATAGACAGGAGAACAAGAACCACACTTTATTTCAGAAGATACCCAAAGCCATGGAGAAAGCAGGCTTGGTGATATGACAAGGGGGTGGCAAGGATATATGGTTTCCTATTACCGCCCTAAAAAATGACCGCAAACAGAGTGGCCCTCACCAGCACTCTATGGAGAGTGCTTTTGCCCCCCTGCACTGTCTTCTGCTGTGGGTCAGAAACCTGAGGCAGGTGAATCCAGCTGAGCTCCAACCTGCAAGGTCTGGGAGACCCCGTTCCTTGCTCCTAGGGCATTGGAAGAACCCTCTCCTCACAGAGCAGTTTCCTTCTGTGTCCCTGCCAAAGCCACACCCAGTTCCAGGACCTCCACAAAATCTTGGCTCCTGTGTCCCTTCCTCCAGCCAGCAACTCAGATTGAGCCCCTCTCACAGCATCTGTGACTCACCCTCTCGCCCACATCCCACTTTCAAGAACTCATGGTTACTGAGGGACAGGACCTCGGGGTCAAGCTGCACCTTCTGTACCTTCTATAGAGGATCTGGGGTTTGTGGGTGCTGAATAAATGTTCATTCAGTGATTTTAAAAAAACAAGCACATAAGTACACCTGGTTATATTGGCCCACCTGGTTGACCTTGAGTGGTTGCCAGGTTACCTATATGACCTGTCTTACCATTGTGACCTGTCTTAGCTCTGTGACCTGTTGCCAGCTAATACCCCACACGCCTGGGTTGATGCCTCTTTAGTGTGACGCCCCAAGAGACTCAGGGAAGGGCTCCCCAATATCTTGTCATATTTAACTCAGTCTTGGCTGTGGAGACAGAGCCTGCCACATGGAGAACTCAGGAAGCCAGCACTAAAGGGACAGCAAGTGCCTCCAGGGCAAAGAGAGTCAGGCTGGTGCAGGAGATGGCAGGCAGAAGAGGGGAGTGGGCAAATAAAAGGTGGGTTAAAAATGTTGTCACAAACATGAAGGCTTTTAGGCATGAGAATAAGGTGATTTGATTTATATTTTTTAAAGATCACTCGGTGATTTGACATTTGAAATGATATTTGACATGTGTCCTGAGAGCCAGGCAGGATTTAGGCAGATGAAGATGGTGAGAGGTATTTCAGGTACACAAGTGGCCACAGCCTGGAGCAGGACAGATGAACACTGGGGACCAGAGCATATACCTCTCAAACCTGTGAGTGATGGGACAGGGCAGGGAAACAGAAGAGCCTGCATGGAGGGGACAGGGCAGGGAGGAGAGGAGACTCTCCATTGAGGAGGTAGGGCATGGGGATAGGGATCCCACCTTTGAGGGGACAGGATAAGAGGGAGGGGGCACCCTTCATGGAGTTGGGAGAGGAGACCATCGATAGAGGCACAGGGCAGGGAGCAAAGGGTACTCTCCATGGAGGGAAATGGGCAGGGGTATAAGAATCCCCACTTTGAGGGGGAAAGAAAGGGAGACAATGGACTATTCATGGCAAGAGCAAAACATGGAAGACAGTGAACACTTCATGGAGGGTAATATACAGTGGAATAGGAATCCCCCTCTGAGGAGACAGGGCAAAGGGGAGAGAGCATCCTCCAAAAAGCGGGGACAAGGGACCCTCCATGGAAAGAACAAAGAGGTGATATAGGGGTCTCTCCAAACCAGATAAGAGGAGGGTCTCTTATCTCTCTTTGTCCATTTCATGGCACATCCTCTGTCCCTGGCTTTATGGAGGATGCTCTCTACTTCCTGCACAATCCCCTCAGAGAGGGATTCCTATTTCCTTGCATATTACCCTCCATGAAGGGTTCCCTGTCTTCCACGTTTTGCTCTTGCCATGAACAGTCCATTGTCCCCCTATCTTCCCCCCTCAAAGTGAGGATTCCTATTTTCTTGCCCATTTTCCTCTATGGAGAGGACACTTTGCTCCTTGTCCTGTCTCTCCATTGACAGTCCCCTCTCCCCACTCTATGGAGAGTGCTTTTGCCCCCCTGCACTGTCTTCTTAAAGGGGGATCCCTATTCCTCTGTCAATTCCCCTCCATGGAGGATCTCCATTCCTACCCCCCAACCCCCATCCTCTCCATTGAAAGGCCTCTGTCCCCACTCCATGGAGCTTGTCCCTCCCTCATTCCTGTATCCCAGCCCATTCACTGCAATAGAGGATCCACTTTACCCCTTATCCTGTCCCTCCATGGAGGGTCCCCTGTCCCCATAGGGATATGGGCAAGGGTACAAGGAAACCTTCTAGGAAGGAACAGGGCAGGGAAGGGAGTATCATCCATGGAGTAGGGAAAGGAGACACTCAATGGAGGGGACAGGACCAGGAGAAAGGGAACTCTCTAAGAAGGGGAACGGGCAGGGAATAGGGGTACCCTGTTTGAGGAGGCAAAGAAGGCAATAATGACTGTTCATGGCAGGAGCAAGACATGAAGGACAGGGAAGCCTCCATGGAGGGAAATAGGCAGGTGGACAGAAAAACTTTTTGGAAGAGACATGGTAGAAAAGAGAGGGAACCCTTCATGGAGGTACAGGCCAGGGGGAAATAATTCAACCCATGAAGGAAATTGGAAGGGGTACTAGGACCCCCACTTTGAGGGGACAGACATGAGCACCTTCCATGGAGGGAGGGACAGGACAGGGGGACAGGGGACCCTCCATGAAGGAGAATGGTCAAGGGGATAAGCATCCTCTCTTTAAGGGGACAGGGCAGGAGGGAGGGAGCACTCTCAATAGAGTGGGAACAAGGGACCCACAAGGAGGGTACCCTACCTCCTCCTTTTGTCCCCTCCATGGCACATCCCCTACACCTCCTCTATGGAGGGTGCTCTCCCCACTGCCCTGTCCCCTCAGAGGGGGTATGCCTACCCCTCTGACCATTCCTCTCCATAAAGATGACTCTTTGCCTCCTGCCCTGTCCCTCTATGCAGAGTCTCTGGCCTCTACACCATGGAAGGTGCCCCCTCTCTCCTGCCCTGTGTCCTCAAAGGGAAATCCCTATTCTCCTGACCATTCTTTTCCATGGAGGATCCCCTTTCCCCTCCACATCCTCAACTTCCCCTCAAAGGGGGATTACTTATACCTTTGCCCATTCACTGCCATGGAGTGTCCTTTTTCCCCCTTGTCCTATCCCTCCATGAGTATCCTCTGGGACATGGGTTCCCTGTCCCCCCCTCTATTGTTAGGGGGATAGGGATCCCCCTTTGTGGGGACAAGGAAGGATGGAAATAGACTGGCCATGGCAGGACAAGACATGAAGTATTGGGAAACCTCTATGGAGGAGAATAGGCAGGGAGATAGGGAACCCCCTTTGATGAGACAAAGGCGGGAAGAGAGAACCCTTCATGGAGGGACAGGGCATGGGGGAAAGGATCCTCTCCATGGAGGAGAATGGACAGGGGTACAAAGAACCCCCCTTTGAGGGGACAGGCATGGGAATGGGGGGAAACCCTTGTGGAGGGTGGATAATGGACCCTCCATATAAGGAACAGAGAGAAGGAAGAGTAACATCCCTGGAGGGGAAAGGACAGGGAGACAGAAAACCCCTCTTTGAGGGAACTGAGCAGGGAGACAGGGGATCCTCCACTGAAGAAGTGCAAGAAGTGTAATGCCATGCTCCCTCCATGGAGGGTGCCCTCTCCCCTCTGCCTGTGGAGGGGGTTGGGGAGGGGAATAGGACACCCCCCCATTTCCAGGGTCAGGAAAGGGGGAACAAGGGAATCTCCATAGAGGGAGCAAGGCAGGGAGCATAGGGACCCTCCATGGAAAGTAATGGGCAGGGTCGGGGAACTCTCTTTTGAGGGACAGGGCAAGAGGGAGGGAGCACCCTCCATAGAGTGGGGACAGGGGGCCTTCCATGCAGGAGACAAGGAGGACAGATAGGGGACCTTCCATGGAGGTGAATGGAAGGGATACAAGGAACCCTCCTATGAGAGGATAGGGGAGGGGGGAGGAAGCACCCTCAGACAAGGGACTCTCCCTGGAGTGGGAGGGCAGAGGACATGGGACTCTCCATAGAGGGGAATGAGCAGGGGGATATGGATCCCCCCTTTGAGGAGAAAGGGCAGTGGGGAGCACCATCCATAGGTGGGGACAAGAGACACACCATTGAGGGGACAAGGAGGGGAGATAGGGGACCCTCTGGTGAGTCAACTGTCCCCACTCCATGGAGGGTGCTCCTTCCTCCTGCCTTACACCCTCAAACGGGGATTCCTATTCCCCTGCCCATTCCCCGCCATGGAAGATCTCTTTTCCACCCCTCCATATTCTCCATTGAGGGTCCCCTATTCTCATTTCATGGAGGGTGTCTCCTCTTTCTCCTCTTGTCCCTCAAAGGGAGATTCCTTGTACCTTTGCCCATTCACTGCCCTGGAGAGTCCTCTTTCCCCTTTGTCCTATCCCTCCATGGAGGCTCTCCTGGGACATGGGCAGAACAAAGAAACCCCCTTTGAGAGGACAGGCATGGAGATAGGGGACCCCCATGGAGGGGGGATAGGGAATGCTCCATGTAGGGGACAGAGAGTAGGAAAAAGGACCAACCCTGGAGGAGAAAAGACAGGGGAACAGGGAACCCTCCATGAAGGAAGAAGGGCAAGAAGAGCAATGCTATGCTCCCTCCATGAAGGTTGCCCTCTCCCCTCTGTGTTGGGGGCAAGGAGAGGATGGGCAGGAGCATAGGACATCCCTCATTTCAAGGGGCAGGAAAGGAAGAACAAGGGAATCTCCATGGAATGAGAATGGTAGTGAACACAGGGACCTTCCATGGAGGGAGGTGGGCAGGGAGTTAGGGATCCCCACTTTGAGGGACAGGGGATGGGGGAGAGAGTACCCTCCATAAAGTGAAGACAGGGGACCCTCCATGGAGGGAACAAGAAGGGGAGATGGGGGACCCTCCATGGTGATAAATGGGCAGTGGTACAAAAAATTCCTGTTTGAAGGGACAGGGAAGGGGGAGAGGCACCATCATGGAGTGGGGACAAGGGACTCTAAACGGAAAGGACAGGACAGGGGACATGGGACTCTCCAGAGAGGGGAATGAGCAGGGGGATATGGATACCCCTTTTAGATTGTAGGGAGATAAAGAACCCTCCATGGAGAGACAAGATAAAGGGGGAAGGGGACCCTCCATGAAGGAGAATGGTCAGGGGGATAGGTATCCCCCCTTTTAGGGTAAAGAGCAGGCAGAGAGCACCCTCCATAGAGTGGGAACAAGGGACTCACCATTGAGGGGACAATAAGGGGAGATAAGGGACCCTCCATGGGTAATCTCCTGTCCCCACTCCATGGAGAATGTCCCCTTCCTCTCTCCGGCACTTCAAAGGAAAGCTCCTTGTATCCTTGCCCATTCACTGCCATGGAGGATTCCCTTTCTTCTTGTCCTATCCCTCCATGGAAGGTCTCCTGAGACATGGGCAGGGGAATCAAAGAACCTCCCTTTGAGGAGACAGACATGGAGGTGGGAGTAGCCCCATGAAGAAGGGATAGGGGATGGGGGTGGGGGGAGAGGACCATCTCTGGAAGAGAAAGGGTAGTGGGAGAGGGAACTTCATTTTAAAGGGTCAGAGCAGGCGGGGAGAGGGGATCCTCCATGGAGAAAGAAAGGCAATGCCATGCTCCCTCCATGGAGGCTGCATGAAGGAAGGCCATCCCTCATTTCATGGTGCAGGAAAGGGAGATCAAGGGAATCTCCATAGAATGAGCATGTAAGGATCACAGAGATCCTCCATGGAGGAGAATGGACACTGCACCCTTCATAAAGTGGTAACAGGGGACCCTCCATGGAGGGACAAGAAGGGGATATAGGGGACCCTCCATGATGGTGAATGGGCAAAGATACAAGGAACCCCCATTTGAGAGGACAGAGCAGGGGGAGGTGAGACCCTCCATGGAGTGGGGACAAGACAGGGGAAAGGGGATTCTCCCTTGAGTCCTGTTGAAAGTGACCTCACAAAGTGCTCCTGACCATTGATGCTGCTGCAAATCCAGAAGTCACTGGGCTTTAGGTACACATCTCACAGCTAAAGAAGGCTTTACCTGACACCTGATTCTGTACAAACAATAAAGATATTCAAAATAAATTGACTAGGAAGAAAAGTAACTGATGTGGATGACTACTTCTGCCCAAGACACTGGATCAAGACTTTCTACTTTAGCTAAACATAAAACCCTTGCTTTTATCTTATTTCTTTCCTTACTCTAGTATTAGCCTGGAAAATAATGCTGTTATGCATATCATCTAGGCCAGTGGTTGGTAAACTCATTAGTCAACAGAGCCAAATATCAACAATACAACGATTGAAATTTCTTTTGAGAGACAAATTTTTTAAACTTAAACTTCTTCTAATGCCACTTCTTCAAAATAGACTTGCACAGGTCGTGGTATTTTGTGGAAGAGCCACAGTCAAGGAGCCAAAGAGTCACATGTGGCTCGTGAGCCATAATTTGCTGACCACTGATCTAGGCCATTGGTCAAAGGAATTTTTATTTCAGTCTAAGGGAAAAATCTAACTGGCCCATTGTTTGAGTGGGCAATTGTGTACTAAAAGAATTTATTTGTCTGTGGTTGTTTTTATTCTTCTTTTACCTATGACTGTCTAGATTTCTGGCACACAGCCAAGCAATGTCTCTTAAATTATCTAGCTGAAACCTCACAATGTTTTTAAATTCTGTGCTCCAATGTGGCAGACATTACTTCCCTCATACTTCTTGGAACTAAGCAAGTCACATAGCTAAACCCATGTCAGTGGGAGACCGAAAAAGTATACTCCTCTCACAGGGAAGGAGCAGCAAATATTTTTAATATAAAATCTATCCATTACACAGTGTTTCTTTTTAAAAAAACAAACCTATCCAGCCAATATCTTATATGCAGGTAGCAATTTAATTAACCAAATCACCCTGTCCTAGATATTTAAGAAGTACATAAAGAATGCAATTATTACAATGTATTCTATCCCATGTTGTAGACACACTCAATCTTGATATCCACTTCCCTATACATTTTATATTAAATAAAATTCCAGACAATTGGATTCTGCTTCTGGAACATAGAAGGCCTATTGCTTCTTCCACTAGTTAAGATACAGCAAGTTTAGAGGTTCATACATTTTCCTTTTTAAATATATATATATATTTCTTTTTTATTTATTTCAGCAAGGAAAAGAGAGATAGAAACATTAATGATAAGAGAGAATCACTGATCAGCTGCCTCCTTTACACCTTCTACTGGGATCAAACCCGCAACCTGGGCATGTGCCCTTAACCAGAATTGAACCTGGGACCCTCCAGTCTTCAGGCCAATGCTCTATCCACTGAGCTAAACCAGCTAGGGCTGCATTTTGCTTTGAAGTAGTACAGACCTCATTCTGAATCATGTCTCTGCTGAATTCCATTGATGTTGATTCAAGATACAAGAAAACTAAATAAAATAAGAAAACTAAAAGCATTTTTATCTTTGCAAAAGTAACTTTAATTATGAGTCTTAAAGTGAACAGTTTACAATTAATTTATGCCTGTTTACTGTGCAACACAATAAGGATTATGTGTTGCATAAAAAGTCAGATAAACCATGTCAGATAAATGTATTTAAGTTTTATTTTATCACAACAGTAAACTGTTCATATATTTACTTACTGCTCATGAATAATGAATAATTTTCTTACAACCTAGAATAATAACAATGATGATGATACATAGCACATGGTTGATAGTTATTCATCTTACCTTTAACAAACCACAAACCCACTGATGATCATAAACCTGCATCATTTTTGCTCCATTGCATAAAAGTTTCAGTATTTTTTCTGCAAACACAAACTATATCTTGCATAGCCAGTTGTTTAATTCATTTATTTTAATCTCTACATTTTTAAAATATATTTTTATTGATTTCAGAGAGGAAGGGAGAGGGAGAGAAAGATAGAAACATCAATGATGAGAGAGAATCATTGATCGGCTGCTTCCTGCAAGCCCCCACCGGAATCGAGTCCACAACCCAGGCATATGCCTTGACTGGAATGGAACTCAGGGCCCTTCAGTCCACAGGCCGACACTCTATTCACTGAGCCAAACTGGGTACGGCCAATTGTTTAATTTATAAAGTCAATAGAAAATATATAGAAGCAAAATAAATACATTCAAAACTCAAGATGGTGATCTTTATGCAGAACCTTGTGTGGTCTGATCAAAAGGACATCTGCCTGTTGCATATTAGATATTATCTAGGACCACTATGCTGCTCAGGTCAAGAAATGGCACTCACCATTCACTTTTTATGAAAATATGGGCAATACATATAATACAATGCAAATGGTATACCCTATAGGTATGATATTGGTAGTGTTGAAACCAACCCTCTCATCTAATAGAAGTGGAACTTAGATCTATGGAGAGAAAGTCCTATGACAGATTCTTTTTTTTTTAAATATATTTTATTGTTTTTTCACAGAAAGGAAGGGAGAAGGATAGAGAGCTAGAAACATCGATGAGAGAGAAACATCAATCAGCTGCCTTCTGCACACTCCCTACTGGGGATGTGCCCGCAACCAAGGTACATGCCCTTGACCAGAATCGAACCTGGGACCTCTCAGTCCACAGGCTGATGGTCTATCCACTGAGCCAAACCGGTTTTGGCCTCTGACAGATTCTTAAGCTTGGATTTCATTATACATTATCCAAACCTATAGAATGTATAATACCCCCAAATGAATCCTAATGTAAATTTTCAATCTTGGATGATGATAATGTATCCATGTAGGTACATCCATTGTAACAAATGTACCCCTCTGATGGTGATGTTGATAATGGGGAGACCAAGCATATGTGGCAGCAGAGAGTATACCTCGAAATTTTGCAATGACCCTAAAACTGCTCTAAATAAAATGAAGTCTTTTTAAAAAGATAAAGTAATAGATTAACTGTGATGTGTGAGAAATAACAAAGTTTCAAACACTTTGTTCCTGGACAGATGATGGTATCGGCTACTGAAAGAGAAGAGACCAGAAGACCAGTTTTAGGCGGAAGATTATCAGGTTTGAATATCTTGACCTGGATATGCCTTTGAGACATGTATGTAGAAATATAAAATGGATAAATGGATGTGTTGATCTAGAATCCAGGGGAAAAATTGGACTAGAGGTCCCCATCAGGAAGTGAAGACACGAGCTGAAAAGATAAGCTTGCACCTGTCCCCCAAGTGTTTTCCTGAGACTCTTGAGCTATTTCAGCTGCATGTCTACTTTAAGCATTGTAGTCTGAATAACTTCTATTTCCCAGAGGTATCCTGTACCACACATTGCCTCCTGTTCTGTCAATTTCAAGAAAATGCTTGAAAGAATGCTTTTTTATAGCACATTACTCACCAAACCTCACTAATAGAAAAATAGGCCTTCTTTCCCCTTTATCACTTGGTGATTTTATTTTCTTTATCTCACTTTTACTTACTCATGATGAATTAGCAGAAGCTGTAATGGAAGACCTCTCACTGATTTAACAGAGAAAGAAATATTTATCCTTTTTTTAATTGCTCAATACAGTCTTCTTTGAGGATCTAGTATTAAAAATTAGTGAGTCTTTTGGTCCTTTGAGGCACCCGTTATCCCAGAGCAAGAGAAGGTCCATACAGAAAGGATGGGCCTGATTAATTTGGGTCACTAGGCACACTCCCTATGACCACTTTTCTAATTGTTTTTTTGCTTGTTTTGTTTTGTTTTAAATTATGTTGCCTGTGGCTTTGGGTCAAGGAGGCAATATAGGGTCATCCCTCTGGTTTCAAACACCTAGTAAATTCAGTCAGAGAAAATCTTTGGAGGGAAGCAATTAGTTCAACTAACTGCTTGGCTGCTCTGATAAAACTAGCCAGTTGTCTGACATTCTTCAGAAGCTGAGAAGACATTCCCTTCCCCCTCCCCCACTATGACCTTAAAACAGCCTGTTTCTCCTTCTCCAAGTCAAAGGGGAACAGCAGATTCCTGGTGCTCCAAGAACCATATTTTGCTGCAATAACAGATACAAGGAAAACTATATATAATACACTAGAGATCCAGTGCATGAAATTCATTCACAAGGGTGTCCTTGAGCTCAGTCTGCTCTCTCTCCAATCTGGGACCCCTTGAGGGATGTCCTGGATCGGGCCTAAACAGGCAGTCGGACATCCCTCTCACAATCCAGGACTGCTGGCTCCTAACTGCTCACCTGCCTGCCTTCCTGATTGCCCCTAATTGTTTCTGCCTGCCAGCCTGATCATCCCCTAACCACTCCCCTGACTGCCTGTTTGCCCCTAACTACCCCCCCCAAACTGTGGGCCTGGTCAACCCTAACTGCCCTCCCCTGCAGGCTTGATCACCCCCAACTGCCCTCCCTTACAGGCCTGGTCCCTGCCAACTGCCCTCCCCTGCTGGCCTTCTTGTGGTGACCATCTTGTGTCTACATGGGGGCAGGATCTTTTGACCACATGGGGGCAGTCATCTTGTGTGTTGGAGTGATGGTCAATCTGCATATTACTCTTTTATTAGATAGGATAGAGGTCTGGTGCACAGGTGGGGACCAACTGGTTTGCCCTGAAGGGTGTCCTGGATCAGAGTGGTGGTTCCCTTGGTGTGTGGGGTGGCCTGGGCGAGAGGCCTGTGGTGGTTTGCAGGCCAGCCTCACCCCCTGGCAACCCAGGCAGAGACCCTGGTTTCTGGGATTTATTTATCTTCTACAACTGAAACTTTGTAGCCTGGAGTGGAGCCAAGCCTTCTGCTGGCACAGCCATTAAAACTTTGTTGCCTTAAGTGCCGGCTTGGCTTCTTCCATCGCTTGGGGCAACCCAAACCTCACGCTTGCTCTCTCTGTGGCTGCAGCCATCTTGGTTGGGTTAATTTGCATACTCGCTCTGATTGGCTGGTGAGTGTGACTTGTGGGTGTAGCAGAGGTATGGTCAATTTTCACATTATTCTTTTATTATATAGGATTAGAGGCCCAATGCACAAAATTAGTGTACCAGTAGTGTCCCTAGGCCTGGCTGGCAATCAGGGCTGATTTGTGGGGTGACTGTCAGGGCTATTAGGGGGCCCCTGCTGGCACCTCTTTTGGCAGTCTGGGGACTGTGGGCTAGGGGCAGCTCCTGCATTAAGTATCTGCCTTCTGGTGGTCAGTGCACATCATAGCAACCTGTCATTCCACCAGTCATTCTACCCTTTGGTTGATTTGCATATTAGGCTTTTATTATATTACTATAGGCCCAGTGCACAACATTCATGCACTTGGGAGGCGGGTAGTCTCTCACCCTGGCCTGTGCCCTTTAACAGTCCAGGAGCCCTTCAGGGATGTTGACTGATGGCTTGGGTCCAGGGTCGAGAAGGTCTAAGCTGTCAGTTGGACATCCTTAGCGCTGCCATGGAGGTGAAAGAGGCTCCCACCACTGCCACTGCACTTGCCAGCTTTCAGCCCGGTTTGTGGCTGAGCAGCACACTGACCACCAGGAGGCAGCTCCTGTGTTGAGTGTCTGCCACCTCTTGGTCAGTGTGCATCATAGCAACTGATTGTTCTGCCATTTGGTCAATTTGCATATTACCCTTTTATTATATAGGATATAGGATATGTGTGTGGATTTTATGGAAAGAATCTTTTGTGTCAGGTTTAATGAAAATCCATTTGTTAAACTTTTGCATTTAAATAAAGCACATTTTGAAGTTGCTCTCCTAACTGTACAAAAAAAAAAAAATCAGGAAGTACATTTCAGCTGTCAATGAACCATTACCTAGTTCTGAAAGTTTGCTGTATTATTGCTAGTGGTTTCCAAATTGCAGATTCCTCGAGTTCTAAGCAGACTCTCAGGTTGTTATAGGAGAGGAAATGATGCAACAGAGGCTATATTTAGATTTGCATAACTCTACTTTTTATAAAACACTTTCATCATCTCAGTTGATTATTAAAATAATCTTGTGCTGAAGGCAAGTGTTACTATTGTTGTATTGCAAATCAGGGAGCTGGATAAAACACCTTAATCAGCCAATTAATTAAGTATCATCTTTATTGTGCCCAGGTTCAGATCAGATTACCTCTGTCAAATTCTGAACACACAAAGGAGGAAGCATTCTCGTTTTATGTATTTTTGGGTCCTTGTGTAAATTATTTTTACATACAATTTGCAACCTTGAGTACATATCATATTTATACAGATGCCTGTAACCTGGAATATCATATCATATCATCTTTATACAGATACCTGTAACCTTGAGTATCATACCTCAGGCAGCTGGCATCAATATCAGTGTATCAGTTAGATGGCTAGCTTGCAAGGTCAGACAACTAAGTTTATCTTTTCTATTCAAGCAAAAAACAAAATTATTTTTACAGTCTAAAAATAACAGTTGACCTACAGAATAGGAGACTGTCTAAGAATAACAGAATAGTTCAAACAGCAGTTTTCCAAAGGAGGGACCACTATACTTCACTATCCCATTTTTTTTTTAATGAAGAAATACAGATTCAGAGATGATAAGCATTTCCACCCTTAAAGTTAATCCAGGATGAATCCAGGCCTGTCGTGTAAGTCCTGTTTCCTTGTCTCTAAAGACAACACTCCTTTCGCTGTGGTACACTGTTCCCATGCAAAGGCAAAGTTGTGAAATCAGAAGTCACATAAAAACACTTTCTGTTCCTGTGCCACTTACTGCACACACTCTTACTGTGTGTGTGTGTGCCTGTGTAGATGTATTCAAAGACTCCGTGAAATATTTAAAACAATATATTCTAAATAATTTAAAGCATATACGTACATATTGAAATATAGAAATTAATTAAATCTACCTAACATCTTTTTTTCAAGCATCCTAAAAACTGGTAAATTCTTACATGATTAGATTAGCAGATATCAGATGCATTTAAAAAATACAGATTAAACAAAATTCAAATAAAGTGTCCAAGGTCATTTAGCTGGCATGTGTTGGAGCTTAAATTTATCCAGGCTTGATATTGCCTTCAGTGATGCACATTTTCAGATGTTCTGTGCAAATACAGGAGAAAAGCACAGATTTTTAGAGTAGGATTGAGGATATTTAAAAACAGGGTGAACATGAGTGTGTGTGTGTATGTGTGTGTGTGTGTGTGCTCACACGCTGGCACCAGAGCAAAGTCTGTTCTGTAGCAGTCACTTTGGGTGAGGCTCTTGTCAGGAACTCCTTTTGGCTCTTTGGTAAGTAAACTCCTGTATGAAATCCAAGGCTGCATCTGCCTTACACTAACTCCCCTTGTAGAATAAACTGGGCTTTAGCAAAGGCTCAGAGCCTGTGTTCAGAAAGACATCAGGAAGACAGAGCCTGTGTTCAGAAGGACATCAGGAAGACAGCAAAGGTTCCTGAAAGGAGATGCGTCAAAACCAGCGCAAGAGGGAGATGTGGTAGTTTAGAAGGAAAACATTTGAAAAATAATAGGAAAAAGTAGGTCAGGACTTGACAGAGTCAGAACCTGTCAGCAGTCTTTGTTTTCTTTTGTGTCCCTCTACAAATCCTGATGGCCTTAGGCCAAACTTCCGGGTAAGCCATCCCCCTCAAGGAAAGTGCAGCCCCACTTCTCACTGAGGTCAGAGCATACCACATTCATTCCTATGGAGCCTGTGCATATCCAACAGCTGTATTTTTAGACTTTAATGTCCTATCTTGCTCAATTCTCTGTAATTTGCAATTCCATGAATGTAACTCTAGCCTAAAGGCCAGCAAACTGCCATAAGCACCTGCTTTTGTACTGCAACCAAGAGAAGAATGACTTACATTTTTAAATATAGTAAACAAAACAAGGATTCCTGAAATTCAAATTTCAATGTCCACACTTGGCATGTTGTTGGAACACAACTGAGCCCATTCATTTATAATTTTCTACATCTGCTTTTTTGCCATAATGGCAGAGTCAAGTAGGTGAGACAGACACGTAAGACAGGACAACCTAAAATATTTACCATTCTGCTCATTACAGAGTGTTCTGGCTTCTGCTTTAGATTTATGTTTTCTATGAATCTTTCACTTCATAAGTCCCCTACCTGGCCAACCTTGTTGGGACTTCTAATTCCTGCCTCCTCTCTGAGACTTCTTTGAGATCCTTTTGTCTTGGCACCTCATCTTATATCCACTACACTGATAACCCAACCTGCATCACAGCACAATAGCATTACAGATAGATCGGTAAGTCTTATTTAATTAGCATTTGATTTGCTGAGTGGGGGAGGAGGGGCAGGGGGGTTACTTGCTGCATCCTGGCTCCTCTTGGCTTAATTCACACATTAGCTGCTAATGAAACATGCTAGGTACTACCATGTGATATGGTGCTTGTCTTTGCCCAGACACGGTTGTCATAGTTGGCTCCACAACCCTCAGGGAAGGAGCATTCCTTCAAAGGGTAGTTCAGCAATACAACAGACAGTTGTGAGAGCTGCAATAGAAGGAAAAGAGAAACACTTTCCCAATCTGTCATCTTGATGTTAAGAAAATATTGATTTTTTTTTATGGAGAACCAAATGATAAAATAATATTATTTTTTAAGACTTACTATGATCTAGCTAATACATTTACAACTTTATTGTCATTATCACAATCATTGAAATTTTTCCATGAAATAGAATTGTGTCCATTTTACAGGTGTAAAACCAATGAAGGGTAGGGCCACACAGATACCACATGGCAAACTTTTGACTAGGACTCTTGTCTCCCTGACCTCACAAACTGTGGCAGTGACAAGTACATTGCATGGCTTCCTCAACCCCATTCAAGGATCTAGCTAAGAGAAGTGGAAATGCATTCTAGAAATCCTAAAATAAATCATAGGACTAAGTGTGCATGAGTTACAGGAGATGGCGAGGATCAAAGAGGAATAATGGGTAGAGTGGGAGTTTCTGTTCTAGATTCTGCAAAAGGAAAATTTGACTGATATTATTCACTGCACAGTGAAATTCAATACAAAATTAGCCCATCTTGGCATCTTATTAAAAGGCAGCTATCCCTCGGGTGTCTGAAAGAACTATTCTCATCAGCTGCTCAGGTGGTGAGCTTCCCTGTTTGCACTCACATTCTGTAGGAGAGTCCAAGGGGAAGGTATGCTAGGATCTCAGTGATCATTCAGTCCAACCCATTCCTTTAAATTAAGGGGAGATGGAGGCCCAGAATGAGACAGTGACTGGCCTGGTTGCATACAACTTCGTGGCAGTTGCCAGATTAAGTGCCAATTTCCATTACATTGTGAACCATGACACAATAGCAGGAGCATGAACTTTAGATGCAGACAGACCAGGATGAGCAACCCCTGGCAGGACTGGCCTGGAAGCTGTAGTCAGCAGATCTTCTCCTATTGACACCCTCTGCATCTCTAGGAGTGCAGAGAACTTGCCTCTTTTAATTGACACCTTAACTCGTTAATTCACCATATTTCACTGAAGATAATTACCACAGTGCTTTATATTCTACAAGTCACCTACAATGATGGCTATCGTTCACATCTAACGAGAAAGAAATCTGAATGAAAAGAGATGAAGGGATTGGATCGAGGTCACCCAATAGGGCAGGGCCCTTTCTCCCGCCTAGAAATGGCTCCCAGTAAAGAAAAGAAGCATTATATGGGTTCTCATGGTTTGCCCAGAGGTGCATACACTTTTCTTCCTGGGGCTTTCACATACCACCACTGATATTTCTCTGCCACAATGGCAGAGCTGAAGAAGTGTGACAAAGACACATGATATTGAGCAACCTAAAGTATTTATCATCCAGCCCATGATAGACAAAGCCTTTCATGGGCTTAATACCTATTTATGAGTCAGTATCATTTCCAATTCCTCCCAATGCCCCAAGTCAACATGAAGTGAATTATGTTGTACTTTCATTAGAAAAGTTTAAGTGAGTTCTTAAGAACAAAAACGTCATACTGAATTTATTCATTCAACAAATCTGAATGCACTCCTAAAATGTTTGAGAAATTTCACCTGATTTCATAAATCCTTACCAGAACACTCTGAGATGAGCATCATTATCTCCATGTTGCACATAAGGAAACTGAGGCTCTTTAATGGCTAAGAATGTCACAGTAGTTGGCAAAGTCAGAACTCAAATGGCTATGCTGCTCCTTTCTCTTATGATGTCTCATCAAATCATTATGACAGTGCAACAAAATTATTGGTCAAGTAGACTGATTCCCATTTGACCAAAAAGAAAACTACAATACAGACAGATAAAACCACTTTCTCTAACTACATAGTAGTAAACTGGGGAGTTGGGATTCCGATTAGGGTTTTCTCATTAAATTCTGGAACTCTTTCTGGTTTTTGAACAAATCCCTCCACAGACATCCTCACATTATAACAAATAATGTTTCCTTAGGGAATGAGAGCTAGGGATAACAGAGGTATGTTTCTGAGATTTCATTACCCTTCCCATCTAAATTACATATATATTGTTTATGATTGGGGTGGAGATAAGTGGGAAGATTTTTGTCATAGGCAATATAACAATTCTCCCCCAAAAGGAGTTCTTCAATTCTAAGGTTTCTTTGGAGATATAATCGGCATTCGAGGCCCATAAAAACCATTCTGGCTGCTCATATAGTAATTCCAATACCTTTGTAATAGTGTTTCTCTTTCATTTCCCTGAAAATGGGAATGCATTGCTCAAAGAAGCCATTTTTACTTACCTTGTGAATCATATATGGGAAAATCATAGCCAAGTTCAAAGCAGCTCAGTATTTCCTTGGGACCTTCACTGAGGGGATTACATGATGCATCACACTTGAGAGCAAATGAAACACAGAAGGACCACACTGATGCACCAATTCATATTTTAGGGAGTCTGTTCCAGGGGAAGGTTGCAAACAAGCCATTATTTTGTCAGTTAAAACAACAGCCCTGATTAAAAATTAAAATACATTCTCTACTGATATATGCAGCTGCCTAATTACTTGCAAGATTTATATTTTGTGGTGTTAATTCCCTCATAATGGTGAATTCTTACTTCCTTTAAACCAGACAGCGAGCTTGACAGTGATAAGCTTCAATAAACATTTGGTTGCCCCTTTTATTAAATAGATCATTCCTGATCATTGTTTTCAAAATCCCATTTTAATATCTTTCACCAAAAGAGAACTTTATCTCTTCCATCAAATGGCATTCAGTGTAAAAAGAATTGCATATTTAGAGAAACCTAGCTATGGCTAATTTGTAATTTCTTTTCTGCCATCTGGGATCTATTAATTCGCTATCACCCAACTTCCCTCAATATTCACATACACACACTCAATCATTACACAAAGCAACAAAACATTTAAATAGCCCAGCATGTGTGGCTCAGTAGATGGAGCATTGTCCCAAGCACCAAGAGATCACTGGTTCAATTCCCAGTCATGGCACATGCTCAGGTTGCACACTCGATCCCCAGCAGGGGCATGAGAGATAGTTCTCTATCATTGATGTTTCTACATCTCTCCCTTCCCTTCCTCTCTCTCTAAAAAATCAATAAAAACTTATTTTTAAAAAAAACACATTAAAATAAACACACTGACAGGTGTCAGAGGTGAAGGGTTGAGGCTGCGTGAGAAAAGTGAAGGGCTTAAGCAAAGGAAAAAAAGAAAGACTCATGGAAACAGTTAACAGTATGGTGATTGCCAGACAGAATGAGGATGCAGGTAGAAAGAAGAGGATAAAGGAGGAATAAACAGTGATGAAAAAACACTTGACTTGGGGT
The DNA here is from genome assembly GCA_011751065.1 of Lasiurus cinereus. Taxonomy (NCBI): domain Eukaryota; kingdom Metazoa; phylum Chordata; class Mammalia; order Chiroptera; family Vespertilionidae; genus Lasiurus; species Lasiurus cinereus. The sequence goes on along the minus strand of JAAGEH010000041.1, from coordinate 15,784,651 downwards.
GGTAAACACACAATACATTGTGCAAATGATATAGAATTGTATACTTAAAACTTACATAATTTTATTAACCAATGTCACCCCAGTAAATTCAATTAAAAAAAATAGCTTTTGGTTGTGTCAAATAATTTTTGGAGGCTAGGATAGAAGGAAAAGTGGAAGCCATGATTGAAGAGATCATAAAATAAATGGAGGACAGAGTGAAGTCAACAAAATTGGTGGTGTCAACTCCAAGGACACACCTCTCTACAGAAACATTTTAAAATGGAGTACAAATTGTCAAAATCAAATTTGTCACAACCCTGGAAAACGTTCAAAGGTTTATAGCAACTAAGTGTATAGGAGAAGGGCACTTTAAAATTATAGAAAGACGTCATGGTGCTTTTATGTCCCTTGTTCCATCCCCTTTCTGGTTCAAGAGTGTTCTGCATGCTCAGTGTGGGACCCTGGGCTCTGGCTCTAGTGAGAGCAAAGGTTATTTACATAGAATTGTGTTGTTTCCTCTAATAGTCTAACCTGTTTGGGAACAAATAAAGGCCTAATGCAGGGGGCTTGTCCTTTTTTTTTTTTTTTACCTAATTTAGAACTTAGGGCAGAAAAGCAGCAGATATTCCTCAAAAACATTTCAGGTAAAATATGCAATCCTCTCCTAATCCTGCCCTCCCCAACTAATTCCCCAAGCACCATGCGTTCTGACATCCTTTTTTATTGCCTAGACAACATAAGATTCCTCTCATCTCTGTGCCATTACTAATGCTGTTAATCCTTTGGGATGAATCTTACCCCTCCCAAAGACTTCATTCAAATGCCCTTATTTTATGACATTGTTCCCAGAACAATTAAGCTGAAAGCAGCTCATGGTAGTGGAAATAACACTGACTTTGAACATGGAGAAATCCAGGCTAGCAAAATCTGATATGTCTCAGTCATGTACTTCAAGTTCTTGTTAGCCTCAGTTACTTAGTCTATCCAGTCCACTATAACAAAACTCCATAGACTCAAGATCTAATCAACAAACATTTATTTTTCACAGTTCTGGAATCTTGGAAGTTAAAAATCAAGGTTCTGGCAAATTCAGTGTCTGGAGGTCTACTCCCTCGTTTAGAAAGTAGTGGGAAGAGAGTTCTCTAAGAACTCTTTTATGAAGTCACTAATATCATTTTTGTGGGCCTCACCCTCATGATCTAATCACAACCCAAATGTGGTAGCTCCAAATATTATTTTAGGGGTTAGAATTTTAACACATGAGTTTTTGAGGAAGCCTAAAAACATTCAATCCATAACACTCAGGTTCAGAATCTATTAAATGGGATTAATAATTTCTCATTGGATTTTTTAAATTAAAAATCTATACAGAAGTCCCTTTGTCTGGTAATATTCAAAAATTGTGTCTTCACCTTCTCAGAGGTCCATGAGAAGGGCATGCTTATTAGAATGGGCAAATAAAATCCCTTGAATGTGTATAGTGTCTTAATATTTCAAAGCATGTTACTTATAGTCTCCCATTTGATCTAGAAAATTGATGATATCCATTAGGATAATATAAGCTGAGAAGGACAAATTTTATGTTTCTTTATTGAAATCCCAGAGATGGAGTAGTCAGTCACATGACCTGATCAGTGACCCAGTAATCTGGGATCTTCTGGTAACTCTCACCTTCTATCCTCAGTATTGACTTTATCATGTGGCTGATGTTCCTCAAGGAGGCCACCAGTGCAAAAGGGAACATGGGCTGCTTTACCCATACCTGGATAAAAAGATTTTCTTTATTAAACATCACAATCCCTCTCTTCCATCTGATTGGATCAAAGTAAGATGTGTTCCCCTGAGACTAATTACGCCAGCAGAGGGATGCCATGCACTGACTGGTTATACCAATCACCTGAAGCAAAATTGACTAGGGGAACTGGCCTTAGTACCCACCATGCAAAGTATGCAGTTTCTATTCCAGAAAGAAAATGCTTTGCCCTAAATCACAGAGATAAGTAATGCTCAATCGAGGATTAAAGCTCAGATCACCTGACTCCTATTTTCTTTTTTTTTAATTAAATCTTTATTATTCAGATTATTACATTTGTTTTTCTTTTTTCCCCTCCATAGCACCCCTCCACCCAGCTCCCACCCTTCCCTCCCTCCCGTTGACCTCATCCATAGGTGTATGATTTTTGTCCAGTCTCTCCCTGTATACCCCTCACACCTTTCCCCCTGAGAATTATCAGTCCACTCCCTTTCAATGCTCCTGATTCTAGTATATTCACCAGTTTATTCTGTTGATCAAATTTTTAATTCACTTAATTTTTAGATTCACTTCTTGATAGATACGTATTTGTTGTTCATAATTTTTTTACTTTAATCTTTTTCTTCTTCCTCTTCTTAAAGAGTACCTTTTAGCATTTCATATAATACTGGTTTGGAGTTGATGAACTCCTTTAGCTTTTTCTTATCTGTGAAGCTCTTTATCTGCCCTTCAATTCTGAATGATAGCTTTGCTGGATAGATTATTCTTGGTTGTAGGTTCTTGCTATTCATCATGTTGAATATTTCTTGCCACTCCCGCCTGGCCTGCATCATTTCTGCTGAGAAATCAGCTGACAGTCATATGGGTGCTCCCTTGTAGGTAATGAACTGTTTTTCTCTTGCTACTTTTAATATTCTCTCTTTGTCTTTTGCTCTTGGTATTTTAATTATGATGTGTCTTGGTGTGGTCCTCTTTGGATTCCTTTTATATGGGGTTCTGTGTGCTTCCTGGAGCTGTAAGTCTATTTCTTTCACCAGATGTGGGAAGTTTTCAGTCATTATTTCTTTAAATAGGTTTTCAGTATCTTGCTCTCTCTCTTCTGACATTCCCACAATTCTGATGTTGGTACGTTTGAAACTGTCCCAGAGTCTCCTTACATTATCTTCACATTTTTGGATTCTTTTCTCTTCTTGCTTTTCCAGTTGAGTGTTTTCTGCTTCTTTATATTTCAAATTTTTGACTTGATTCTTGCCTTTCTCTAGTCTGCTGTTAGGACTCTGTATAATATTTTTTATTTCAGTCAGTGAATGTTTAATTTTTAGTTGGTCCTTTTTCATCTTTAGTTGGACCTTTACCATCTCTAGTTGGCTCTTTTGCATCTCTAGTATGCCCTTTTTCATCTCCTCTTGGAACTTGATAAATTTATCCATCTTTTCTAGCATATTCTTGAAAAACCTTATAAGCGTGGTTTTGAACTCTATATCCAGTCCTTTTTTTCCCTCCATTTCTTTTGTTTGTACTTCCTTCCCTTGTCTCAGCATTTTCACGATGTCGGGGAAACTTTTGTGTTGAATTCAGCCTTATGATACCATAAGGGTGGAGTCTCAGGGCTTAAGGGACTGCCTTGCCTTCCAGTCGGCCCCGCCCTCCACGGCCCCTGAGTCTCACGTGACTGGGTAATGGCTGGAGCGGTCCTTGTGTGCCCGCCTGCAATGCCTCTAACTGCTGCCTTTCCAGCTCCCCTGCGCCCCAGGACCACAGGAGTCTAGGTCCGCAGGGTTTCACCAGAAACTGGGGCTTAGTAGAGTCAGAAGTGGCACAGTTGGGAGGGTCTGTCTCCCGCCCACTCGTGAAAGCCAGCGGCACAATCAGCAATCTGTCCTCCGCGCAGTGCTGTGCGCGCCACCACCAGCCCTCTGATCTTTTGCGACTCCTCTAAATTTCTGGCACTTCTCCCTTTTCACAGTCCAAACTCCCCCCGTATGAGTTTCAGCTAGATCTGGGGTTTAGTGTCATAGGATAAGGGATTCAATGCCTTTGAGAGTCTCCGTTTCCCTCTCGCCAGAGAAAGCCAGCCAGGTACTCCGGCACCCACTCTCTCCGCGTGCGCGTCTCCGTACCTCGGCTTTTTACAGCTCCTCTGGGTCTCCTTGAGCCCCTCTCTTTCCTTCTAGCTGTAGAACTTCCACTCAGCCAGCTTTCCTGTGGTTCTGGATGATGTCCGTTCTGTCTTTTAGTTGTAGTTTTGAAATTGTTGTGCGAGGCAGCAGTGTAGGTGTTTACCTATGCCGCCATCTTGGATTCTCCGACTCCTATTTTCATTACATAGATGATTAGAGACCATATTGGTTATTTCGTTTTAGGCTTCCAAGTTGCAAAAAGCCTCAACTCAAAGTTGAGTTGTTCATTATCTCACAGACAAAGGAGTGCAGAGAGAGAGAAGCTATAGAGCCATGAAAAGAAATGGAAGAACCTGAGATGTATATTATTAAAGGAAAGAAACTGGTCTGAAAGGGCTACATATTATATGATTCAAACTATACCTCGTATGACATTCTGGAAAAGGCTAAATTATGAAGACAGTAAAAAGACCAGTGGATGCCAGGGTTTAGGAAAGAGAAAGGGATGAATTGGTGTGTATAGGTGAGGTAGGGAGGATTTTAAGGGTGGTGAAATACTTTGTATGACACTTTAATGGTGGGTATATCCTATATAATAAAAGGCTAATATGAAAATTGTCCTCTCGACCAGGAGTTCAACCAGAGTTTGACCAGGGGGCAGGGCTGGCCCACCAACCACCTGGCCCTCCTGTTCAGCTCCACCCCGATTGTTGCCCGCCAACCCCCCGCCCCCAATTGGGAGCAGGGATGGCCCACCAATCTCCCACATCCCTCTGCAGGGCCATGCATGAATTCATGCACTGGGCCTTTAGTATCTATAATAATAAAAATGTAATATGCTAATTAGACCAGATGACCTTCTGAATGAAGGGAAGCCTGGTCCCAGGTGCCTGCCAGAGGCTGGAGGGGGGAAGCCTGGGTCTTGAGTGCTAGAGGGAAGCCAGTTCAGGCAGCAGGAGAAAGACACAAATTTCATACATCAGGCCTCTAGTTATTATATATTTGTCTAAACCCATAGAATGTACAAACAGAAAAATTAACCCTAATGGCCTGGCTGACATGGCTCAGTGGTTGAGTGTGTCTACCTATGAACCTAAAGGTCACAATTTAATTTCCAGTCAGGGCACATGCCCAGGTTTCAGGTTCATTCCCCAGTTGAGGGCATGCAGGAGGCAACTGATCAATGATTCTCTCTCATTGTTGATGCTTCTATCCTCTCTTTCTCTCTGAAATCAATAAATATCTTTTTTTTTTTTAAGGAAACCCTAATATAAACTTTGGACTTTGGGCAATAGTGGTGTGACAGTTTTAACAAATGTAACACTCCAGTATGAAAGGTTGATGGTTAGGCAGGCAATTGGGAGAGGGAGAAGAACTATGTGAAAATCTCTGTACTAGCTGCTCATTTCTTCTATGAACCTAAAAGTCTCCAAAAATTAAATTTATTTATAACAAAGAAAAAAGAGTGTCAAGGAAGGGCTCTATGCTTTATTGATTTAGCGACTCAATGGCATCATCAAAAACCCAGCTCCTTTCCATCTTTTCTCTCTAGCACCTTCAGGGGCCTAGCTTTGCCAGTAGGCTGACTCCTCTCACGGAGCAAATGGCTGTTGGAATTAAAACCTTACACCCACACTAGGGCATAGCTTAAGTCAGAATAGGTACAGCCTTCCCTGAAATCTCCTGCTTAAAAGAAGCCCTTAACGAGATGTGTCCTTTTGCCTTCTGGCCAGCCATGAGTTTCAAGCCCATTCTGAACAAATTACCTGATGAAAGTCTGAAACCACCAATTTTAATCAGAATTTACCCTGAGTCATGTGAGGAAAGGTGGCTACCTGAACTTAAATCATGGTTCTGTTTAGGAAAAGGTATAGGGAGGAGGAATTGGCAAGTGAATATTCAACATTTTCTGCTGCAGAGAATGCTACTAGAAAAAAAAAAAAATGTTACTTTTTAGTAGGTGTTTCTCCGCTACCCTTTCCCTTTCTTCTGGAGTCCACAGGCAAGAGTAAACATGAAGTGGGCCCCACAGTTGACTGAGGCGGTGAGCTATTCCAAAACTGCAGAGGACCTCAATGGGAGCCAAAGAGAACGATTTTTGTTATTGTTTATATTGCTGAATCAGCAACAGTCCAAGCTACTATCACAAACCTTTTGAGGAAGGCAATTTTGAAAAGTAATCCAGTTATTTGCAATTTAGTGGCCTAATCTAGACTAAGCTACAACCTGCATTGTCAATGAGTTAGCCAGGGTTTGTCTGTCTTCTTACAGCAATGTCATAGCCAATATACTTCATCTGAGAATCTTATCAGAAATCTTCACTATACTTGCCTTTTTTGTCCCATGGCCTCCAGTTTTGACGATTCCCTAGAATTAGAGGACAGAATCCAATCCTCAAAGTTAAGGCCTCCCCTCTGAAGCAGAACTTCTCATTCCTATTCTAGAGAGCACAAAGACACATCCTCCTACTGCAGTGGCTTTCAACTTGACTACATACACACCAGACACACTTGCACAGCTTTGCAAAAACATACAGAAGTCTATATCTCTGAGATTCTAATTCTATAGAACTGAAGTAGGTCCTGAAACACAAGATTTAGACAAGGGATGATGTTTTTATTTATGAAAGCAAACATGGCTATATTGTGGAGTGGAGTGCAACATTGCATACATCTTCAAAGTGAAACTATAAACATTCTAAAAGTGTTATTTAAATTTTCTGTGTGAATTTTCTACCACTATTTCAGGCTATCACCCCAGAGATATTCACTAACTCTTATTGGATATTTAGGAAAAAGTTTTCAGTCCTTCCCAGGACTAATGCATCCCCCCAGGAGCCATGGCAGGTGGAGAAGAGTTTTCTGATGATTGTACACTAAATTCATGCCACAGCCAGTGTCTAATAAGCCTGAACTTTCTGCCTTAAGATGGCACAGATGTTTTTATGGTTTAATAAAAATACCTTTTTGGAGTTTACATTATCAAGTTGCAATATTACACTCGACCTTTCTGCAGCTGGTGCACTGTTTGTCCTTAAAGCTCCTCACTCCACTTACCCTGAATAAGTAGGAAATGCTGTGTCCTAACCCACAATCAATCAACATAAATAAAACAATTCAGCACAGATGTGACCTGAATACACATTTAGAGTCACTAATTGCGCCAAACAGCAGTACAAGGTTTCAAGGTCAGACAAGCCAGCAATGATCTTGCTCTTTATTATTGTAATTTCTCATTTGCAGAGTTTCAGAGAGCTTGCCACTCAGCAGACATTCTGGAACCCACAGCAACTGCTTTTTCTCAGGGGGCAATGAAAGTAGATATAGGAAAGCCATTACTGCTACCAGGCTACAAAATGGTAAATTGAGGCTAGTCTAAACCCTCCCAGGGACAGACTCAAAACAGAGGAGAAAGACCATACAATGTGGATTCAGTCAGGCGGGGTTTGAAATCTGGTTTAACTCCTTGTTAGTGAGGGATTCGTGAACACCTCATTTAACTTAGCCTATGATGCCTCATCTTGTGATGTGAATCAAAATGATCATTTGATTCTGTTCCCACTGGGAGGCAGAATTAGCACAGGTGCTGGCTCCTTCTCCTAAGATCAGTGGCCTGTGGGAAAATTACTAAAAGTGTTAGAAGCCTAAGAAATAACAGAAAAGCAATGGAAAACACTTTGAGAGAAGCACAGTTGTTTAAAATATTGTGTAGGTAGGAAGTAAGACCTTCACTCTCAAGTAGGGTCCAGCCAGTGGGATAAGAAGAGACAAGTTAGGAAAAGCCCTTTGAGGCCCACTGTTCCTTGAGATCATGGATGCTTCCTCCTTAGAACTTGATGTACCTTCACGGGAGCTCTGATAGAAGGAGGTGGAAATTAAAAGGGTGCAAAGAGATATCAGCAAAATACTAACAAAAATAAACAGTGTAGCTTCATTAATATTAGAACAGAATAGGTTTTAAATTTAAAATATCTTATAAGGGATAAAGAAGTTTCTTTCATGTTGATAAAAGTTTTCATTTACTTCATGTTATATCTGACAAGGGTTTAATCTCCAAAATTTATAGGGAGATTACAACTTAACAAAAGGAAGATAAACAATCCAATTTAAAAAAATTGGGTAAAGGACCTAAATAGACACTTCTCGAAAGAGAACATACAGAAGGCTAAGAGACATATGAAAACATGCTCAAAGTTTCTAATCATCTGAGACGTGTGAATCAAAATGACAATGAGGTATCACCACACACCTGTGAGAATGGCTATTATCAACAAACAACTACTGCTGGTGAGGATGTGGAGAAAAAGGAACCCTGTGCACTGCTGGTGGGAATGCAGACTGGTGCAGCCACTGTGGAGAACAGTATGGAGTTTCCTCAAAAAAAATTAAAAATGGAATTTCCATTTGACCCAGTAATCTTGCTTTAATGAATATATCCCAAGAAATCAGAAACACCAGTCAGAAAGGATATATGTACCCCTATGTTCAGAGCAGCACAATTTACCATAGCTAAGATTTGGAAAGAGCCTAGGTGCCCATCAGCAGATGAGTGGATCAGAAAACTATGGTATATCTACAGAATGGAATACTACACTGCTATAAAAAAGAAGGAATTCTTACCATTTGCAACAGTATGGATGGACCTGGAGAGCTTATGCTAAGCAAGACAAGCCATTTGGAGAAAGATAAATATCACATGATCTCACTCATATGTGAGATATAATAATCAACATAAACTGATGAATAAAAGTAGATCCAGAGACATAGAAATATTAAACAGACCATCTAACCTCAGAGGGAAGGTGAGGCAGGGAAGGGGTTAACAGAGCAACCAAAGGACTTGAATGCATGCATATAAGTATAAACCATGGACACAGACAGTAAGGGGGTGGGAGTGGTTAGGGAGAGGTCAATGGGGGGAAAAGGAGACATGTAATACTTTAAACAATAAAGAACTTTTTTTAAGTTTTCATTTACTCTGATAGAAGATATATTAATTTTAAACATATACCCAACTAAATATGGCCTTCTATATGTTATACAATAAAATGATAGAGCCACAGTTATAAATGGATGCATTCAATACATGGGAGATTTCAATGTGACTTTTTCACTTGTTAATAGACCAGTCAGGTAAAATAGGTATATAAAAGATCTAAATGTAATTAAGAAGTTTGATCTATACATGGATATAAATAGAATGTTAAACTCAATTATAATATACCTGGAAAATAAACTTGCTTTTCAAGAATATAAATGACATTATACAAGTAAATCATGTATTAAAATATAAAACAAGTCTCTACAAATGTCAAAGAATAGGTACAAAACAGAATTTATATTTCTTGATCATATGCCAGTCAGTTAAAAATTAGTACTGAAAGTAAAAATTTCCCACACATTTTGAAATTCCAACAAAAATAAACCGAAGTAACTCATATGAAAATATAATGAAAACACCACATTCCAACATTTGTGCACTATACCTAAAGTGGTAGTTTGAGGGATATCTATAGCATGATGTACTTGCATTAGAAAGTCACACAATATAAACATTAATAAGGTTAGAACCCCATTTAAAAAATTAGAGTCAACAACAAACTAAACACAAGTTAAAAGAGATTTAAAAGAAACTAGAAATTGATAAAATAGGAAAGAGATACAATTGAGATCAATAAAGCAAAAAGTTGGTTCTCTGAAAATACTAATCAAATAAACTAAACTAGCAAAATTCATCAAGATAAAAAGAGTAAAGAAAATAAAAACACATTGAATGATCAATCTAAAAAAGTCACATGCTCTATGATTTTGTCTACCTAACATTCTGTAAAATTATACAGATAGTAAAAATGTAGTGGTTGCCAGGGATTCAAGGAAATGTGGAGAAAGGGATGCATAAGTGAGAGTATTTTGTATGACATTATAATCATAGGTACATGACATTTTACATTATTCAAAACCCATATAACTATACAACATAAAGATTGATCTCTAATGATTATTAGATATATTAATTAATAATAGCATATCATATAGGTTGCAACCATACTAATACAAGATGTGTAATAAAATAAGGAATTATGTAAAGAATGAGGAAGTGGTATATAGGAATATTTTTTGTAAACCTGAAACTGCTATAACAAATAAAGTGTTTTTTAAAGCATTATGAATTATAAAGTGGGCAAATCTACAGATAAAAGCAAGTTTTAAAGGGAAACTACCATATACAAAATATTTCCCATAATAATTAAAATTGATTCAAGCAAAAATAAAAATATGAGTAGTACTATAGCTATTATAGAAATTAAAATAGTAGTTTTAAAGCCTTCCTATGAAAGAAATACCAGATTAAGATGATTTTACAAGTAGATACTATCAAACTTACAAGGTAAACTTCATCCTTATCTTAAATTCCTCTAGACAATAAAAATAGTATTGAATTCTTTCCAACTCATTTTACAAAGCCAGTGTTGTAAACTGGATTTGAAATTTAAAAGAAGTAGATATAAATGTGTTAAAATAATAAAAATTATTTAGCAGGGTTGCTAAGTATAAGACAAATACGTAAATAGTCAATAGTACTTAAATACATCAACAATAAACTAGAAGGCAAATAAAAACATGTTATTAAATCTACAGCTACAGCACTCACCGAACAGCTCTGAGCTCCAGAACACCACTTCCCAATCGGCACAAACACTCAGATTTGGAGGAGCTCCACACACCACACGGAAAGGTCAGATTTCTCCTGGGATAAGGTGAGGTCTCTGGTCCCGCAGAACAGAAAGGTGTGAGCACTGGGAACTGGACCGGGGGAAAGCTGCACCTAGAGAAATACATGGATGTTGGGCAGGGCATGATCCCTGAATGTGGAAGGGGGCCCTCAGAGCTGTTAACAGAGGGAATCTTTAGGAAGCAACTCATTTTGATCTGATGCAGAAGGACAGCCTGGGAGTTATTAAAGTGTGCCAGCTGCTTGGACAGGAGTGGAAAAGGGGACAGCACAGACTTGCGATCTTTCCTATTCAGATCCTTGCTTCTGATTGCTAAGCCCAATACAAAGGATCAACCAGTTGGGGACACCCTGGGAGACCAAAGGGGAAAGGTGTTTTTCTAGAGCCTGGGGATCAGAGCAGAGAGTGAAAACCAGCTCTGGGGCAGCCCACTCCCACAAACTGGTATTGAGTGTCAAAGGGAAAGCAGGATCTAATCACAGGCTAGAGAAGACCTATAATCTTAGAGGTCAATTCCAAAACATTGCCACCCAGGGGCTGACTCACAAATTGACTCTTCTGTAATCACAAAAGAATAAAGAAATTAAGACACACTCACCGGCTTAAAAACTAGTGGAACACAGGGAACTGTAATATTGTCCTGACTTGGAAACAGGCATGCCAAATAGATCAATAGAGGAAGTGAATGATCTTCACTACTGCAAACTCTATTTTTTTTTATTTCTTATTTTTTATTTTAACTTTTACTTAAGAGACTAATTTTTTTCTTTTTTCTCACCTGATTTTACCTTTTTAATTAATACATTTTTATTTTCATTTGGTATTATTACTACTATTATTTTACCTTTTGGGGGGAAAAAGTGTCATTTTATTTTCTCTTTATTTTACTTTGGTATTATGGTTCTACATTCTATTTTCATCTTTCCTTTAGCATCATTTTATTCTATCTCAACTCTACCTTTATACCTTCACTCTCTTCCTAACTTTCACCCTATTAGAGTCCTGTTTCTCTTGCTCTTTTCCTACTTTAGATTTCTCCTATTCTTTCTTTTTATCCCCTGTTAAAATCTCACACCACTTATATATCTAATTACCAAACCCCTGCTCCAAGTCCTTAGACACCTTTCTCTTCCCTGTCTTCATTATCCAAAAAAAAGTTTTTCTCTCTGTCCTTTTGTTGTTGTTTACTTGAATGTTGATTATATCAATTTTTTACACACTTTTGTGAGATTGTTTTGCTCATTCTTCTTATTTTGTTTTGTTTTGTGTTTGCTTTACTTTTGTTTGTTTTTTACTTCTCTTTTCCCTCACCTCTCTTGATATAAGTTGTTATTTGTAGATTGCATTAATCTCCAGGTACTTGTTGCTGGCATTTGTTGGGATTAGTGCTATTCTATTGTAGTTTTCCCCTCATATATAACTTGTTCCCCTTCTCTTTCTTTTCTCTCTTATTTTTTCTCTTTTTCTTTTTTCTTTTTTCTCCCTTCATGCAATTTCATTTTGGCACTCCTTTCTTTTCTTTTGTTTTCTTTTTCTTCTTCTTTTCTCTGTTCTTTTTTCTCTCCAACCCCTAACTTGTCTCTCTCTGATGGTCACCTTTATTTGTGGCTGTTAATATTGTGAATACATTGCTTTTCAGTGCTTTTTGCATTGTACCTAGTTGTGTTGTTTTTGTGCCTTTAAATTAACGCAAGAAAGAGAGAACTACATAAGCAGACACCCAGAGAAGAGAGACCATGGGCAGGTAAAGAAACAGCCCACACAGGAAAGAAAAGCAAGCATCACCAGAAAAAAAAAGTAAATGAAATGGAGGCAAGCAACCTGACAGAGAAAGAATTCAGAGAAATGGTCATAAGGTGGCTGAAAAGAATGGAAGACAAATTCGACAATATGAGTAAGATCCAAGAGGAAATAAAGAAGAACCAAAGAGAAATGAGAAATGACATTGCTGCTGTAAAGAATTCAATGGAAAGCATCAAAACTAGACTAGAAGAAGCAGAGGACCAAAACAGTGAGCTAGAAGACAAGGGAGGGAAAAATACACAAGTACAGCAGCTTTTAGAAAAAAAATTAAAAAGCAAGAGGAGAGCCTAAAGGAACTTTGGGATAACACGAAACAAAACAACAGCAGCATAATAAGGGTTCTAGAAAGAGTGGAAACTGATAAAGGAATAGAAAACCTGTTTGAAGAAATAATGACAGAAAACTTCCCTGATATAGGGAAGAAAAAACCCACACAAATCCATGAAGCTCAGAGAGTCCCAAGCAAAATGAACCCCAAAAGACCAACACCAAGGCACATTATAATTAAACTGTCAAAAACCAACGACAAAGTAAGAATCTTAAAAGCAGCCAGAGAGAGACAGAAAGTTACCTACAAAGGAACCCCCAACAGACTAGTGACTGATTTCTCAACAGAAATGCATTAGGCCAGAAGAGAATAGAATGAAATATACAAAGTCATGTAAAGGAAGGGTCTCAATTGAAGAATATTGTACCCAGCAGGACTATCAATCAAAATTGAAGATGAAATCAGAAGCTTCACAGACAAAAAGAGGACTAAGGGAAATGTATTACCAGAAAACCAGCAATACAAGAAATGCTAAAAGGTCTGCAGTAAAAAAAAAAGGAGAAAAAAAGAAAGAAGAAAGAAAGAAAGAAAGAAAGAAAGAAAGAAAGAAAGAAAGGAGAAGCAAAGAAGTAACACAGGGGTAAAGAATAAAAATGGCGACAAATAAGTACCTATCAATAATAACTTTAAATGTAAATGGATTAAATACTTCAATCAAAAGACATGGGGTAATGGATTGGATAAGAAAACATGACCCATATATCTTCTGTCTATAAGAAACACCCCTCAGAAAAAAAGACACACACAGACTGAGGGTGAAGAGATGGAAAACGGTTTTTCAGGCAAATGGAAATGAAAAAAAAAAAGCTGGGGTAGCATACTGACAAAGTAGATCTCAAAGTAGATGTGACAAACTAGATCTCAAAGTGAAGGACATAAAAAGAGATAAGGAAGGCCTCTTCATAATACTAAAGGGAGCAATCCAACTAGAAGAAATAACTCTGGTAAACATATACTCACCCAATACAAGAGCACCCAAAAACATTAAAAAAAAAAAAAAACTCCTGGAGGATATCAAGGGAGAAATTGACAGCAATGCAATCATAGTAGGAGACATTAATATCCCAGTCTGACCATTGGAAAAATCCTCTAAACAAAAAATCAGCAAAAAAATATCAATCCTAAATGACACACTAGAGCAGATGAAATTAACTGACATCTTCAGAACATTTCAACCCAAAGCCACAGAATATATATTCTTACAAGTGCACAGGTGTCATCTTCAAAAATAGACCATATGTTGGGTCACAGGCAAAGTTTCTTCAAATTCAAGAAGATAGAAATAATATCAAGTATCTTCTCATATCTCAGAAGCATAAAACTGGAAATCAAATACAATAAAAACAATCCAAAGCAATTAAACAATGACTGGGAATCTCAATACCAGATTTCAAGCAATATTACAATGCCACTGTTCCCAAAACAGCCTGGTACTGGCACAAGAATAGACATATAGACGAATGAAATAGAATAAAGAATCCAGATATAGACCCAAACCACTATGCTCAATTAATATTTGACAAAGGAAGCATGAACATACAATGGAGTCAAGACAGTCTCTTCAATAAATGGTGTTGGGAAATTGAACAGATACATGCAAAAAAATGAAACTAGAACACCAACTTACACCATACACAAAAATAAACTAAAAATGGATTCAAGACTTAAACATAAGATGGGAAACCATAAAAATACTAGAGGAATCTACAGGTATCAATATCTCAGACATATGATATTTCTTCACTGATACTACTTCTAGGGCAATGGAAGCTAAAGAGAAAATAAACAAATGGGACTACATTAAAATAAAAAGCTTTTTCACAGCAAAAGAAACCATCAACAAAACAACAAGAAAGCCCACTGTATTGGAGATCATATTTGAAAATGTCCAACATCTACAGCCAACTTATACAACTGAATAAAAGGAAGATAAATCATCCAATAAAAGAATAGGCAACAGACCTAAATAGAATCCTTTTTAAAGAAGACAGAAGGAAGGCCAAGAGACACATGAAAACATGCTCAAAATCACTAATTATCTGAGAAATGCAAATCAAAACAACAATGTGATACCATCTCATACCTGTCAGAATGACAATCATCAATAAATCAACATATGACAAGTGTTGGCGAGGATGCAGAGAAAAAGGATCACTCATGCACTGCTGGTGGGAATGCAGACTGGTGCAGCCACTGTGGAAAACAGTATCGAGTTTCCATAAAAAACTAAAAATGGAACTCCCCTTTGACCCAGTAATCCCACTCCTAGGAATATATCCTAAGAAACTAGAAACACCAATCAGAAAATATATATGCACCCCAATGTCATAGCAGCACAATTTACAATAGCTAAAATTTGTAAACAGCCTATATGCCCATTTGGAGATGACTGGATCAGTAATATATGGTACATCTACACAATGGAATACTATGCTGCCATAAAAAAGAAGGAATTCTTACCATTTGGAGCAACCTGGATGGAACTGGAGAGCTAAGTGAAATAAGCCAGTCAATAAAAGAAAAATACCACATGATTTCACTCATTTATGGATAGTAAAGAACATTATAAACTGATGAACAAAAACATAGATACAGAAGCAGTAAAGCATCAAACAGACTATCAAATTACAGTGGGAAGGTTAGGGAGAGATGGGATAGATAAGAGATCAACTGAAAGACTTGTATGCATGCATGTAAGCACAATCAATGGACACAAGACACTGGGGGGTTAGGGCATGCATGGGAATAGACGAGGAGGGCAATGGGAAGATATGTACATATGTAACACATTAATAAAAAAATTAAAATTAAAAACTAAAACTAAAAGACAAAATGGACAGCATCCAGAACCACAGGAAGGCTGGCTGAGTGGAAATTCTACAACTAGAAGGAAAGAGAAAAGCATACTGAGACTCAGAGGAGGTGCGGAAGTAAGGTTCAGAGGTACGGAGGCGCATGCATGGAAAAAGCTGGCAACAGAGGACACGATGTTGCCTCAATTGGGAGGGAGACACAAGCTCCCAACTGCTCTGAACTCCACTTCAGGGTGAGACTCTGGGGACCCAAACTCATATTTGGGAGAAACTGGACTGTCTGGCTTCCATTGAAACTCAAGGGCAGCTTTCTCTCAGAAGTGCTTGAAGCGATCAAGCACTGGGTCAGAGAGCACCAGAACATCCAAAAAAAGGCCCAAGGCCTCACAGTAGCTTGCATTGTTTCACAGCGAGGCATTATCTGGGCATCTCCAAACCACAAAGAGGAATCTTCAGATCTCTCCGTAGCTTCTGCTGGGTAGCCTCAGGCAGAGGCTAAATTTTCACATCCTTGGAGATCCAAGAGCCAGTATACTTAGTGGTCAGAGTGGGATCATCCAGATTACAACTCAGATCCACAAGGACACACTCAAGGGGCAGACTCAATGAGCACCAAAGCCCCACTAAAACAAATCTTGCCCCATAAGGGTATCTCCAGCACAGAAGTTCTCCCATCATAGACACAGCTGATCCTCACAGCCAATTGACCTGCAGGCCAGTTCCTCCATTGATACCAACAACAATCAATCAAGGCTTAACTATAAGACTGTGCACACAGACCACAAAGGGTTCAACAAGAGTGTCCACCTCAGGTGTCTGGGGAGGCTGAGCCACTGGACCCTATAGGACACTTAGCACACAAAGCCACTCTATCAACACAGGGAAGCAGCCAAAATGTCAAGACAAAGAAACAAGTCACAAATGACATAAATGGAGGAAAGCAAACTATTGGACATATAGTTCAAAACCACGGTTATAAGTTTTTTCAAGAATCTTCTAGAAAACACCAATAAATTTAGTGAGACCCTCAAGGATATTAAAAGGACCAACTAGAAATTAAGCATACACTAACTGAAATAAAGAATAATATACAGAAATCCAACAGCAGACTAGAGTATACCAAGAATCAAGTCAAAGATTTGAAATATGAAGAAGCAAAAAACACCCAACCAAAAAAACAAAAAGAAAAAAGAATCCAAAAATAAGAAGATAGTGTAAGGAACCTGTGGGACAACTTTAAGCATACCAACATCAGAATTGTGGGGGTGCCAGAAGAAGAGAGAAAGATATTGAAAACCTACTTGAAGAAATAATGACAGCATACTTCTCCCACCTGGTGAAAGCAATAGACTTACAGGTCCAAGAAGCACACAGAACCCCAAACAAAAGGAATCCAAAGAGGATTGCACCAAGACACATCATAATTAAAATGCCAAGGACAAAAGACAAAGATAGAATATTAAAAGCAGCAAGAAGAAAACAGTTAATTACCTATAAGGGAGCACCCATATGATTGTCAGCTGATTTCTCAACAGAAACTATGCAGGCCAGATGGAAGTGGCAAGAAATATTCAAAGTGATGAATAGCAAGAACCTATAACCAAGAATACTCTCTCCAGCAAAGCTTTCATTCAGAAATGAAGGTCAGATAAAGCGCTTCACAGAAGAGCTTCATAAGAAAAAGCTAAAGGAGTTCATCACTGCCAAACCAGTATTATATGAAATGCTGAAAGGTACTCTCTAAGAAGAAGAAGAAAAAAGTAAAGATAAAAATTATGAACAACAAATACATATCTATCAACAAGTGAATCTAATATAAAGTGAATAAGAAATTTGATCAACAGAACAAACTGGTAAATATAATAGAATCAGAGGCATAGAAAGGGAGAGGACTGACAATTCTCAGGGGAAAGGGGTGTGTGGGGTGAGGGAAGAGACTGGACAAAATCGTACACCTATGGATGAGGAAAGTGGGGAGGGGGTAAAGACAGAGGGGGTGGGAACTGGGTGGAGGGGATCTATGGTGGGGAGAGGAACAACTGTAATAATCTGAACAATAAAGATTTATTTTAAAGAAATAAAAAAATAAAAAAACAACAAAAAAAAACCACGTTATTTATAAGTCTCAAAGAATACCCAGTGTCTAATAATAAGTATCAAAAGGTTCTTATATACTCAAGAGAAAAATCACAAGTGTACATCACAAACAATGTATAAAACTTTCAGGACAGTATTTTTAATGAGAGTAGAAATCATTGGTAAAATATTCATGTAAGCAAAATTGTATGAATTATAACTACACAAACAAAAGAATATTAATAATAAACTGAGCAAACAAGAATAAATGCCAAAAAAATTACAGTAACTATGATAATCTTTTTATAAAGGTTAATAACAACACAACTACCTGGCTGGTATGGCTCAACGGTTGAATATCTATCTACCTATAAACCAAGAGGTCACTTGTTTGATTCCTGGTCAGGGCACATGCCCAGGTTGTGGCCTGGATTTGCAGTGTGGGCTGTGTAGGAGGCATCCAATTGATGATTCTCTTTCTCCATTGATGTTTCTATCTCTCCTCTCTGAAATCAATAAAAATATATTTAAAAAATACACAACAGTATTAGAGATGTATACATCTATGACAAAACTATATAAAAGATTATACCATATAAAAACATATATGTATGTACATATATAGTTTTGTTATATTTATATATGGATATATATTAGATATAAATAGATATTTAAAATATTTATTCATCACTTATACAACTCAGTAATTTGTAGCAAATTTCTAGAGATGTGCTACTGTCACCACAATCCAGTTTTACTCTATTTTCATCATCCCCCTATAAAGAAAAAAACCTTCAGTCTGTTCTAGGTTAAGTTCCACTCATTCTTATCCCCAGGCTCAAATGACCACTGATATGCCTCTGTCTCTATGAAAATTAATTTTCTGGACATTTCGTATAAGCAGCATTATATTATATATACCCTTTTGTACTTGGCTTATCTCATTTATCAGATTTTTAAAAGTTTAGCCATGTTATACCATGTCTTGGGGGGAAAGAGGTAAGGAGGGTGCTGAATAATATTCCATTGCACTCATATACCACAATTTCTTCATCCATTTATCATTTAATGGGTATTTGGTTTGCTTAGGCTAATATGAATAATGCTATTAACATTTTAGTTCAAGCCTCTATAGACTATTATCTTCCATTCTCTTCAGAAGATTCCTACTTATTATTGGGCTATATGATGTTTATTTTTAATTTCCTAAACCAAATGCCAAACAATTTTCCAATGTTATTACATCATTTTATATTCCCACCATTGATTTAGGAGGTTACTGTTTTTCAACATCTTCACCAACACTTGGTATTATCTGACTTTTTTATTATGCTAATTCTGGTGAACATGAAAAGCTATCTAACTATGATTGTAATTTGCATTTCTCTAATGACTAATGAAGTTGATTGTTCCTTATTTATTTGTCACTTTGTGTCTTCTTTTCTAAAATGGCTTTTCAAGTTTTTTGATCAAAATTTTAATATGTTTTTATTGATTTTAGAGAGAAAGGAAGAGAGAAGAAGAGATAGAAACATCAATGAGAGAGAAATATCAATCGGCTGCCAGCTGCACACTCCCTACTGGGGATCAAGCCTCAACCCTGCAACCTGCAACTGGTATGTGCCCTGACCAGGAATCAAACTAGCTACCCTTCTTCCTTAGTGCATGGACTTCACTCAACCTACTGAGCCGCACCAGCTGGAGTGATCAATTTTTAATTGGATTATTTATTTTCCTATTATTGAATTTAAAGAATTATTTACAGCTGAGACCGGTTTGGCTCAATGGATGGCGCGTCGGCCTGTGGACTGAAAGGTCCCAGGTTAGATTCCGGTCGGGGGCATGTACCTTGGTTGTGGGCACATCCCCAGTAGGGGGCGTGCAGGAGGCGGCTGATCGATGTCTCTCTCTCTCATCGATGTTTCTGACTTTCTATCCCTCTCCCTTCCTCTCTGTGGAAAATCAATAAAATATATTTTTTTTAAAAAAAGAATTGTTTACAAATTTGGGGTGCAAGACTTTCATTGTATTTAGAATTTGCAAATATTTTCTCTACATTTTTCTTTTTAATGGTTTCTGTGTAACTGTAGCATTTTTTGTTTTAGTGAGTTTTAATTTATCAATTTTTTTTCATTCTTACAGCTGATCATTTGGTGGCATGGCTAAGAATCCTTTGTCTAACCCAATGCCACAAAAGTATTATCTAGGTATGTATGGTGTTTTTTTGGAAGTTTATAGTTTCAACTCTTCCTTTAGATCTATAATCCATTTTAGTCAATTTTGTGTGCATGGTGTAGGTAAGGACCTACGTTTTTGTATGTGTGTGTTTGTGTGTTTGCTTATCCAATCTAATAACATTTAAATTACACAGCATTTACCTCCTTCAACCCGTTTGTTAAACAGATTTAGATACTACAGATTTAGCTTTAGTTTTATATTTAGGATAGAATTTCTCTCAGATGAGATGTATCCAGGAGAGGAAGGCAGAATTACATAGGAAATGCACTTAACATCATTGAACTAGCTTCACTGTTCATGAGCATTTATGACATTATAAACACAAACAAGTAAGCAAAAGAGAGCTTCACTTACCAATGATAAGGATATTCAATTACAACTAGAGATTTGACCAAGTCCAAGTATTTTTACCTGAAATCCAGTATATCTGTATATTTATCATGAGGATAATGATGCCTAATTTTTGTAGAGTTGTTTTAAGGATCAGAAAATGCACACATATAAAATGATTGACATGTGGTAGATGTTCAACCCACAGAAGCTCTCTTGGTTAATATGACACTCTTATTATGAGTATTGAAGGAGAAAATAGGCTCATTTCAGAAAGAAGGGCAACACACAAATTTTCTGGAGTTACATTAGCCATAGAAGAAGGCTTATTAATAAAACTATCTTTCTGTTTATTCCTGAGAATCCCTTATATGCTCATACGTCTCACTGACCTTACTCTATCCAAAGTAATGAAAGGAAAACTATCCTTTTCATCTCTGCTCTGGTGAAATACTGGTTTAAAAAAATAACAAAAACCTGATCAAAGCGATTTAGGAAAAATTTGTCATTAAAATCAAAAGACTTCTCTATGTCCAACAACTACACTTTTTCAGACAGCCTCTGACTGGCAGATGCATCTTCCACCTGGTGCTACTGCCACAGCAGATCCCCCAGTGAACTCAGACATCAGGGGTGACATAAAAACCTCTCTCCTTCAGTACCTCTCCAGGAACATAAAATCATATTTATGTATGCAAACATAGGCAGCTTTATAGTAAGCCTGGGGATATCTAGCAATAAAACATACAAACTATTAGGATTCTAAATCATCTTCCATTTTGAGTCTAGCAACTGAAAAGAATGAAAACAGGCCAGACATTTTGCTGTGACAAGCCAAAACTTCCTGGGCAATGCTGAAAGGCAGGGAGATTATTTAGTTTCTGATGTGAGCAAAAACTAAAATTACCTGATCATTAAAAATCATGAGACATGCTGAGAAACTCTTAGAAACTTAGATTCCTTACTCATTAATAAAAGTCTGAGTATAAGCTAACTTATTAGAAAAACTGGGAATAAAAATATGCTTGATCCCAATGCCAGGAAAGTCAATATCTTAGAAGAAGAATATCCCAAAAGAAAATAATAGATAGTAGATATCAGGAACAGTCAGACTGAACCTACAGCTCAGTTAGGGGCAATCGGGCAGGCAGGGGAGCAGTTAAGCATCAATCAGGCTGGCAGAGGAGTGGTTAGGGGGTAATCAGGCTGGCAGGCAGAAGAGGTTAGGGGCAATCAGGAAGGCAGGCAGGTGAGCAGTTGGGAGCCAGCAGTCTGGATTGTGAGAGGGATCCCAGATTGGAGAAGGTGCAGGCTGGGTTGAGGGACACACACCTCTCGTGCACAAATTTCGTACACCCACTGGGACCATTGTTCCTCCATTATTGTGCCTTTCTTGACACACCTCCTTCAACTTATGTCTCTTTCATATATTCTCTCAGCAAGGAAGGTTTTGAGTTTGTTTTAACTAGTGTCACAGATATCTCAAAATGTCCAGTAATTAGCAAAATATTTGACACATAGCAAATTAAATGGACATTAATGGTTGCCTGCCAAGCCATGATTCCTGCCTTACTCAGGCATCTATTCAGAGGCGCATGGAGCCCCATTTCAGCTGCAAGATCAAATCTATCAGCACGTGATGTTACCCTGGGGATTGTTATTGGTCTGGGATGGGCATGTGACCTAAGTTAGTTCAGTGAACTAAAAGGGAAAGAAATCCCAGAGTGAAGGCAATGCTTTTGCTTTTTTTCACAGTGTATGAACAAGAAAGTATGCTGCCCCTATTACTGCTAGTATAGTCTTTTTATGAGGACAAAGACAAGGAAGGAAGACGGAACCATTAAGTAGCCAGGAGTTGAAGTTTGGACTGAGTCTGGACTTCAAGATTTATGAGATAACACGTTTCCTAATTTTTAAAGCCAGTTTGAGTGAGTCTTTTATTACCTGCAGCCCAAAGTATATAATATATCTTATTAAATTACTAGAGACCCATTACAGGAAGATTCCTGCAAGAATAGGGCTTCCTGCAGAGGTCTCTACTGCCCCGCCTGCTTCCCTCCCTTCTCCGACCTCCCTGCCTGCTTATCACACAGCTTCCTTCCCTTCTCTTCCGCCCCACTTGCTTGTTTCTCTGCAGCTTCCCTCCCTTTGGCAGCACTCGGCCTTCTTCTATGCTGTCTTCAGTCTTCACTCTGTACTGGGATATGTAAATTAACTGACACCTTGGCTGGGTTAATTTGCATACTTGCTCCCAATTGGCTTGTGGGTGTGGCTTGTGGGTATAGTGGAGGAATGGTCAATTTGCATGTTTCTCTTTTATTAGATAGGATGTTAAATTAATGTTTATTATGTGACATTGTTCTAGACATTGTATAGATAATATCTCCTTTTTGAAAACCTATGTAAGATTGATATTTTTAGTGTCTTTCAATTTTTAATTCTATTTTTTGTTAAAATAATCATCTTCAGAGATCTTCCTATATGAATTAGGGCATTTTTCCTTCTACTATCCCAGAGGTGGGAAGCCTTCTTGGTGTCTATTCCCTGGGACTTTAGATTGCTGGAGATCAGGGACTGTGGAGTGTCCCCATTCTTCACCTTTCTGCTGTATTTATTGCTATTTGAGAGTCTCCTTTCTTCAGTAGTATATAGACATTAGGTGGTAAATCATTTGTCTCTTTATTCTTTACATCATCAAGCCAACCAAATATGACAGAAAGGACTGCACATGACCCAGTGATATTGAATCTTGACTAGATGGGATTTAGGTTGTGTTTCTTAGGGGAAAAAAAATGGGATTGGGAAGTGTTCTATATGTGGGAACATAATGAGGTTGGTATCTGATGAGCTGTGGCAGAGACCAAGCTAAGTATCCACAGAATCCCTTTTCCTCTGTTTTTCCTGGGCCCCTCATTAACAGTTAGTTTGGAGACCATATGACTAAATCTAAATAAAGGAATGGGACTATATCTAACATAAGCCACTTGAGATCTGGTCCTTCCTTACAAAAATCTTATTTAATCTATAATTACCTATGGAGGTCTACATTACAAATAGTGGCATCCCCAGAATCCCCAGGGTAAGGCTTTGAGAGGAGCCCAACTTCCATCAGACTGAAACAGGAATGAGAAAGAAACTTTTATTATTTTAAGCCACTAAGATTTTTATGGTGTTTCCTTAAAGCAGCTGGTTCTACTTATGCTGACTAAAATAGTACTCAATAAATATTTGCTGAATGAATGAACTGGGCTAGTATATAGTGTCATTTCCCTTAATGGTATGTCCATAGATACTTCTGCCAAAACAAAAATATAAAATAAATATAATACAATTTAGGACTGCACACTCCATGGGTCTATAGCATCTGTGTCTGAATTATTCACTACCAAATGCTCAGCTCTCAGCATATGCCTGGTACAAAGTATGTGCTTAGTAAACATTTATTGCCACTTTTCCTAAAAGGGACTTGTAAGCTTAGTAAATGCTTAGAGTTTCATAGAGTTTCATAGACTCCTGTTTAAAGCTTTAAATGTTTAACTCCTTTAAAGATTTTATGTAGAAATTCATATTTTCTAGAATTATTATTTTCTTTTTTGCCTTTATACTTTGTTTTTCAACTTATATCCATTATTCATTGTAATAAAAAAATACAAGTCAATTTTAAGAAATTATAAATCAAGTTGGACATTTTATAAGAAAAAAACGACATTAAATTAAGATTTTTAAGTCATAAACAAATATGAGAGAAACAAATGCATTCAGAAACAATAGCTATAACAATGGTTATTTTGAAAGAATTCTGTTAGGAAGTAATTCAAGCAAATGGTAACAAAAGATACAATTACAAGAAAAATCAGCCTCAGGTATCTATTCTCTGTCTTACTCTGTGTAAGGACAGGAAAAGATCTTTCTTTTTCTTTTCTGTGGCCTTCCACAACTTATGAGAAGCACCTGGTAATTAAACTCAAGATCCTTAGCTTCTCTGATTCCAACAGCACCTCTGTTTAAACTGCAAAACAAGATAAGCTACTTTCAAGGCCACATTCTTGCATCTATGTCCTCCCTGCTGCTTTCAAAATTCAGGAATATTTCTCACCAAGGAGTCTCTAGTTAGTAGAAAGCTCTTCCCCCATCTTTCCCCTCTACTCAAACAAGCCTCTTTTGAACTCTTCATAATTTTTTCTCTAAGCATATTTTACAGGCTTTGGAAAAATACTGACAAGACACCTCCATAGGACAGTTATGGTTTGTTTGTTTCTTACTCTTTTCTAAGAAACAAACAAACCATAACTTCAAGACAACCCTCCTGGCATCTATTCAACTTCAGCCCCAAATCCTCCTCAACTCTTTGTCACCTACCAACAGTAGCCATTGCTCTTTAAAAGTGGAAGCAGTTTTTTTTGTTTCTTGCCCTGTATTGATTAGCAATGCACTGGCCCTTTCCTCCCTTGGAAAATAAAATAAACTCCCTCTCTCTGCATCTATCTTGTCTTTCAGTTATGAACTATTTCACAACCTGAGTCACCTCACCAGATAAACCCTAACAGACTGTAGCAAAAATAAAACGTTTGGGGTTATTTAGGCCTCTGGGAAATTAGTTTCCATCACTTGGAAGCAGAACACGAATTTAACACTGTGATCCTTGATGTGCTAAAGTAAAATTCACAATGTCTTTTGACCAAAAACAGGAATTAAGGAAGGTTACAGTGTCTATTGTAAGATTAGAAGAGATAATTGGGAAATAATAAGCAAGGGGAACTGGAAAACAAGAAATTCCAAGGGAGATGAGACCTCGTGCATTTTGATTTAGCATCTTGTTCAACTGCTTAGCATCTTATTCCCTAAGGAGTATTTATCTTTAAGTTTCGTGGGAAGATTATAAATTGCACGTAGGAATTAATTAATTTAATGCTTCACTCTTCCACTTAATCAGATTATAAATCATTGTCTTAGATGATGTCTCTTATAATCATGACATCCTTAAGAGGTAAATTTGTAGATTAGGTTATTGATTAAATGTGGGGAGGGTGAGAGGCATAAAATCACAGGAACTGACTGCCAGAGGCTGGTATGAGCAATTGGATGGCTAATGGTGCCATTTATTGTGGCAGTCCACACATTCTAATGTGTATGGGAATCACCTAGAAGGCTTTTAACTATTTCAATTCTTTGGCTCACCTCTAAAATTTATCTCGGTAGATTTATGAGAGGAGTCCAAGAATTTCAATTATTTTAAAAGCATCTCTCGATGATTCTGGTGCAGATGGGTTGGGGTATTTATTCCTTTTGAGGTTTTTTTTTATTAATAAGAAGCACTCTGAAGGAGAAACAGAATTGGGGGAAAGGTTCTAAGTTTTAAGGGGGAGAAGGCTGTTCTGATGATGTGAATCTGAATACATTTTCTCCTGTCTGCCCTCTAATCTAACCCTGGAGAAGAATGAACATTGAGAAGTACTCAGCCAGGATGTTAAATGATTCCCAAGCCATTACAATGGGGGTAGCTCTAAGAATCTGGAAACTGTGGACTCAAAGAAGTCTACCCACAAAAGATTATTATTTCATAGCCCTGGGAACATAGAGGGTAGATGAATTAACATAAGAAAATAAAGCAAAAAGACAGGTTATGTGAGCACTGCCAATATCAATTTGCAATCCAGACACTTTAATATCTTCTCTATGTGCATTTGTTGTGCCCAGAGTTCGGGGTCCCCTATAATCCACCACTAAGGAGCCTTTTCTGATGCAAAAGCAAAGAGTCATTATTCAAACCCGGGTTTGGCTCTCAGCCTCTTTCTGACGCAGCAGCGAGGGGAGAGAGCGGACCGGGCGGAAACAATGAGTTTTATGGGGTAGGATAATTAGGGGACTTGGGAAAGTGATGAAGGCTACAGAGATTGGTCACTTGAATTGGGGTCTTTCTGTGGTTAAGCCTAATTAGGACCTTAGCTGTGTCCCTGGAGCTTCATTGGTCCATTTGGGTGGTGGTCGGGGAAGTTAAGACATTGCTGGCACACCTGTGGCCACTCCCAGAAAAGGGAGGGGGTTTAGGCAGGGGTCCCAGCCCTACAGGACAAGATGGAGGGGAGTTCATTTCCTTTCACATTATAGTATTTTCTGTTCATTAAACTCCTAGCATGGTATCATGCTTACAAAGAATGACAAACAGCATTGTGAGGTGGAGAGGAGGGGGAGGAGAGGAGCAGAGGCACACACAGAAGTAAAAATACATCATGACAAAGTTTGCCTAGCAAATGAGGCAAGCTGCTTATAAATATGATTGAGAACTTGAAGCATAGAGAGTAGAACTAAGCTCAGTTTACATTAACCCAGCCCCTAAGACAGGGGCTATCCCTCCAGTAGAAATAAGCCATAGCAGAAGAGAAAGCCATGTTGCTCATGATATTACCATTGGTTCTAAGAGTTCTGGGAAATAAAGGATAATCTTTTCTTTTTTCAACATTTAAATATAGTATTCTTAAAAGAGATATAAAATACTATTTTTGGATATCCTTATGGGTACAAAGCCCTCCTTAAGTGCCAAGTAAGTATAACTTTGGCAATTTTCTCAATTTAAGAAAATGCTAGAAATGTGTAGAAGCCATACAAGATATGATGCTCTCCCTCTCTCTTTGAGAAAAATTGAGCAAATTATGAAACCTTATTAACAGCCACCAAGAGAATAACTTTGAATAAAATTCAAGGAATATATCTATAATGGCTTCATTCTCAGTAATTTCTTACCAATTGCTCTTTTAATGGCTCAATACAATTCCATTGCTTTTGGCATTAAGAGGTTTTTCATTAACATATCCCTACTTTCTTTGAATTCTAAAACCAAAATATAAGGTTGAATGGCATCCAAGGGGGAAAAAAAAAGCATTTAATATACTTTGGCTCACTGGCAACTTGGTGCATGATGCATAACTCAAGATGAATATATCTATAAGCCAAAATCCTATTTTCAAATGTATACATTTTAGTTGTTCCTTCTCATATTAAGTAGACTATCTAATAGATTATTCCCCTTTTAAAGTAGCCCCAAAAATGTACATTATTTTTTTAAAGTGCATCTCAAGTGGCAGATTTAAATAATAAAAATAAAATTATTGGAATTTTCACCTGTCCTTGAAAGATCAGAAAATTGTTGTTTTAATGCATTTGAATGGAATAAAAATACTCTGATTCATTAGGGGACAAATTGCTAAGTAATCTGTGTGGAAGAAAGAGGCCATATGCTAACCTCGCTAGTTCAGGGAAGGCCTGCATGGCAGTTGTACAAACACAGAGACCTAAAATAACCACAAAAGATGGTCTGAAAATTAAATATTTAACTACAAACAGATTGTGGTGGGTAGTCATGCCCCAGGCCAGTATTTTCCCTGACAAAGACCAACTTAGATCTTTACTGAGCCCATTTGCCTTTTTGCCTCTAAGATAACATATCTGTGAAATGACTGGGTAACTTGTAACTTCTCTTTTTTCCGGACCCCTGGGGGCACAACAAATGGCACCAGGACATTCCCTCATTGTTAGTGTTATCAAGTTAATTGTCAACTGTTAAGTATGTTAAAGTATCCTGTATTCATCTCTGTAAAAGAAGCATATGTCCATCATTTCACTTTTTACCCTATCCCAGATGTTCCCACTTTGCTTTATCTCATCTCCTTCATCTATCACCAATGAATTTCATGAAACCCACCTAAGTCTCTTTCCTTTGATTCCAATGTATAAATACAGATGTAACCTGCCATTCTCCGGAGCATTATCTCAAGTCATTGAGGTTCTGCTTCCCAGCATGTCAACAGCTTGGCTCAAATAAACTCACAAAAATTTCTTTACAGGTTTCAATGGTTTTTACATTAACATTTGCTTACAGTATTTGGTATTCAGACACTTATTAGTACATGAAACTTTTTATAAAGATGTGTAAGCTCTCTGGGCACAAGTCCATTTTTTTTAATTTAATTTCTCTTAAATTAAGAAAAGGGGAGTCAGAAAGGTGTTATAATAAAAGAACCAGCTGTAGACATGGCCACCTGTGGAGTAAGTGTGGGTTCTAGAGGATTTTCAAGGCAGATAGGGCAATAGGACACCAAACGGGGGCTACTGTTATAGGTGTGAGTTTTTGATCTTGCAATGTTGATGTGGACATTAATCCTTGCCCAAATTAAATAAATGGCCATGTTTTACTGCTCACGCATACATGACCCTTTAATCTTTAGGGAATTTTAGGCACTGTATGAGATATCATTGTAACCTTGTTTAATTCATAAATTTACTTAAGATGCTAGAGTTAAAACTCAGAGTGTCTGTTTGGATCTCAGCTACCTATTTACAAAAAGAAGGAGAAAAGGTACAAACTCAGGTCTGATTGATAGTGGAGATGGAATCTCCACAATGCCAGCATCTTGTTTATGAAAAGAGTAAATCCATGCCCCGGTGGGTGTGGCTCAGTGGTTGAGCCTCCACCTATAAATCAGGAAGTCACAGTTCAATTCCTAGTCAGGGCACATGCTCTGGTTTCAGGCTAGATCCTCAGTGGGAGATATGCAGGAGGCAGCCAATCAATTATTCTCTCTCAGCATTGGTGTTTCTATCTCTTTCTCCTTCTTCCTTCCTCTCTGAGATCAATAAAAATGTATTTTTTAAAAATGCTTGTGGAATAGCATGAGTCAAATCATAGCTATTTGAAAAAGAGTCTATAAATTAAGAAGCAGTTAAACAAATTACAAAACAGGTTCATAGAATATACATATAGGTGAAGTGAGCTTCTAAAGCTAAAACATGAGATTGTGTATAAAATTCAATATTCTTGCTAAGAGAAAACTGGAGAGGCACAGAACTCTGGATTTGGGGGAAGAGGGGAATGGAGATGAGAATGAATCAATAACTGTCTCTTGATGAAACTCAGGGCATGGTCACCTTGCCTTTCCCAGCTCTTCTCACCTGAAGTCCCTGCACACTTCACCTGTAAGTCCTACTCCATCCCATTCTGAAGTCAATCCAGTGTGCCCAGTTCCTGAGCAGGATGCACTGGGCCCCTCAATCCACCACTATCGCCTTCGCAGGTGCTGAGCCATGTGCTGTGTATACAGGGGCTGGGTTCAGGGAAGCTGTAGCTTCTGAATCACAGCCTTAACTGAGCAACCACTCTGCGGAGCGTCTGTCTCTCAATCTCTGCTTTCGAATCTCCAACTTTCCCTAACACTTGCACATAGAACTGAGATGCTCACACCTTATTTAAGGCTTCCAAGGCTCCAGTCTCACAGGAAAAGCCAAACCCCTCTTTACAGTCCAGGATGCTAGTTTTCTCTTTTTTCGAATAGATCCACACTGCCATCTGCCTGAGGCTGAGTACCATCATTCGTCTGACACTTCTGTGGCGGAGCCCCAGCCACCACATTAAACTCCCCTGGATATTCACACCAGCCACTATTAGGAAGGCTACTACCTTTCTGACTAATTCTCTCCCTGGATCAAATCACTTGAGGTCCAAGCTTCTTTCTCCCTCTCATTGCAAGTTACTTTACAGCAAAGCCCAACACTTGCTAAGAGGAAAGCTCTAACCCTCTCATACACTCCCCATCCTCCCGAAAAAAACATTGTATCAAAGACAGTTGCTGTGCTCATCTTTCAAATCTGGGTTATTGTGTAAATTTAGAGTGAGAAAACACTTTTATAGAATAACCAAGTGTTAAACAGGAAATATTTACATTTTAGAGCTTATATTGTTCCCTCAAAATTGCTAATACAGTACCACTTATTAAGAGATTGAATTTCATTTCTTTGTGATGCTATGTTTTTATTTATTTCTTTTATTATCACTTAGTTCTTACTTCTGCATTTTAGGGACATGGTTCCATCCAACCTGAATAGGGATCAGCATCTCTTCCTGAGATTCATGCTGACAAAGCATAGCTTCTGGTTTCTTCATAATTTTGTGTTTTGTAGTCCGATAGAGGGCTTTACATATGCATGTATTTTTAAATATAGTTTTAATTAATTTCTGAGAAGATGGGAGAGGGAGATAGGAACATTTTAATTGGCTGCCTAATACCGCTTGCATTCCCCAACCCTAGGGATGAAACCCATATCTGAAGCATGCACTCTGACTAGAAATCAAACCATGACCTCCTGGTTCATGGGTGAGGGGGCTCAACCACTTAGCCACTTAGGCCAACCTAGACTGCATGTATTTTAGCATCTGATCTCAGCTGTTAAGAAAGTAATTGTATCTTTTTAGAAATACGCTTGGTTATTAGTGAATAAGTAAATTGTTCTGTATGCACAAGAACATGAACTAGAGGAAGGGGAGAAAAGAAGGAGGACACAGGAAGGGGAAAGGGGAGCAGAGGAGGCTAAAGCTTGAGCTGTGGAACAGATGGGCACTTGTAGAAATAAGAGAACTGACATTCAATTTCTAGTTGTTTGCCTTTCTGTTAGATCAATTTCTTCATTTTCTCCAAATCTTTCTTAAAATTTTCCACACACGCCAATGTGTTCTGTGAGTGTTTTTATGATTGCTGCTTTTCTTTTCTTCAGTTTTGTGAAAATTAAGAAAAAGAAAAAAAAATCTCATACCCAGAATAATGTGAAACAGAATATGTACAAAGGAAATGTGACATACATCCAGCTAAACTAAACTGAGTGAATTTGGTTCACCAACTACAGATGATATAAGAAAATAATCCCCCTTTCCCCTCCACACTATGGCTGTTATAAGCCCCCAAACATACACAGCTTGGTAGCAGGTGTTTAGCAAGAAGATTACTTTTCATTAGGTTGTGAATTCCTAAAGAAAAGCAAAAAACAAGTATTCTTAACTCCAAACTACAGCAGCCAATGGTCATCATTTAATTCTATATAATGATGTATAAATAACCAAGGCTGAGAATCTTTAAGAGAAAAAGAATATTTTCAAACACAGAGGTAAGCTCCATTCATAGGGCTCTTGGAAGGCCAGGGTGTTAAATCCCAATACATCAGGAGCCTCTAGCTAGGAATCAAGCTCTCGAGTGATGGCAAAGATGTCTGATCTGTAAAACAGGAGGCGGGAGGAGACGTGTATCCTGTCTAACGTGGCCTGGGAGTGGAACCCCGGAGCTGCCTAGGGACTCCCAAACTACACATCTGAGATGCTTATTGGGCAGACAGCAGCTTGTCTGTCACTCAGACAGTTGCATGAGTCCTGCCAGGAAGAATCTACCTTCCAGAAGGATTTACTAACCCCAGGTTTGTTTTTCTTAGTGCTAAAATAAAAAATAAAAAAAAAAATTTAAAAAGTGACTAAATGAATAGATGT
The DNA here is from genome assembly GCA_011751065.1 of Lasiurus cinereus. Lineage (NCBI taxonomy): Eukaryota > Metazoa > Chordata > Mammalia > Chiroptera > Vespertilionidae > Lasiurus > Lasiurus cinereus. Next base: position 15,753,173 of record JAAGEH010000041.1, on the reverse strand, counting down.
TTCCTCCCTCAAAAAGTGAATGAGTGGTTGGCTGAAATAAACCACCAATTAATATGCACAGGCTTTGTTTGTCTGTTTCCGACAGTGTGAGGATGAAGGGGGCTGCAAGGAACCCCAGCTGTCTGTACTCCGTGGCCTCTGCTCCAAAGCAGGAGACAGTGGGGCTGACAGGTTCTTTATTTCCTGCCCAGCTCCCTCAGCCTTGTCTTCCTGGGTCCCGGGGGAAATCCCTGTACTGATAACTTTGAGTCAAAACCCTGACTTAGCCAAGCAGAACTCACCCCAGGGCCTCAAAGTGTGTGTCTGTGGGGTGGGTTCAGGGGGAAGGATGTTTTAGAACATTGGTCAGCAACATCCGTGGAAGTTTTTTGGAGTTGAGGTTTGGCTTTCATTCTTTTAAAATAAGCTTTCCCTTCTTTTAATGTCCTCCCAGACATTCCAACTCAGCATACCTAGGAGCTGGGTCCAGGAATCTGGCCTGATGAAAGCTCTCCATAGGATGCTGACTATATCCAGGTAGGGGCATCATATCTTAGAACATTGTTAGCCATTGGGGACATTGAACAACAGACTTGCTAGGAAAGAGTCCCAGGAAATAACCCAAATCCCAAGGGTTATTTTGTAATTTGAAAGCTCATATAGAAAGAGTTGTCTCACCTCTGTCCAGATCCCATCGAACAGACATTTTCCTAACAACCACAGGGTTTCCCAGTGTAATCAATAAGCACCTTAATTGTTCAATAAATGCATAAAGTCTATTTCATGATGTGGGTCCTTTTCAAATCTCCTGTTTATCATCCTAATAAAATCTCCGAGCAAGACCTGAGTGGCTCTTTCAGTCATGATGCCAGTGCTGAGAGAGAAGGATGAGAAAGAAGCATACAACGTCGTCTTGTCTGGAAGCGCAAGTTTATGCTGGTCAGGGTACACCAATTTATGCTGTGGCAACAACTCCTAAAATTCCAATGGATTAAAACAGAAAGTATTTGCTTTCAGTTTATCATCATAGCGAGTCAGTGGGAACCCTGCTTTATCACCGTCACTCAGAGACCCAAGCTCAATGAGTAGCCACCACCTTGAATATGGCCAACTTTTATCTGAGAGGGAGAAATTCTGTAAAATCAAATGCCAACTAGTCTCTTGCACTCCCAACTCATTGGCTAAACTAGCTGTGTGGCCAGACTGCACCACGAGGGAACCAGGAAACGCAATCCTAAAGTTTCTTGGAAGGAGAGAACCAGAAATATTTGGTGAATGCTGCCAATGACAACCAGTGTTATCATTCACATCCTTAAACTAATCTGTGCTGTAAATCAAAAATCCAGTCAGACTTGCCAGAACCAAAGATGTCCCTTACTGCTTAGTAGTTTTTCACAAGTTCCTTAATTCTCTTGATTCTGGATGGCCTCATCTATTAAATGAGAATGATAAAACACCAGCCTCTGAGGCTTTTGCTACAATTAAATAAGGTAAAAAATGCAAAGCACCTTTCACACAAAGCACACTGAGTGTTTGTTGATGTTGTTTGCAGTTGTTGTTACTATCAAATTGGAGGAAATGGTCTTGCATTGCAGAAACTATCGTGGTCTTCTTGCACAGCCAGAAATTGTGTTGGACTTGAAGAAGCATGTTTTGCCAGAGTAGGAGTGAGACACTTAAGTGGGCTTTATGAGAGTATCCCCAGATACCTTATCAAACAGGAACCTCCAAGAAGTGAAAACAACAAAAACTATCTTTTGAGTAACCTCAAAGCAAGGGAATGGTAGTTGATTTCCCTTTCCCATGCTAAAACTGTCCTGACCTACGTAGTTTTCTGTTCTAGGATTCTATGATTCTCTTCTAAGTTCCTCATCTTTCCTTTTTTCATTTACTCTCCCTCCTTCTATAACAAATCTCTCAAATTCTTCCACCAAGTCCTCACAATCATCACCTCAAGGAAGCAAACATCAGAACACACTCATTGTGTTTGTTTAGCCTTGCAAAGAAAACAAATCTCATTTGTTGCTACCCACTCTTTCAAAGAAGGAATGCCCCTTACTCATCACTACACCTCACTCATGCACCCAGGTGTTTGAACAAATGAATGAAGCAAGGTGATTGATTATAATATTTAAAACTTTTTTTTGTTCTTTGAGGCTCTAAAAAAGACAAAAGCCATCAATTAAATAAACCATTAAGTTAATAGAAATTAAGGGACAAAAAACATAGTTGACTGATTTGACAGAAAATGCCACTTCTTAGCGGTTTATCATCTACACTCAGGAGTGGAAAGCAGTTAGCCCAGGGGCCATTAAAGGCCTGAGAAATCATTTAGTCTGTCCCTTCCAAGGCATTAGGAGTGAGTTAATTAAATGTTTGACCAAGTACGGTAGGCTCATTTTTAAGTTGATAATTTTGTGTGGCTTGTGAATGATGTTATAAATACCCAAATGGCCCTTGGCAGAAAAAAAGATTCTCACCCCTGACCTAATCTGTCTCTAGCTTTCAGGCTATATTCAGGTGAAATATATCCCCTCCAGCATCTTAAAGTTACTTAACTAGGTCAGTGGTGGGCAAACCGAGGTTCTTTGACCCTGAGAGTGTGGCTCTTCCACAAAACACCACGTGCAGGCGCGTACTCACAGTGCAATTGAAACTTTGTGGCCCATGCGCAGAAGTTGGTTTTCCGCTCTCAAAAGAAATTTCAATCATTGTACTGTTGATATTTGGCTCTGTTACTGAGTTTGCTGATCACTGGACTAGGTCATCAGAGTGAAGGGATCACACAAACTTGATTAACTTCTTGAATTGAATCTAAAGTGTCCCAACTGGGCTGCTGATCTATTTCTTGGATTTCTTTTGCTGAAACTGAAGCTCTCCAGGCAAACGAGAATTGAAAGCGTACTGTCATGACCATCCATCCCACAGTCTCAGAGAAGTCACTTAAAAATGAGCACTGAACAGCCGCCTACGAAAAAGGCACAATGGAAATGACAATCTGAGTCAAGGAAGAGCAGATGGCAGGAGCAGCTGTGCCATGACAGCCACACTCAGAATGCAGGGTCTCTCTTCCCCAGGCCGGCCACACCAGCTCCTATGACTGGCAAAGGAGCAGATCAAAGGGAACTCCATCCCATGGAAGGTGATGCACATTAGTTGCTCTTACAAAGCTGTCTCCTTGAAATAGCTCATTTCCCCCACTGCTGTGGCCTCACTGCGAGTTTGCAGATGCAAACTCCATTCTCTATTGTCATCCTTCCTTCTGCAGTAAGAGTTAAAGTTGGGTAAATCTAATCAGGTGTTTGTAAATATCTGGACACCTGGCTTTACATAGGATTAAAGTTTAAATTTTAAATTCAGTTCTAGTCACTTTGCTGTAGTGGATAGAGCTTTGGCCTGTGGAATGGAAAGATCCCAGGTTCGAATCCAATCAAGGGCACATGCCTGGGTTGTGAGCTCGATCCCCACAGGGGGCGTACAGGAGGCAGCCAATTAATGATTCTCTCTCATTATTGATGTTTCTCTCTCTTTCGCCCTCTCGCTTCCTCTCTGAACTCAGTAAAGATATATTTTTAAAAAAGTAAATTAAAAAATAAACACTGAATAATTTATTTTTGTTTTTTCTAAGATCTCCTATGTAAAGTCATATAAATACTTCAGGCTTTAATAATACCGTAAATATATCTTTGATTATTTTTTTATGGATATTTTATTTTATTTTATTTTTTAATTAAATCTTTATTATTCATATTATTACATTTGTTTCTCTTTTTTCCCCTCCATAGCACCCCTCCACCCAACTCCCACCCCTCCCTCTGCCCTTAGCTCCCTCCCATTGATCTCATCCATAGGTGTATGATTTTTGTCCAGTCTCTCCCTGTACACCTCTCACCCCTTCCCCCCTGAGAATTATCAGTCCACTCCCTTTCTGTGCTCCTGATTCTATTGTATTCACCAGTTTATTCTGTTTATCAAAGTTTTAATTCACTTAATTTTTAGATTCACTTGTTGATAGATATGTATTTGTTGTTCATAATTTTTTGGCTTTTACCTTTTTCTTCTTCCTCTTCTAAAAGAGTACCTTTCAGCATTTCATATAATACTGGTTTGGAGTTAATGAACTCCTTTAGCTTTTTCTTATCTGTGAAGCTCTTTATCTGCCCTTCAATTCTGAATGTTAGCTTTGCTGGATAGATTATTCTTGGTTGTAGGTTCTTGCTATTCATCACGTTGAATATTTCTTGCCACTCCCGTCTGGCCTGCATCGTTTCTGTTGAGATGTCAGCTGACAGTAGTATGGGTGCTCCCTTGTAGGTAATAAACTGTTTTTCTCTTGCTGCTTTTAATATTCTCTCTTTCTCTTTTGCTCCTGGTATTTTATTTATGATGTGTCTTGGTGTGTTCCTCTTTGGATTCCTTTTATATGGGGTTCTGTGTGCTTCCTGGACTTGTAAGTCTATATCTTTTACCAGATGTGGGAAGTTTTCAGTCATTATTTCTTTAAATAGGTTTTCAGTATCTTGCTCTCTCTCTTCTGGCACCCCCACAATTCTGATGTTGGTACGCTTGAAGCTGTCCCAGAGGCTCCTTACACTATGTTCACATTTTAGGATTCTTTTCTCTTCTTGCTTTTCCAGTTGAATGTTGTCTGCTTCTTTATATTTCAAATTTTTTACTTGATTCTTGCCTTTCTCTAGTCTGCTGTTAGGACTCTTTATAATATTTTTTATTTCAGTCAGTGTATGTTTAATTTCTATTTGGTCCTTTATCATCTTTAGTTGGACCTTTTCCATCTCTAGTTGGTCCTTTTTCACCTCCTCTTGGGTCTCACTAAATTTATCCAACTTTTCTAGCATATTCTTGAAAAACCTTATAAGTGTGGTTTTGAACTCTATATCCAGTCTTTTTTTTCCCTCCATTTCTTTTGTTTGTGATCCCTTCCCTTGTCTCAGCATTTTCACTATGCCGGGGAAACTTCTGTGTTGAATTCAGCCTTATGATACCAGATGTGAAAAGGCGCAGAAGCCTCTGTTGAGCTTGGGAGGGGTGGAGTCTCAGGGCTTAAGGGACCACCTTGCCTTCCAGTCGGCCCCGCCCTCCACCCCCCTGAGTCTCACGTGACTGGGTAATGGCTGGAGTGGTCCTTGTGCAGGCGAGCACCAGCAGTGCCTCTAACCGCTGCCTTTCCAGCTCCCCTGCGCACCAGGACCACAGAGTCAGGTCCCCAGGGTTTCCACCGAAACAGGGACCCAGTGGACTCAGAAGTGGCACAGTTGGGAGGTTCTGTCTCCCTCCCACTGGCGAAAGCCAGCGGCACAATCAGCAATCTGTCCTCCCCGCAGCACCGTCCGCGTGCGAGACCAGACCTGATCTTCTGCGACTCCCCTAAATTTCCGTGCACCTCTCCCTTTTCACAGTCCAAACTCCCCCCGTATGAGTTTTGGCTGGATCTGGGGTTTAGAGTCGTAAGATAAGGGGTTCAATGCCGTTGGGAGTCTCCGTTTCACCTCCCGCCAGAGAAAGCCAGCCAGGTACTCCGGCACCCGCTCTCTCAGCGCGCGCGCGCCTCCATACCTCGGCTTTTTGCAGCTCCTCTGGGTCTCCGTGAGCCCCTCTCTTTCCTTCTAGTTGTAGAATTTCCACTCAGCCAGCTTTCCTGTGGTTCTGGCTGATGTCCGTTCTATCTTTTAGTTGTAGTTTTAAAATTGTTGTGCAAGGCAGCAGTGTAGGTGTTTACCTATGCTGCCATCTTGGATTCTCCTCTATCTTTGATTATTTCTTCATGTTAGAATCTAAGGATATGAACATATTTGATACTTCTAATATATATCTTCAAGAATATTTGTAAAAAAATTATCATCCAAAAGTATGATATATTTATATCACTGTCCATTAACAGCTTTGAAACTGAGGTGTGCGTTACCTTTATCAATGTTATAGACAACTAATAAAACAATATCACTTCAATTTCTCTATAATTGCTTATTTTTTCTATAATTGCTGGTTTTATCTTTTCCCAAAGTCACATATTCATCTGTCTTTTCTATTGAGTTATTAAAGTTTTGAAATCAGGAGCTACATTATTTTTTTTCTATTTTTACCACAGTCTCTAGAACAATCCTAGTCACACTGAACTCATTTATTAAGTATTAGTAAATGAGCTTTGTAGATATAGTTGATCTTAAGTGATCAATAGCACCAGAGCAGGAATTTCTGAGTGCATTCAGTATATTGGAATGATATTTTTGTGGACATTATAAAACCTTTTGACAAAGGCTTTGTTTTTTCAACTTTAAAATCAGCAAAGTAATTATAGTGCTAGTTGTAATATAAAACAATTGTGAGCACAAACCAGATAATATGAGTGAAAATAATCAGGAAAAAAAGTCAAACTATCATGTAAATGGAATAATTATATTGAAAGAGTAATGTTACTAATTTATATCCATTAGTAGGTTATATGAAGATATTCCTAATTTCAAGTTTCTTTGTCTGCTATTATACTTTTCCATACCCTAGAGTCTATATTATTTGTTCCCAAGTCTAACAGTGAATTTTATTAAAAAATAAATAAATGCAAATGATATTATGTGTATGCTTGTGTTTTGTTATTAATCATTCCATAAAAATGTGATGATATATTGAATAATAAATAAAAATTATGAAAACAGAATAAGAAATGAAACTCAAAGAAAAATATAATTTGAAAACTAAAATGAAGCCAAGATTATACACAAGTATGTACACCAAAAAGATGTCCAGAATTGTTAAAACAGGACCACGCCTGCCAGGCAGAATGTGTTTTTAAAAGCTTTCCAGAGAAGTCTGGTGTACATCTCTTAGAGCCACAGCCTTATAGAAATTAACGGATTGCCTATCCTGAAATATTTTTTTTAATCCTCACCTGAGGATATGTTTTTATTGATTTTAGAGGGAGAGAGAGGAAAAGTGAGAGACATTGATCAATTGCCTCCCATACATGTCCCGACCAGGAATCAAACTTACAACCTAGGTATGTGCCCTGACCAAAATTGAACCCTCAACTTTTTGGATAATTGAGATAATGTTCCAGTCAATTGAGCCCCTGGCTGGGGCAAGGAATTTTTGATAAATATTTTCTTACAGAGTTATAATTCCTGCTTTCTGTATTAGCCCAAGAAGGTTTCACAGTCAAAACAGAAAAGGTCATAAATAGACACACACAAAAATATATTGTGATAGAAGAAATTACCTGCTGGGACTATTATTATGCTACCCAATGTTATGTGTGAGGAAAAGCTGTCAGATAACTCAAGCATACAAATGAAGGTGGGGCTCATAAAGGATACAGAGAAGGCAGCCATAGGAGATGGTGGAAACTGGGACACAATAGTATGACTCACTTTGAGCAGAACCCTCATCCTTGGTCAAGCAGAAGACTTATATGAAAAAGTGGCTATTCAAAATGGTGCAGATGGGGCAGGGACTTCAAACAACTCCCATGTCTAGCACTGCTTTTAATTCTCTCTTCTGGACTAACTGCACCTACCTCCACCCCCAAACTCTGCTCACAGGCACAGCTGACCCACATTCTGCCTTGGGGGTCATTTAATGGGACGGTCCTGGTGAAATGGACTTGGGGGTTGGCAGGGCTGGGGTTTTCCCAGGATCTCTCAGGCTGCTTTTTCCCTCTTTCCTTTACCATCTTTCTTCAGTCATCACAAGTCTAAAGAGATGAACAGAACCCCAGTGGAAGAAGAGTGAAAAGATTAGGGGTCAGCCAAGACCGGTTTGGCTCAGTCGATAGAGCATCGGCTTGAGGACTGAAAGGTCCCAGGTTCGATTCCGGTTGGGGGCATGTACCTTGCTTGCGGGCACATCTCCACTGTGGGGCGTGCAGGAGGCGGCTGATCAATGTCTCTCTCTCATCGATGTTCCTGACTTTCTATCTCTCTCCCTTCCTCTCTGTAAAAAAATCAATAAAATATATTTAAAAAAAAAAAGATTAGGGGTCAGTAGAGATACTGTATGACCTTGGAAAAGAGATATTATTTCTCTGTATACCCATTTTCAATTATCTATAAATTCCTAATTCTGGTAGTCTGAGTGAGATATTTATTGAAAAGTGTGTGTGTGTGTGTGTGTGTGCACGCTTGCGCATGTATATATAATTAAAGTTTTTACTTGCTAATGGTTAACTTTTAAGTTTCTGTGAGTTCAGAAGGTTGTAAAATTCTTATCTGGCATAAATTTTCTGGAACAGATTAATAGGCCAAGATGGGAATAAAGTCTATAGCTATCTTCATTTCTAATCCTAATTTATTTTCCAAACTATTAACAAACATCATCTCATTAATTCCAAAAGTAATTCCTCTCATTTTATCTTTTCCATCTTTGAAAAACTACAACCTATTTATTTCATCTCCTTAATTACACATGCAGATGTTGAAAATAACAGTGATGATAAATATATAGTTAATGCTATCCACTGGTAAGTAACGATATTTCTTCTCTGATTATGATAAAGAGGAAGCTAAATGTGTACAGATAGTGTATCAAAATAATGGAGCACTTCCTAATACCCATTTCTTATTTGTGTATGAGGATTTAACAAATATAACATTCTGGCTTCAGACTTCAAGATACTCATAAAAGATGCTAGTTTACAAATGCAACAATAATAATCCATCAAGTGACTAGATTAAGAGTCTGGTTGAACTTTAATTTCCACATTTCATAGGATCTCATGCGTCTAGGTTCAAGCTAGAGCCACAATTATAAATGGTAGTTTCTTATATCCTTGTTCATTTCCACCAGACCCCAGGGAAGACACAGTCTTCTCCAGAGTATAGATATGTCTTCATATTCTCCTCTCTTGCTGTTATCTTCTAACTTCTGGCTAGAAATATTCTCTTTTTATATTTAAACGCCCTCCCAAAATTTGTTCTCAATAAGAAACAATGAACTTCACTTAAAAGGGGCTTCAAATACACTAATTCATTTTATATCTATGTATACATGCAGCAAGGCCTCCTGCATGGACTTTTTACATTAAATGTGGCCCGTGCCTCTGTGTGGCTACGTATCACAGGAAAACACTCAAAACGAGGCCCATAGTGCCTGTATATCAGGAAGGAGAGGAATTTGGGGAAGCAAAGAGCTCCTCTCAACACCTCAGAAACAAAACCGTAGCAGCAGACATATGTCCCTGAAACAAAAGGAGAGACTTTACCAGAAGGAACACTTTCTGTGATGGGCATTCACACAAAATGCTTCCAAAAGTTTTACACAATTGCAAGTTACTGCTTTTATATTATTGTTGGATGTAGCAAAGTATGTTCTCTCTCTCCCTAAATGCCTATTACTAAGCCTTTGCAGCTCTATTTCTGGTCTCAGTTGTCCATCTAGGAAGGCAGTGAGGGAAAGGTAGATTTGCGGGCTGCATACGAGAGCTAGTTTTGCCCCAGACAAGCCACATGTGGCTATGAGGATGCATGTTAAAGGAAGAAACACTGGTAATGGACACATCTTTAGGAGAGGCAGTACATTAAGAGGATAGCAGAGAAAGGCCCATCAGGAAAAGTGATGGCTCAAAAGAGAATACACATAAGTGCAGAGAGAATGGCGAGACTGACAGGAGTGATGTGACTTTTGTCTGTAGGAACACGGTTAAATGATTCAATTCATTAAAATGTACTATGCTCCAAATGTTTCAGATATTATGCTGAGTATTGCACTCAAGGTAGGAAGAATATACCAACCAATTATTAGTGATGAATGCAAAATGACACATGATATAGTTGAAGTATAAACAAAAATCTAGAGAAAAGCAGAGGAAGGAACAATTTATTTTGTTGAGAGACAGTTTGGGTGTTGGGGAAACTCAGAAAAGATCTATAAAGAAGATAATAGGTGATAGACCTGGAGCAGAATTTTGATAGATATAAAAATATATGAAAGGCAATGGCAAGGCATAAAGAAAGAAATCAGAAGGTACAGAGGAGGAAGGGCTACATTATTCAGTCTAAAAGTCTTAAAACGTGGTGTAGATTAGTGGTTCTCGACCAGGAATGGTTGGGTGCCCCCACCCCTAACCCTGAGAACATTAGAAATGTCTAGAGATACTGTTGTTGTCACCATTGGCTGGAGAGGAGGGAGACCATGGACGATACTGCCATCTAGTGGGTAGAATACAGGAATGCAGTTAAAGTTCTTAAATACACAGGTCAGTCCCCCACAACAGAGTTATCCAAACCAAAGGTCAGCAAATGTAAGGCTGAAAAAACTCTGCTGTAGATTATGGCTTCTGACCCAAGTGCAGGGGGCACAATGAATATGTTTTGAACAGAAGAATTTAAAAGATTATTTTGGCCATTGTATGGAAAACTGACTGGGTGGGTGGCACGACAGAATTAGGGAATTCAACTGGAGGCTACAGCAGTAGTTTCCAGGATAGATAATGGCGGTGTCAAGAAGGGAGAGAAGTCCCTTGCTCCTGCTTTCACTCGTGCACACCCTTCTTTTCTTTGTACAGCTGGGCTAATAATAAAAAGATAAAATTGACACGATATTTCATCAACAAGAGAAAAGTGTAAGCATAGGAGAATCGTGATAGGATGCTCAGATCATGAAATGAGGCTCAGAGAAGTGATCAAGCCAGGTATCTTTTTATACTGTTTAGACAAAGAAATAATAAATTTGTAAGGAAATTGCCAGGACAAATGAAAAACATTAGTGCCTATCAGAAGGGAATGTAAGAAGGTTTTAGACGTTTATTAAGAGAGAAATCTAAGCAAAGTTTGGGCTTGGGTGGTAAATTAGAAAAGAGTCAATAAGCCTTGCTTGTATGGACTCCTCAGCTCTGAGTTGTTTAGCTCTTGCCACAAAATGTGACTTAGAGTGCAGGGAAGGCACCTTTCACATGGAGCATGGTAAATTATGGGGAACAGAGAGCTCTGAGTATTCTTGCTATGGCAGTATTTTTGTTTGCTTATTTGTTTGCTTTTGTTTTATGTGTTAATTCTCCTCGAATGTTATTTTTCTATTGATTTTTTTAGAAAGAATGGAAGGGAGGAAGGGAAGGAGGGGAGAAAGAGAAAGAAAAACATCAATGTGAGAGAGACACATTAATTGGTTGCTGTGCACACACACACCAACAGGTCCTAGAAACGAACCTGCAACCCAGGTATGTGCCCTAGGCCAGGAATCAAATTTGTGACTCTTTGGTGCCAACCACTGAGCAACATGGGCCAGGTTGAACTTGCAGTTTTCAAGGTAACTTTAATATTAAATAATTAATATGCCATTATGGGATATCTTAGGGCAGCCTTGCTTGCGCCCCAGTAGAGAAACAGCATGTGCCATGAATCAGACAGAAAGACCATGCGTGTTCAAGAATCAAAAGAAGATAGATGTGTTACTCAGTAGCATCAACCCGCAGGTCAAAGGGCCATGGTTCGATTTCAGGACAAGGACATGTACCTGGTTGTAGGTTCGATCCCCCGACCCAGTTGGGGGTGTGTGGGGGCAACCAATTGATGTGTCTCTCTCACATCCATGTCTCTCGCCCTCTCCTTCTCTCTCTCTCTCTCTCTCTCTCTCTCTCTCTCTCTCCCTCCCTCCCTCCCTCCCTCCCTCTCTGCTCCTTTCCCTCCCTTTCTCTCTCTCTAAAAGAAAACATCAATGGGAAAAATATCCTTGGATGAGGATTAACAAAAAAATAAAATAAATGTAAAAAAGAAGGCAGGTGCTTCTGTGGCTAGACCACAGTAAACAAGAGAAAAGGGAGCCAACTTGGCCATGTGTCTAGGTCTTGATTCTGTCCTGAGAGCAGAAGAGGCATACGAAAAGTATTCAGCATGTTAGGGGAGGATACACAGTAATTTCCTTAACTCAATGGTTGATGGGTGGGAAGTGGATCGAGAGAAAGAGCAAGCAGAATCAAAGTAGGAGAGGGAGGACGGTTGTGTGCACAGAGAGGTTGGCAGTTGCTTGGGGGAAGAAGGAGGCAGTGGAGTTGGAGACAATGAGGTTGATGTAAAATAATTTTTTTGTAGATTTGACAGGTTTTGATAATAAATTTGACTTGAGTCACATTAGGAAAGAAAATATTACAAATGCCTCCAGGAAGAATTTGTGGAACATTTACAGAAATATATATTCATTCACTAAGGAAATATCAATAAATTCTCCTAAGCACACATGCACAAGACATCATCTCCAACAATTTAATAAAAATAAAAACAATAGTATAAACAAAAATAAATGACTACATGGACATTAAAAGATAAAAACTAATGATAAAATGAATAAGAGCCTTTACCATTTTAAATATTAACTCTGGATTTAATGAAGAAATCATGTTAAAATGATAGATTATTAGACATGAAGAACTCTCTATATCAATTCTAAGGGGACAGGCAGTAAAAGCCATGTTCAGAGACAATATCATAAACTCAAATTGTTTTGTTCATAAATTTAAAAAAAAAAGAAAAGAAATTAAATTATGTCTTGAACTCAAATTAGAAAAAGAACAAGAACAAAATTCTAAAGAAAGCAAGAGAAAGAATTCAGAAGAATACAAGCAGAAATATAAATATAGAGCCCAGGAAAAAAATAGAATGGATTGACTGGTGTTCTGAAAACAAAGTACCCCTACCCCCAGAAATAGACAAAGGTCTAGAATGTCAAATCAAATCAAATAAAGAGAAAAAAACAAATGATCAAAATTACTATAAGAAGCACTAGGTCTTCCACTCTGGCAGGACCCATTCATCACCAAGGTCATTGAGAATGACCTTGAATCATACAGAAATCTGTTTTATTTCTGTCAGGTGTCCACAATAGGGATTCTTAGCATTAATATTAGGCAAAGGGGTCTCAGTTAGATTTGCAGAGATAACTAATAGAATAATTCTGGGAGTTCAAGAGAAATCTAGTATTTTATTCATTCCCCAACTCCTTCTCTCCTGGGATGAAGATGAGGTGGAAGAATGGGCCAAAGCAGAGAACATGGGAGTTCTATATCATTCATCATTATGGGAAAATACCTAAGGACATTTTCCTATAGGGTTAGACACATTGTTTTATTTTAATTTAACATTTAGTAATAATTTCTGATTCTTACTATATTCAGGCCTTGCTCATGTACTCATTTTGTTTTCATTGCAAATCTATAAGTTAAGTGATGTACAATTTCCATTCTACAGATGAGAAACTAAGATAAGTAAAATAAGTTGCTCAGGGTCATTAGACAAGAAAGAGAAGATCGGTGAGGCAAGTCTCAGTGGTGAGACTTCAGAATCCATGCTTTTACCCACACAAGCTTTCATTCTATCTCAGCCATTTATTAAAATGCCACATCCACTCCCTTTTTTATCGTTAGGAGTAAGGTATTTCATAATGAACATAAAGCTTATCTATCTCAATTCGACTCTCAACTTCATGTAAGTCCATTGTCAGAGCAATAAATTCCAAATTGCTATACAATTGGACACTGCTTCTGGAGAGGTGAATAGATGTGCATTAAAAAAAATTAAAAATTTATAAAAGGTCAGATACATTTTAAATGCACTTAAGGAATTCTGCAGAGTATACCCTACTCTTAAGTACACCATGCTTATTGCTTTCAAAAATACTTAAATAAAATGGCTCAAATTTGATAAATTCTCTTAATTTATCTGAACATGGGACACCCTCCCCTCCCCAAATCAAAGCTCGTAAAATTCCACTACCCACATTGGACCACGTGCACTAGTTTGTGAAACAAACAGAACGTCTTGGCAGTGCAAAGTGAGGCTCCTCTCCCCCTCATTAATGCTGTCATGTAACATTGATCTGTCAGGTCTAGTCAATGGAATAAAATGGGAAATATGGGTTATGAAAGATAATATTCCATTAAAAATATAAATTCCATTTTATTTGTGTTGCTATTCAAAGCAAAAGAGGGAGGTTCCTCCACTGAAAACTAATGGAACCAAGAAGAGGTTAATAAGTTATCCAATTAAAAATAAATTTATAATAAAGTAAATTGTTACCCTATATGCTAGCAATTACCAGCTATAAATAATGAGGAAAATAAAGAGTCCACTCACAATAGAAGCACAAAACACTTGGGATAAACAAGAAATATGCAGAGATGGTAGAAGCAAATAACTTTCTTTACTAAGAGGCCATCCCCACTGCTGTGGTCATCGGCATGTTCACACTCAATGGCATGCTCACTCTGTGTAGATCACATTAGGGCTCTTTCTGTGTCCTCTCGACTTCTCTTCACCATAACCCTTTGAGGTGGATCCTTTTGTCTCTATTTTACAAATAAGGAAACTAACATTTTACAAATGAGGAAATCTTTTTTTTTATTAATTTACTGTTGAAAGTATTACATATGTCTCCTTACCACCACCCCCCATTGACCTCTCCCAGCCTGCCCTCACCCCCCAGCACAGACCTTCATCCCATTACTGTCTGTGTCCATTGATCATGCATACTTGTATGCATACAAGTCCTTTGTTTGACCTCTTACCCTCCCACACACCCTCTCCTGCTGTCCACCTTGAATATACTTTGCAGGATCAATTATAACAACTATGACCACCATACATCTGCAATTGGCTTCTGTTAATTGAATGTAGTAGAACTGAGATCATATCCTTTTATCAAGTGAACTCCTTCTCTCCAAACCACTCTCCCAGATGGTGTGATAAAATCATGTGCTGACATTAGTTTTCCCAAGGAAAAGTGAGTAAATGAAACTCCTCAGGTGTTAGGGCCCAGCAGCTTCTTCAGCTGACTTAAATCCCTTTATTTATTTTGCACATCTGGATGGTAAATGGAAGCATCTCCAGCACCGTTTTCTCTAGGCTGCCTTCAAACAGGTTTAATAAGAGAATTGGGAGTTTCCAACTGTTAAAAGTAGTTTTCTCATTTTTCATGTTGACATTCTCAGAACCAGTTTATCTTCTTGACCTTCTGGCTTGCAGCAGCCTCTGGAATGGGAGGCTGCTTCAGCCAGGAGGGAGAAGGGACTGTGATCTCTGCAACACTGACCTGCCAACAACATTAAGAACTTTCTACATGCCCTAGCTGGTTTTGCTCAGTGGATAGAGCATCTACCTGCAGACAGAAGGGTCCCAGTTTTGATTCTGATTGAACATGCCCCAGTTGCGGGCTCGAACCTTAATAAGTGGCATGCAGGAGGCAGCTGATCAATGATTCTCTCTCCCTCTTTCTAACTCTCCAAAAGTCAACAAAAATATATTTAAAAAATAAAAAAGAACCTTTACATGCACAGACCTGGGAAAGGAATTAAAGAGAATTCAAGGATGTGTGTGTTTCTTTTTGGAGGAAAAAGTAGGGAATTCCATGTGAAATGTTGAGCTTCATTATAAGAAACAAAGTAAGAAAATCAAAATGTTTTGTAAGATGTTGCGGAAGAAATAAGAATGTAGAAAAAATGAAGCAGATAAAGAAACTTGAAGATCTAACAAAATTGTTTCTCTATCCTGGCTTTCCATTTTAATTTCCCAATACCCAGGCCATACTCCAAACCAATGAATCAAAATCTCCAGGATCTCTTGACAATGGGATTTGGCTTTAAATACTGGTATGTATGTATGTGTGTGTATATATATATATATGTGTGTGTGTGTGTGTGTGTGTGTGTGTGTGTGTGTGTGTGTGTGTGATTCCAGTGCCCATGGTTCCCTATGGGTCTGAAACATGACCATCAAGTGGTGATGGTGGAGGTTGAGTGGGGATAAGGGGGGAAATGGGAACAATTTTGATTCTGAGTAGTAAATGCAATTGATTATTCTGACAGGGAAAAGTTATTCCTTGTAAAGCAATAAGTACAGGTACCTTTTTTGGTTAGAGCCTTGAGGAAAATACACAGACTCTCGTGGCCATAAAGTAAGGTTGACAGAATGTTCACCAATAGGTTTCTAAGGCAGTATTCATGATTGGTTATAACCACTAAGGAATTTAACCATTCCTATTATTCTAAAGTTGTCCTCTAAGTTGCTGGGAATCATATGGTAAGATGATGATGAGCACCACCACAGACAATGAAAGAAGATGCTACCTGTGAGATGAAGGGAGATTAGAGGAAGTCCATGTCAGATGAGTTCATCTACCCATTAACTTCCATCTTCACTTCCCTGCTACCTTAAACTGCATGCCTGGAAATACCATTCTTATTGTATGACTAGAGGCTCAGTGCATGAAAATTCATGCACATGGAGGATCCCTCAGCCCAGCCTGCACAGTCTGAGACCCTCAGTCACAGTCTGGAACCCTTGGGGGATGCTCACCTGCTGACTTAAACTTGCTCCCCAAGAAAAGATGATCTAAAAGAAATAATCATATCCTTGAGTAAGGATTTTTTTAAAAAGGTAATGATGGCATAAAAATTCACTGCCGGCAGTGCAGCTGGACCTGCCTGGGGGCAGACCTAGCCACATTATGTGCCTGCCACCCCCTCCTATAGGGCTGAGGGGACTGAGGGACTCTGGTGGGGCTGAGGGGACTGGGCCCCTCCATTTTGTGGCTGTGGGTGCCGCTATCTTGTGAGAGTGTGAGGGTCAATTAGCATATTACCTCTTTATTATATAGGATACTCACAGAGAAAAAGAGTGTTTTAACTGGAAAATAATTTGATAATGTTTGATCAAGTTAATGGCACATATCCTACGATTTAGCAATTCCACTAGAAATAAATACAATAGTGATATTCTGAATATACACTCAGTATTGCCTGATAAGTGATGAATGAGGGAGGTGGGGTTTCACATGAAATAATATACAGCACTTGTAGTAAATGACAAATAGATAATTGGTGAATAAACAATGTGATAAATTCCAAAGCAAACTTTTAAATGGAAACAAGTAGCAAAATATTATATGCAATATATACAATTTATTTCAGTTTTAGAAATGCATAAAAACAATAACATCTAAATTTATATGGCTGGATGTATAAGTAGACAATGCATAAAAATTTGGCAAAAAAAAAAGAGAGAAAATGTGATTAGATTGAATACAAAAGGAACTTTTAACTAACTACAAGTTCTTAAACTGATCCTAAACTGATCTGTAGCATCTATATAATAAAAGCATAATATGCTAATTAGACTGGATGTCCTTCCAGATGATCTTCTGGATGAAGCCAGGGCTGTGAGGGAAAGTGAGGTCCAGGGTGCCTGCTGCCAGCGGAGGGAAGCCTGGTCCTGGGTGCCAAAGGGAAGCTGGTGCCAGCAGCCGGGGGATGGGGGGGGGAAGCCAACTCTTGCACCAATTTCATGCATCAGCCCTCTAGTATATGATAAAATGTCAACTATCACATGTGAAAAAGGGGTACTCTACTTAGCTGTATATATTTAGTATTCAACAATAAATAAATAAATGATTAGGAAAAATTCTTATATAAGTCCCAAGCAGTGACCTAAACCAGCAACTAAAGACTAAAAAGTAATATTTCCTACAAAGTGCCTGCTACCACATGCACACACAGCATGTTTCATACAGGCCCTAGATCCACTTGCTCACTTAGTATTGTGGATACAAATTGGGTGGATCTTATTATGCACATTTCACAGTGAGGGGCTTGCTCTAGATCAGGATATAGAACCTAAAAGATATCTTATGCCTGTTCTTCTTCCCAGAGAGTTTCTTAGGAAACTGCTGTAAGGACCCATGGGATGTGTTTTAATACAGAAACAGTGTCATCAGTGGAGATGAAGCTTCCAGGCCAGCTCATTAATTAACCTCTGGCTTAGACAGCATGTTCTCTGAGCGTCCAGACGTTCAGGTTGAGCTCTAGGCATATGGACAGGGAACTAGCTGCTTGGGCCTTCCACTTGATAATTATTTCCTTCTCAACTGGCATTCAATTCTTCTGGTCATTTACAAGATAAAGTATTAGTTTAGTACATGTTTGTACTTAATACTTTCTAGGGCTTGCCAATTTATCTTTTTAACTAAGAGGGCTTAGGTCTCAGCTTGGAATTTCAGCAGGCAGCAGTATCTAGATAGCAATTGAAAATAAGAGTCTGTTTCTCTATATTTACTTTTTGTATTAGTACTTTCTGTTTTGGGGAAAGACATACTGGTTTTCTATTATGGTAGCAATCAGTTTTTTAATTATTATATTTTAGTTTTAAAAATATGTTGATTTGAATAAAAATATTAAGTAAAGACAATACATTGGTACAGTACTAGCAAAATGTTTAAGTAGTTTAGAAGCTTGGATATCACTGCCCCAAAGAAACATGCATCCTCTTTCTTTGGCCTCTTCTCCATTCCCACTCTATTTCTCATCTCCATCTTAGGTTGCCCATCTTCAATCTTTAGAGCCTTCCAGTAGCCAATACTAACCTAAAAATATTCAAGGTTTAATAATCACTTGCCTTCTTTCCCTTCTTATTGTCTTCCAAATCCCCAATTAACTCGCTAATTTCTTCAGTGGTTAAGTGTGAATTTAATCACTCATTTATTAATTAACTCTATTCAAATAAATCTTGAACCCCTGTGGCTATGTTGGGTACAGTGACACAAGCTTAACCTTCTGACAAATGGGGAACACTGGGTGCAAAATGAATTAATTAAATAGCACTAATGTGTATGTACTGTTAATAGATGTTTGAGCAAAGTACTATAAAAGAAAGAAAAGAGAGGGCATAACCTGTTATGGAGAGAGAATAGGGTGTTATGGGGAGTGGTATTTGAGTGAGTCATGGAAGAAATTTTCCAGGCAAAGGTAAGCATAGTATATATGAATGTTCAGAATTTTGCAATTTGAAAAATATCTGCCTGAGGAATATACCCAAGGTATAAAGAGAAGTTAATATTCACAGATCCCTAGAAATAAGAGGCACTGCATACCCAATGGCCACATGGGGAATGACCAGGACCAATCAGCAGGCAGAAGATGGGGAGGGGGCAGAACACGACCCAGAGACTTTATTGAGGTTTACACACAAAAGAGACTTTATTGGGTTTACACACAAAAGATTGAGATTAGACCATTTAAGTCATTTCCAGGAGCTCTGGGCTATGGAGAGGTTGGTGTGGTGGGGAAGATGCCTAGTTGTCCTTACCAGGCCTTGGGGTGATTTACTGTGAGGTAATATTGATATGTGTGAGAGTTTGATAAAGGAGGTGGCTGGGTATGGGCTTTGGATTGGGTGGTTTGCATAGCAAAGGTGTGCTTCCAAGATAGTCTCTTGCTATCTGTAGGAATTAGCTGGTTCTGGGAGGGTCAGACTCTCCAGGATCAAGGTCCCAAATGCCAGACCATCGAAAATACAAAAAAATGTAAGAAAATATAGCCACTACACTGGTGTCTCTTAAAGTTTATGGGCAGCGCCAATTTCCCACTAGTCCTTAGGTGTGTTACCATCTCCCTTTCTCTTGTGACTTCCCTTAAGCCAGTGCATACCTCTATACATAATTATATCATTGAACTCCTCACTTAGCCTTTCAAGTGGGTCATCTGTTTCCTGCCAGGACCTTGACTACTTCAATTGCTAATCTCTTCACTTTGGGCCACATTAAATACTACTCTGTTATATGTATTTCTCAGATCATAAAATTCTTCTTATTACAATACTGCTGATTTTTGACACGATTCAGCAAACTTGTCATTTAGGATGTTATTTCCACTCTGTTCATTAAAATTAATTATGAAAAATGCAGTCAGCCAAAACTAATTTTCCAGTATTTCACTGTAGTTCCTTGAACTTATTTCTAAATGCCCAAAGAGTCAACAACATATTAAAAACTAATATTCTATAATTGAGAGTTTGAAGCCTCTTCTCCCCAATGGGAAATTCTGTTAAATTTCTTATTGATAGTTCATAGCTTGGTCTCCAGGCAGAAAGGAGAGCAATCATCTCCATCCCCTCTATGGCAGGAGGCTGTGAGCCTCCAGGGAGAGTGGAGCCTCCGACTACCCCAAGGCCATGTCTTCCCCTGACACTCACCAAACTTTAGCCTCACCAGGCTTATTTCAGGTCCTCAGGAAGGCTCATTTCTGTTTCAGTTTTGGAATGAGTTAGTTTCTCTATCTGTTTGGAATACTCTTCACTGCAGGTCTCAGTATCATCACTCAGCAAGTCCTACTTGTTCTTCAGGTCTCACCTTAAACATCATTTTCTCAGAGAGGCTTCCTGACTTAATCCACCTTGCTGTGTGTCTTGAAATGGCCTGTTCCTTTCCTTCCTCACAGTGTCCCCAAGTGTCACTGCAGTTCTACTTGTGTAGTATTTGAGTGATCACTATGTGCCCTGAAAGAGCATGAACTTCACAAGGGCAGAGACCATATCTATGTCCCTCCCCACTTCCATGGACTCAGCATTGGGGCAAAGGCTGAGAGCCTAAGACTGGAAGATGAGGGGATGATAGAGCATTAACAGTGCCCTTCAAAGATATCTCTCTTTTGGATAACTACACTGCTATATTTGTTTCCAGGTAAACATAAGTATAAAAAAATAATTATTGCTGCCTATTACATGAGTGTTTATGCATATATCACAATATTGGACCTTCACCATAACCTCATGAGAGATGAGAAAAGCCAGATATTATCTCAGTTCCCAAAACAGGCCCAGAGAAATAGCTTACTCAAAGTCATGACCTATGACTACTTAATATACCTTATGCATTTTCAGTAAATTCATAAAAATATAATTTTACATAATTTCTCTGGACTTGTTTTGGGAACTGAGATAATATCTGGGTTTTGCCTATCATAAGGTTGTGGTGATACTACTATATGCATGAGCACTCATGTATTAGCTGCAATAGTTATTTTTTATTATCTATACAATGTACTCTACCATGTATTTCCAAAACCCACCCTGCCATTCTTGGGAGCCCATAAATCATACTTTCAGAATGTGAAAGGGCCACCATCCTCATGTATTCATTTATTGATTCATTTACTCAGCACCTACTATGGGACAGTCTCCATGAGAAAGTCTGAGACTATTAAGTTAAAGGA
>JAAGEH010000041.1:15607780-15732207 GCA_011751065.1 Lasiurus cinereus | reverse complement strand
CACGGTCTATGATAGGAGACAGATAGATGCACGGGTAACTCCTTTAAGTCCTCCAGGCATTAGACAGAGGGAAGAAGGGGTCCTGTGCTTGCATATGCCTCTATGACATGTGTGAAGAGACTTCTTCCATGACAGAACTATTTGCAGAGCTATGGCCACAGTTATGAGAGATACTGAAGGACTTAGATTAGCAATGGTTGCCAAATTAGGTTAAAGATCAAAGGAAGAAAACAGTATTACTGGAGCCCAGTTGAGAGTTAGATCCTTGAAAAGAGGGCCAACTGACAAAAGCTGTAGCTACAGAAGAGAAACTACAGTCAAAATTCACAAAACAAAAAGGGAAATAAATGCCCAGAAACCTTGTCCCCACTATAAAAGTCCACCTACACTGTGAGTTTTGTGCTTGGTCCAAAGATGCCGTAAAAGATCTGTGGCTGTAAGGAGACAAGTAGGTAGTAGCTAGTTCAGGAGATGCTGGCTGGTGGGAATTATCAATATAAAAATGTAGAAAAAGCTTGATATCTTTGGCAGAGTTTATATAAAGTGGTCTGAGTGCTGAACTGGACTGATGTCATGAAATCACTTTTTGCAAAAGACAGGAAGGGGCAATGTTCTTAGGGGTCAAACAAGGAAGGGGTCAGGAAGGGATGCCAATCTGAAGAGGGGGAGAAAAGATTTATTTCCCCTTCTCAGTTTTAATCTAGCCAAAAATCACCATCTGTCTAGACTCTAGATGATGGTGACTAGGAAAGTGAAGAATAGTCTGGGGGACCCTCTGCCAAGACTGCAGGTGGGGTTCAGTTCTCAGAAGAGCTACAGAGCATATGTTTTGTTGGGCTTAGGAAGACCTACTCTGACCTTAGCATGTTGAGCTATAAGCTAAGATGCAGCAACCTAAGAAAGAAAAAGTGAGCATAGTGGGAAAGCTGACACATTCCAGGGCTTTGTCCAGGACATCAAAGGGGCAGGGCGAGGACTGTTGACCAAGCTTCAAAAAAGAAATTGATCTTCTCAGATTTCCTCTCCATTCTGACCAACCTAACAGGCAAAGCAATAAGTCTCAATACTATTAAATGTATTCAATTACATTTTTTAGCCATGGTTAGATGCAAAATATGAGGTTGAATATCAGTCAAAACATTTTATATATTTGTTAGAATTATGTGACAAATCCATTTCCCAGCATTGAGTGAGGTATGCCTCTACATAGCAGAGCATGGCATTCAGCAAAGAGTTTTCAAACTGTGTTCTTTGGAGATTCAGCCCTGCTTGGGCGTTGGGAGGGAGCAGGGAGGAAAAGGAATAGGAAGTATGCATGGAAAGTCAAACTGAGGGGTGGGCTTCCATGTAAGATTTATGTTAATAAATTATACCATAATAACACTTGATAAAGAATCACAATAGATTATTCTAATACACCACCTCTAGGACTAGAAATTCTGTAAACACAGATGACTCACTTTAATTTGTTGTGCTGCTCACATTTCATTTAGAAAAGAACAAGAATTAAGCCATCTTGAAAATACTTGGTAAAGGTAACAGCATTACCTGAGTAAAAATAGCATTGTTGTGAACCTTGGCCTCATAAACATCATTATCATCACTATTGGCTCAGTTTGGCCTCTGAGGCTTAACTTTCCTTGGCTGCCCTTTCTAAGCTCACTAATTTCATTTTTCCTTTTCTCCTTTATTGAGACCTTAGTTCCAGTCCACGTATGAATAGTTTATTCATGCATCCACTTTCACATTTATTTGCTAGTTTACCTGTTGTCTGTCACTAGGCCATAGTCTCCAGAACCATGCCTGTTTTGCTCACTGCAGCATACCCAGTTCATAATGCCAAAAACAGAGTACAGGCTAAGCAAGTATTTGCTGAATAAATGAATGAATCTAGTGTGGTCTGGAAGTGGGTGATTTATTGCCAACATCAGCATTAGTCATCTTAGAAATCAAGCCACAAGACACTTAATTGAATTTCTGATGCTTTGAATGGCACTTTGGTATAAAGGCCTTTGATTGCCAAACTAACAGCCACAACAGACAGGCAAAAATAGTAAGCGTGCAGTAACTAGTTTCTCTGTGGTCAATCTTGTCCCCATCCAGTAGATCTTCCCTTGTGACAATCCCCCTCTTTTCCTCTGTGCCAAGGATTTCTTTGTTTATTTCTTCATTTCTCAAATATTTATTGGAAAAGTGAAAGAGAAATGCAGAAAGAGATAGGGAAAAAAAATACAGTTTTTGAGTGTTAGAGATATGTGGATGACAGTGAGACTAACCAGCTTAGACAGTATCATTGAGGTAAAACTTCAGAAAAGAAGCTGTGCAGTGAAATGAGTACATCAGACAAGGCCACATGAGGTGAAGTCTCCTGGCAGGTCCACCAGCTACAGAACTATTGCCTCACTCCACAATGAATAAGAGCCCAGAAGGCATTTTTCTTAAAGGATAAGCACTTTGGAATTTTCAAAATTCTTGAAGTAATTCAGATTTCTGGCAGTCAGCCTAGACAGCAGTCTCGTTTTCCAATGGGTGAACAAATGAATTAATGAATAAAATGCTGGTTCTGGAGAAGAAAGTACAAAGAAAGAATAAAAGGCTCATCAGAAGTAGATCAGAGACCAAGTCTAAGCACAAATCAATAAAAAATAGTGTAGGGAAGGGTTTAAAATAAAATGTAAAGCCAGAAATTCTCATTTTTAGATGATTAACTTACCACTGGAGTGATCTTAGAGATTTGGCTCAGCCTGAAATACAGGCTTCTCCTCTGCATAATAGAAGTGCTCCCATGTACCTAGCACACACTGTTGTGGGCATTTGAGGAGGGTGAGAGACAATGCATGTGAAAGCTCTAAATAAACAATCAGTTTACCTTTTTAAAATATGTTTTTATTGATTGTAAAGAGGGAGGGAGGGAGAGAGAGAGAGAGAGAATCATCAATGATGAGAGAAAATCATTGATTGGCTGCCTCCTGCGTACTCCACACTGGGGATCAAGCCCGAAACCGGGTATGTGTTCTGACCTGAAATCGAACTGTAAGCTTCTGGTTCATAGGTCGATGCTCAACCACTGAGCCACAATGGCAGGGCAAACAACTTAACATTTTTACAACCTTATTAAGATATCATTTCCATACAATTGACACGTTTAAAGTATATAGTTTAATCCATTTTTAGTACATTCACATTGTTATACAATCATCACCATGCTCAACTTCAGATTTTCATCACCCAGAAAAGATACCCTATAATTGTTAGCAGTCATTCTCCTCTTCTTTCTAT
This sequence comes from Lasiurus cinereus, assembly GCA_011751065.1. NCBI lineage: Eukaryota > Metazoa > Chordata > Mammalia > Chiroptera > Vespertilionidae > Lasiurus > Lasiurus cinereus. The sequence goes on along the minus strand of JAAGEH010000041.1, from coordinate 15,728,928 downwards.
CCCCCTAACACACACACACACATACACACACACACCACCCAGCCTTAGTTAACCACTCATCTGTCTCTAGAGGTTTTCCAATTCTGAGCATTTCATATAAATGGGTTCATACAATATGTGGCCTTTTGTGGCTGGTTCCTTTCAGTTAACATAGTTTTCAAGGTCCATCCGTGTTTTGTCATGTACTTTATTCTCTTTTTAATCCTCATCCAAGGATATATTTATAGATTTTTATTTATTTTATTTTATTTTTTTGAGAGAGAAACATCTATCTTTTACCTCCCATAAGTACCCCAACTGGGGATCCAAATCACAACCTATGTATGTGTCCTGACTGGGAAATGAAACCACCATCTTTCAGAGTATGGGACGATGCTCCAACCAGCTAAGCCACCCAGTCAGGGAAGTACTTTATTCTTAACCTAGTGGCCTGGTACACAAAATTCGTGCATGGGGGGTGTCCCTCAGTTGGCCTGCACACTCTCCAATCTGGGACATCCCTCTTGCAACCCAGGACTGCTGGCTCCTAACTGTTCACCTGCCTGTCTTCCTGATTGCCCCTAGCCACTCTGCCTGCCAGCCTGCTTGCCCCCAATTCCCCCCTGCCGACCTGATTGCCCCCAACTGGAAGCAACCTAAGAGTCCATCCGTAAATGAAAAAAGAAGAAGTGGTGCATATATACAATGGAATATGACTCAGTCATAAAAAAGAATAAAATCTTGCCATCTGCAAAATCATGGATGGGCTTACTGGGTAGAATAAGTCAGACAGAGAAAGACAAATGCCTTTCCCCACTGCTGGCTTGCTCTCTCCCAACTACCACCCCACCACCACCACCGGCTGCCAGCCTGATTGCCCCCAGCTTCCCTCCACTGCTGGCCTGCTTGTCCCTAACTGCCCCCCCCCTCAGCCTGAGCATCCCCAACTGCCTTCACCTCCTAGCCTAATCACCCCTAACTACCTCTGCCTCGGCCCCACCACCATGGCTTTGTCCAGAGGGTCTCACAGAAGGTCTCCCAATCTAATTAGCATATTACCCTTTTATTAGTATAGATTTGTTATCAAATCATATGCCTTCCAGGTACACATCACATTTTCTTTAGCAACCAATGAGCTGATGGATATTTGGGTTGCATACTCTTTTTACTGCTATAAATATGTGTACACAAGTTTTTTGGTAGACTTATGTTTTAATTTCTCTTGTGTATATGCCTAGGAGTGGAATTGCTGGGTTATATGATAACTCTGTGGTTGACCTTTGAAGAACTACCAGCTTCTTTTCCAAGAGGCTGCACCATTTTACAGCTTTACATTCAGGGTGCCTTTGAGGCGCACCTAAGAGACCAATGTTCCTGGATGGAGTGCATAGTGTAAAGTCCCATAACAGGGGTCAGGTCATGTAGGCCATTGCAGAAACATTTTATTATTAGTCTCATGAAGGTGGGAAGCCCTCAGGAGATTTTTATCAGGAAAGTGACATGATCTAACTTACATTTTAAAAATATTTCACTGGAAGCTATGTTGAGAACAGACTGAAGGGGAAAGTATAGAAGCACCAGGTTTGTTACAGGTTATTGTAATGATCCATATGAGAAACGTTGGTGGCTTGGACCAAAGGTTGTGGAATATATTTGGAATATAATACTTCATCCCTCCAATGAAACTGAGAGTCATTTGACAACTGCCTCTGCACCACATCCAAAATGTGATTGAGATTTTTATTGATATCCTATTAGTATACTGAATAGGAAGGAATCCACTAAATTTATAGGTTAACTTTGGGGACATCTGTTACAATATGGGTTTTCTTGCATGAACATTTGTCCCCATACTTAATGCACCATGATAAAGGTTTACAGTTTTTCTCATGTGGGTTCTGAAAATTTCATTTAAGATCCATTTTTCTTTTTTCTTTTTAAATTACAGATAATGTATAATATTATATTCATTTCAGATGTACAATTCCATGATTAGACATTGACATAACTTATGAAGTGATCACCTGATAAATCAATATCCATCTGACACCATATATAGGTTTTAAAATATTATTGACTATATTCCCTATGCTGTACTTTGCATCCCCATTACTATTCCAAAACTACCAATTTGTCCTTCTAAATCCCTGCACCTTTTTCACCCATCCCCCAACCACTCTCCCATCTGTCAATCGTGAAAATGTTCTCTGTATCTATGTGTCTGTTTCTGTTCTGTGTATTTGTTTATTTTGTGTTTTAGAGTCCACATCTAAGTGAAATAATATGGCATTTGTCTTTCTCTGTCTGACTTATTCCACCCAGTAGTCCCATCCATGTTATTGCAGATGACAATATTTCATTCTTTTTTATGGCTGAGTCATATTCCATTGTATATATGCACCACTTCTTTATTCATCTACTGATGGGCTCTTAGGTTGCTTTCATATCTTAGCTTTTGTAAATAATGCTGCAACAAACATATGGATATATACATCTTTTCAATTTCGTGTTTTGAGTTTCTTCAGATAAATACCCCGAAGTGAAGTTGTTGGATCCTTATGTGTCTCTTGCTTTAGCCTTTGTTTTAAAGTCTATTTTGTCCAGTATAAGTATTCTACCCCAGTGTTTTGCTTTGTTTTGTTTTTAAATTTCATGAAGTAGCTTTTATCCTTTTACTTTCAGTGTGTATGTGTCTTTTGATCTAAAGCAAGTCTTTTATGGACAGCATATATAAGGTCTTGTTTTGTTATCCATTAACTGTGTCTTTTGATTGGAGGGTTTATTCCATTTGCATCTAATGTAATTGTTGATAGATATGTATTTATTACCATTTCATTATTTATATTTTTATCTTTATTTCTGCTTATCTTTCTTAAAGAAGATATTTTCACATTTCTTGTAATACTATAATACTGGTTTGGTGGTGATGAACTTTTAGCTTTTTTCTTGTCTGGGAAGTGTGTGTGTGTGTGTGTGTACGTGTTTAACTGGTTATGGCTGATCTAGAGAAAAAATGCAGTCTTTTGTGTATTTATTTCTTAATTGGACATTTTACTCACTGTCATTAGTTTTAATATGTTTCTACACTTTTCAGTTTAATATTCATATTTACCCATTTTATTTACCCATTTTCAAACGTTGGGCACATTAGTTTTCTTCTTGCATATGTGAGTTTTGATGGTAAAAGGGCTTTCGAATGGATGTCAACAGATAGGCAATGAAGGGGGGTTCTAGGGGCACTTAATAATGAAAATCCAGGCTTTGAGGAGCAGCAGAGAATTCTGTACTTAAGATATGTGTGGTTGGGAGTGGGGCTGGAAGGAGTGAGGTTGGGCACAGATGAAGCAGAAGGAAATATTAACAAAGACTCCCAGTGATCCCTGGAAAAATACACTAACTTCCCTGGGCCTCAGCTATTATCACCTTAAAAATAAAGGATGCATTTAAATTTGAGGCTTCGTTCAGTCCACAGATGTATTTTGCTTTTGCTGTGTTTGCAATGAGTTTCAATATTTCAACAGCATTTGAAAGTCATGACAGTTCACATGCCATCTAGATTTCTGGCTTTTCTTGAAAATTGTGAAGATCCTGCAACACTGGGCCAACTTGCTACATGGCACCAAATGTCTGGGTGGGAGGTTCACCACTCACCTTCTGCCATCATCCCTCCTTATTCACTTAAGTTGCCCACCTTGCTCAATGGGCTTCTCTTACAGATCTCACAATCTTCCCAGTTCTGAGGTTCTGGGAGACTTTGTGGTGCTTTGATTCTCAGCATGGCTTGGCAAATATATCTGAAGTAAACTTAACCATGCATCTGTGTCTCTGAATATCTCCTCCTCTATGTCACTTCAGACTCAGGTGACTTCTCCACTTCCCTATTGTTCTGCACACCTCCTCTTTCTGATGCCCAGGCTGCTAGGTCTTGACAGTATAATCCCAATGCCTTTTCCAGTTATTTGGATGTTCTCCATGTCTCCTCTGAGCTAAGTGGAATGGCTTCTGGCTTTTGCCCAGCATGGCCTGGGAAGGAGAAAGAGACAGACCTGGTTTCCCTGGCTCCCTCCCAGAACAAATCCCTCTGCTCTGTCTTGATACCTCCATCCCTAGGGTAGTAAATGACTCAACAGTGAATGTATCTACAGAAAAGAGGTCAGAGTTGGCACAAGCTGCTTAGCCTGCTAGTGACTCCTGTGGTAGTGAAGAGCTAGGAGGCAGTGAATGTGTCCTGATGCAAACTGAGGCTGATGTAACCTGATAGAGTCTCAGAAACAGCCCTGTCCAGGGTGAGGTTGGGAAAAGGTGAGACAATGTAGAAGCAGGAAGGCAGTTATGCTGAAATCAGAATAGAGTTCTAAGAGCAGTCTTTACAGTGTGGGAAAGAGTGAGAGTCTTAAGGACATCCAGGCAAAGAGAAGAAGGTAAACATCACATCAAAGGTGCTAGGCTGAAGCAGTTACCACAAGAGAAAACAAATTCAGAGTTCATTAGTTGAGTTAAGGATGATTATGAGAAACACATTTTAGCCAAGAGGCCAAGGTATAAGAAGAAACAGACAAAATTTGGGGCCACATAGAAAACAGGTTAGGCTCACAATTTAAATCTCCGGAGGGCAGCTTCTCTATAGGAATCTGGCAGGTGGGGATGGATAATGGTCCAATCCTCCCCAGAGCTTAAACCTAACTAGGAAAAATGGTATTTAGGCAGATGTAATGTCTGTGTGAGACTGGGTATGTGGGCTTGCTTGATGCCTGCCCTCACCTCTAGGTCAAGTACTCTATGTCTTTGATCATTAGGCATAGACCAGTGGTGGGCAAACTCATTAGTCAACAGAGCCAAATATCAACAGTACAACGATTGAAATTTCTTTTGAGAGCAGAATTTTTTTAAACTTAAACTTCTTCTAATGTCACTTTTTCAAAATAGAGTCGCCTGAGCCATGATATTTTGTGGAAGAGCCACACTCAAGAGACCAAAGAACCCCATGTAGGTTGTGAGCCACAGTTTGCCAACCAGGGGTATAGATACAACTTGCTGCAGTCAAGCAAGGTGCTGCTACCATTAGGTCAGGATGAGTTTGTTTTGCTTTGGGCTCCTCTGCAGGTGATCTCCATGGGCAACAGATGCAGCTAGGGAAGACTGGTACTCCCAACTGGTAGCTCACTAAGGTTCCAAGTGAAAATTTGACAAAGGGAAGCCTTCCACAAAGATATAACCATCCAGTCATAGATAGTGAGAGTCTGAATCTTCCTAGGCCATGTTCAGAGAAAGGCCCCATAACAGCCATGAGCTCTCCAGCTCCCTCTTGCTCATGAGGGTTCTAGCTGTATGTGTGTGTCTGCCAAGCACAAAGCATCAGGGAACAGAAAGCAGAGGAGTGAATTATGTTTTCTATCCTAAAGCTTCTCTTACAATTCTTCCCCCACCTTCAGTGAGAAATAGCCCTGAGTTCTGTGTTTTCCTCCTCCACTACGTCCCTGGGGAAAAACCGTAAGTAAATGAACAAAAGTAATGTAATTCCTCTTGTCTCACTTGGAAAGCTGTGAATGGATCTTATGTGAGAATGGAATGCCAGATAAAAAGACAAGGCAAGAGGAGAGCCCAATGGGAGGGTGTTTCATCAGATAAAGATTTATTGGGTGCCCTTTAGATGCCAGGCCTACTAGAGCTGAGATTACAAAGGTGAAAGAGATATGGAACCTTCTGACCTCAAGGAGCTCTCAGGATGTCAGGAGAAATGGGTATGCACACATAATGACAATCCAATGGGAAGAGGACTCAAAATGCGATGTGACTTAGCTCTTCCATTGAAGTGAGAATGGGAGTAGAGTGGGTAACAGGGGCAACAATGGCAATAGTAAGAGGATAAGATAAAATTTTCACAGAGAAAGCACCATCTGAGATGACTCTTAAATCAGAAATATAAGCTAATATGGGGAGGAGGGTGGGAGAAGGATGAGACATCTCAAATAGAGGTAAACGATGACCAGGGAACATGGGTCTGAGAACAGTCTTATGTCAGTCTGAGAGTGTGGCTGAGCCTCAACTTGGCATCAGTTCTGTGACTTCTCTTCTTAAACTGACTGTGCTCCTCAAGTAATTTGATACATATTCCTCCCCCTGACTGTCCTTTCCATAGTGTTCTCATCAACCAAATGCCTAAACAGCAACATGATTTACCATTACATGGTTTCTTATGTACCATAATATCTCAGGTTGTATAATTTTCACCTTCCTCATGTCTCTGAAGCCTTCTCCTTCTTCCCATAGTCTATTGTTATGAACTAAGCTCTGAGTATCATTATTCTTTGTGTGGATTCTTCCAATAGTTTTCTAACTTTCTACCTGGAATTTGTGCCAAATCCAATCTGCCCTCTGTACAGAATGATCTTTCTAAGATGAAAATCTAGTGTATCACCCATTGGCTTAAAACCCTTCTGGGCCTGCACTAGTTTTTAAGAGAGTGTTATGCCCAGAGTTTGGGGTCCCCAATAATCAACCACTAAGGAGCCTTCCGATGCAAAAGCAAAGAGTCTTTATTCAAACCCGGGTTTGGCTCTCAGCTTCTTTCTGGCACAGCAGTGAGACGAGAGAGTGAGCCGGGCGGGAACAACGGGTTATATGGGTAAGATAATTAGGAGGGCTTAGGAAAGTGACAAGGGTTACAGAAATTGGTCACTTGAATTAGGGTCTTTCTGTGGTTTAGCCTTATTAGGACCCTCACTGTGTTCCTAGAGCTTCATTGGTCCATTCGGGTGGTGGTCAGGGAAGCTAGGACATTGCTGGCACACCTGTGGCCCCTCCCAGAAAAGGGAGGGGGTTTAGGCAGGGGGCCCAGCCCTATAGGACAAGATGGAGGGGAGTTCATTTTCTTTCATTCCTCCCTTGTCTTGGGACACACGTCTCAATCATGAGACGGGATGCATTTCTGCCTCTTCTTCTGTTGCTAGAGGCCGGTAATTGGACTACTCCTATGTGTTCCTTGACAAACTGGACCAGTTTGTTAATAATACAAGGACCAAAAGTTAACAGCATTAAGGGGATTATAAGGGGCCCAATGAGGGTGGAAATAAGAGTAGTTAACCATGGGGACCGATTAAACAGTGATTCATACCAAGACTGAGACTGCTTCCTTCTAGCCTACGCTTCTGCTATCCCTCTCTTATAAGGGCCATGGATTCCTTGACAACTCTCAGGCAGTGAAGTCTGACTCTGGGTCAGGTTCCCCGTGGTGGGTGGACACAGGTTGAGACACAGTCTACTTTGAGGGCGGTGAAGGTCGTCAGCACTACAACATAGGGACCCTTCCAACCTGGCTCAAGGGTCTCCCAGTCCCCGGGCTTATGCTGACGAGGAGTCGGGGCTGGGGAGGCACGGAGGCGTGGCCAAATGTCCTCGTGCACCCTCTGGAGCCATCTCAAGGAAAGAAACAGTTCTTGACTTTCAAATTCTGCAAGAAATTTGGCTTTAAGATTAGGGATAATAGGGGGTGGCCAGCCGAACATGATTTCATAAGGAGTAAAACCCAGGGTGTAGGGGGAGTTTCTAACCTGATTAAGGGCTTATGGAAGGAGAGCCACCCAGTCCCCGCCAGTCTCCATGGTCAATTTGGTAAGGGTCTCTTAGAGTTCTATTTATTCTTTCTACATGCCCTGAACTTTGGGGCCTATAAACACAATGTAATTTCCAATTTGCCCCAATGGCCTTGGCCACTGCCTGCGTTACCTGCAAGACAAAGGCTGATCCATTGTCCGACCCTATCACAGTGGGAAAACCGTACCTGGGCAAGATGTCTTCCAGCAGCCTCTTAGCTACCATCTGAAGCTGTTTCATGCTTAGTTGGGTATACTCCTACCCATCCAGAGAAGGTATCTACAAATACTAAAAGATATTTATAGCCATACTTTCCTGGTTTAATTTCAGTGAAGTCGACCTCCCATTGTGCTCCAGGCTTGGTTCCTCTGAGCCAGGTTCCTTTTTCACTTGGCCTGGTTATCACATTTGTGAGTTGACAGGTCTTGCAGGTGGATACAACCTGCTCTATTTTGATGTCCTGTTGGTGGATCTTAATTCTGCCATGTCGGATTAATTCCTTTAATTTGCGTGCCCCCAGGTGAGTGGACCAGTACATGCGTTCTAACACTATAACCCCAAGCCAGTCCGGTTGTATGAGCTCCTTGTTTGGTGTGTACCACCATCCTTTAATTTCCTGGAAGTGGGGAAGCCTCCTGATCCGCTACAGCTCTTCCTGAGAATACCCAGGCTGATCTGGCAAGACTGGGTCCCCGGGGTCTGGTAGTTGTAAGGCCATGGTAGGGACCAAAGTGAAGGCCGCTGCTTTGGCTGCCTGATCAGCCTTTTGGTTATTTTTTGCCACTGGGTCATCTGCCTTCTGGTGCCCTTGGCAGTGGATAATGGCTAGCTTAGCGGTGAGCCACAAAGCCGCAAGCAGGTCAGGAATTTCCTGTTTATTTTTTATTGTCCATCCCTTTGCTGTCAATAGCTCTCTCTCCTGTTAGATCGCCCCGTGAACATGAGCTGTAGCAAATGCATAATGGCTATCTGTGTAGATGTTAAGCCATTTCCCAGCCCCCAGTGTCAGTGCCTTGGTGAGTGCAATGAGTTCTGCTCGCTGAGCTGACGTCTGAGGGGGCAGAGCCTCCGCCCATATGGTGTCCGTGTGGGTGACCACTGCTGCACCAGCATACCTGCCCCTGTCTCGCATGAAGCTGCTTCCATCCGTGAACCAGGTGGCCTCTGCATCAGGGAGGGGCGGGTCAGTCAAGTCTTTCCAGAGTCCATGCACCCGCTCCGGGATTCCCGCACAGTCATGTAGCGGGGCATCTAGGTCAGGGTCAGGCAGCAGGGTAGCGGGGTTGAGGGCCACACTTGGATGGAACCGTACTCTAGGAGGGTTGAGCAGCAAGCTTTGATAGTGAGTCATACGTGCATTGCTCATCCATCTATCAGGAGGCTGTTTTAGGACCCGCTCAATGGCATTCGGGGTTGTAATCCAGATCTCCTGTCTTAGGGTCAGTTTGTCGGCATCCAGAGGCAGCAATAGCCAGCCGAACCTAGGAACTCCCTTACTTCTCTTCGGGGGGTGGGGGCAGGGATCTTCAGGACAGTTTCTTTTCTAGCATCTGACAACCACCGCGGTCCACCCTCCAGCATGTATCCCAGGTAACTCACCCTCTCTTGGCATATTTGAGCTTTCTTTGTGGAGGGCCGATACCCTAGGGTTCCCAGGGTGGCCAAAAGGTCTCTGGTTCCCTACTCGCAGTCTTCGGCGGTATCGGCAGCAATCAAGATGTCATCTATGTACTGAAGGAGGATGAGAGTGGAGTGCTCTCTCCTGTACTCACCGAGGTCTTCGTGCAGTGCCTCGTAGAAGATGGTAGACAAATTCTTGAACCCTTGGGGCAGTCGTGTCCAGGTTAGTTGTCCACTGTATCCCCCCTCCAGGTCATGCCATTCGAAGACAAACAGGGTTGGCTGGCTTTGAGGCGCTAGCAGCAGGCTGAAGAAGGCATCCTTCAAGTCTAGTACAATATACCAGACTCTAGAGGGTGTCAAGGAACTTAGGAGAGTATATGGGTTAAGAACAGTTGGATGTATATCCATGACTCTTTTATTTACTTCCTGGAGGACCTGTACTGGCCGGTACTCATTTGTATGTGGTTTCTTGACAGGCAGAAGGGGGGTGTTCCAGGCAGACTGGCATGGGATCAGCATCCCCAAGTTTCGCAGCCTCCGGATGTGAGGCTGGATTCCCTCCCGGGCCTCCTGAGACATAGGATACTGCTTGACTCTCATTGGGCCTTCTCCAGGCTTTAGCTCCACCAGGATTGGGGCCCTGTGAGCAGCCAGTCCAACTCCCCCCGTTTCTGCCCAAGCAGTGGGGAATTCCTGTAGCCATCTGTCCACAGTACTTTCTACCAGGGGCACCCCCTGGTGGAGACGATACTCATCCTCCAATCTCAGAGTCAGAACCTGCATGGTGTGGCTTTTACCATCGGTGACCTGGGGCCCCCCTTGTCTGAAAGTTATTTGGGCTCCAATCTTGGTTAGCAAGTCCCATCCTAGTAGGGGGTAGGGGCATTCCGGTATTACCATAAATGAATGGGATACCCAGCCCATTCCTAGATCTACTGTTCTTCAGGTAGTGCATGAATACTGACCCATGCCAGTTGCCCCTTGCATGCAGGATTTCTTGTTGGCTAGTTCCCCCTGCGGTGTGTGGAGGACTGAATGTTGTGCTCCAATGTCAACAAGGAAGTCAACAGGAGTCCCCTCCACTCTAAGAGTTACCCTGGGCTCAGGGAGGGGGTCCGAATTCCGACACCCCTAATAGCTCAGTTCTTCCAACTCTAAGATTCACTCGGTCAATCTTGCCTCCCTTCCCACTGGCCTTCTTTGGATATTCTTGGGCCCAATGCCCTATCTCCTTGCAATAAGTACACTGATTCCACTGCAGCTTCTTTTTCCCGCCCCTGACGGCCCCCTTACCTTCTTTTTGGTCATCTGCAAGCTGGTGAAGGCGGTGGGTCCGCTCCTCAGGGGATTCTGTGGTAGTAGCTAGCAGAATCTTGGCCAGGTTTTGGGTCTGCTTGTCACTGGCAGCCGCCATGGCGTGGGCTTGCCTATCTTCATGGGACTCTTGGTTTTTGTACACTTTCTCGGCCACTTCCAGCAAGTCCCAAAGACTCTTTTCTCCAAATCTATCTATTTTCTGCAGTTTCTTTCTGATGTCTGCAGCTGACTGGTTTATAAAACTCATGACTACAGCTGCCTTATTCTCAGGGGCTTCTGGGTCCATGGGGGTGTAAGTGCGGTATGCCTCCATGATCCGTTCTAAGAAAGCAGCTAGAGACTCATCCCTTTCCTGCTGTATGTTGCCTACCTTGGTCAAATTGGTAGGCTTTCTAGCAGCCATGTGGAGACCCCCCATTAGAGTCTGGCGGTAGACCCGGAGCCTCTCCTTACCTTCTGCCGTGTTGAAGTCCCATTCAGGTCTAGTCAGGGGAAAGGAGGTGTTTATCTGAGCCTGGTTGGTGCTAGGGTTCCCTTCCATGCCTGGGACTAGCTTCCAGGCCTCATTGAGGATCCTCTCCCTCTCCTCGGTGGTTAATAGGACCTGCAAAAGTTGCTGACAGGTAGGCTAATGGGTGAAAAGAACAAAATCTAACAAATTGATAAGCCCTCCAGCTTCTCAAAAAACTTAGGATTCTGAGCTTTCCAATTATAGGATCACTAGTGTTGGAAGGCCAGTAGTGATGGAGCTGATTCCCCTCCCCCCTGTACTCTGACCAACCACCAGTGATGGGAGGGTATGGGCCTGACACTTCAGCTCCAGCCATTTTCAGGGCTCACAAGCAGGATACCAAGCTTTCTCCGTGGCACTCTTATTAGCTTCAAGTATTCAAGGTTCAGATAGGGATCTTTAAAACATGATACTGCAGTCCCTCTATAAGTGCTTTGGTATAACTACTCTGTTTAGGAAGGCAAAATGCAAATTATTTACTCTTCCTGGCTTACTGGCCTGTATTATTTGATTTCCTTACAACATTTCTCTTCTCTTTCTTATTACATACACAATCCTTTATTACATTTTCACTTCCAAATTAGCCTTTAAACCTTTTTTCTATGTCCTTTAAAAATGCATAACCATGTCTCAGACCTTCTACTCAATATTCCTTATTCTTTAAAACCTTAATCCTTTATGATACCTAACAAGTAAACAGCCAGAATTTCTGAGCTTAAAGTTCCTTTGCTGGATATTCCAACACTGCTCAAGAAGTATCCAGGAAGAATCCAAGATGGCAGCATAGGTAAACACCTACACTGCTGCCTCGCACAACAATTTCAAAACTACAACTAAAAGACAGAATGGACATCATCCAGAACCACAGGAAAGCTGGTTAAGTGGAAGTTCTACAGCTAGAGGGAAGGAGAGGGGCTCATGGAGACCCAGAGGAACTGCAAAAAGCTGAGGTACAGAGATACGCGCGCTGAGAGAGCGGGTGCCGGAATACGTGGCTGGTTTTCTCTGGCAAGAGGGAAATGGAGACTCTCAAAGGCATTGAACCCCTTATCTTACAACACTAAACCCCAAATCCAGCTGAAACTCATATGGGGGGAGTTTGGACTGTGCAAAGGGAGAGGTGCACAGAAATTTAGGGGAGTCACAAAAGATCAGAGGCCTGGTGGCACGCACGGCACTGCTCAGAGGACAGATTGCTGATTGTGCCACTGGCTTTCATGAGTGGGCGGGAAACAGACCCTCCCAACTGTGCCCCTTCTGACTCCACTAAGCCCTTGTTTCAGATGAAACCCTGGGGACCTAGACTCCTGTGGTCCTGGAGCGCAGGGGAGCCGGAAAGGCAGCGGACTAGAGGTACTATGGGCTCGGGCGCACAAGGACGGCTCCAGCGATTACCCAGTCACATGAGTCTCAGGGGCCGTGGAGGGTGGGGCCGACTGGAAGGCAAGGCAGTCCCTTAAGCCCTGAGACTCCACCCATCCCAAGCTCAACAGAGGCTTCTTCGGTTTTGCAAGCTGGTATCATAAGGCTGAATCCAACACAGAAGTTCTCCCAGCATAGTGAAAATGCCGAGACAAGGGAAGGGATCACAAACAAAAGAAATGGAGGGAAAAAAACAACTGGATATAGAGTTCAAAACCACGCTTGTAAGAGTTTTCAAGAATATGCTAGAAAAGTTGGATAAAGTTATCGAGAGCCAAGAGGAGATGAAAAAGGACCAACTAGAGACACTGACTGAAATAAAAAAAATACAGAGTCCTAACAGCAGACTAGAGGAAGGCAAGAATCAAGTCAAAAATTTGAAATATAAAGAAGCAGAAAACACTCAACTGGAAAAGCAAGAAGAGAAAAGAATCAAAAAATGTGAAGAGAATGTAAGGAGCCTCTGGGATAGCTTTAAGCATACCAACATCAGAATTGTGGGGGTGCCAGAAGAAGAGAGAGAGCAAGATACTGAAAACCTATTTAAAGAAATAATGACTGAAAACTTCCCACATCCGGTAAAAGAAATAGACTTACAAGTCCAGGAAGCACACAGAACACCATATAAAAGGAATCCAAAGAGGACCACACCAAGACACATCATAATTAAAATACCAAGAGCAAAAGACAAAGAGAGAATATTAAAAGCAGCAAGAGAAAAACAGTTCATTACCTACAAGAGAGCACCCATACGACTGTCAGCTGATTTCTCAGCAGAAACGGTGCAAGCCAGACGGGAGTGGCAAGAAATATTCAACGTGATGAATAGCAAGAACCTACAACCAAGAATAATCTATCCAGCGAAGCTATAATTCAGAATTGAAGGGCAGATAAAGAGCTTCACAGAGAAGAAAAAGCTAAAGGAGTTCATTAACTCCAAACCAGTATTATATGAAATGCTGAAAGGTACTCTTTTAGAAGAGGAAGAAGAAAAAGGTAAAAGCCAAAAAATTATGAACAACAAATACATATCTATCAACAAGTGAATCTAAAAATTAAGTGAATTAAAAATTTGATCAACAGAATAAACTGGTGAATGTAATAGAATCAGGAGCACAGAAAGGGAGTGGACTGATAATTCTCAGGGAGAAAGGGGTGAAGGGTGTACAGGGAAAGACTGGACAAAAATCCTACACCTATGGATGAGGTCAATGGGAGGGAGGTAAGGGCAGAAGAAAGGGTGGGAGCTGGGTGGATGGGTGCTATGGAGGGGAAAAAAGAGAAAGAAATGTAATAATCTGAATAATAAAGATTTAATTTTAAAAAAAAGAAGTATCCAGTAACCCCACCTTGCCAGATTGGACAATGATATTTCCTTTATGTGTATTGAAAGGGTTAAAAAGAAAAAAAATGGGGCAGAAAAAGATACACTGTGTTTTGTAGTAGCATAGTTCAGATAAGCAAAAAAACTAACAAACAAACAAAAAAAACAAAGACGCCTGCAGAGAGGGTTGTAGCCAGCATAATCAACAAAAACCTATCTCTCCCTGCTTCGTGATTAACTGCCAACATCCTCCCTCCTGTTCCCCAGTCCAGTTGCTTGTCTCCCTTTCCTATTGTGAGTCAGAGGAAAACAATTTCTACAGAAGGGAGAAACAGAAACAGTGGGAGTTTCAGAGAAAACTACAGATGACCGCTGTAGTAGTGCTCCCTTTCGAAGCCTGAGGTCCAACCTGTGGAGAAAAATGACTCTTAGTCAGCCTGGAAAGATAAGGGTGTGTAGGGAGATTTCCTGTGAACTGAAAGCCTGGATGGCCACCTGAAAGAAAAGATCTTTAATCCAGTTACAGATGCTAAAATAAAATAGCACATTAATAATGACTCCAGCCTTAGTTCAGCCTTAGATGTCTCACGTTGCACTATGATGTCATAGGCAGGGACAGGGCCTGTAAATCTCTCTGCTTTGCAGAGTTGTAAGCCCTGTCCCTGGAAGTCTCCAACCACCAAAAGAGATAAGAAAGCCATAAATAAAAATTCTTTGTTCTTTGAAATGTCACAAATTCATGCCTAGGACTTTAAAGTTTAATATAGCAAATTTTCAAATCAGAACAAAATGAAACCATTACTTATACAAAATTAGAGAGGAATTTTTATTAGCTAAATGGGCTCAGTCCCTCTCTGACAGAGAGCAAAAACTCAGAAAAAGAATTCCAGCAGCTGCTAAAGACTTTTGCACTCTGTCACAGCAGGTCCATCCCAAATTAAGTGAAATAGAAAGAGATAATTCTCAACCAATGTCCACAGAATAAAACAGAGAAACACAGACACAGACAAAGGGCCCCAAAAAAGTCTTCCAACTCCGCGGAAACAAAACAGAAAACTGGAAGATGGCCCTGTGCCAACCAGTGGGAGCGACCCACTTCGTCCCCAAAATTTGAGGGGATTCCACTTCGCTCATGAGGGGTTTCCACGTCCCTCCAGACGGAGGACCAGAGCGTCCTCTGACTACTCCCGCCCGAGGTCCACCCGTGCGTCCACTTAGACCATTTCGGCCACTGCAGACTTCAGAAGCGAGCTTGTGAACAGAACAGAAACAGACAACATGCAGACACTTACCACAGTCAGACAGACTCTCCGGATCGGGGTCCCTCGTGGATATTGGGAATCCAGGACGGGCCCCCAAATGTTATGCCCAGAGTTCGGGGTCCCCAATAATCTACCACTAAGGAGCCTTTTCCGATGCAAAAGCAAAGAGTCTTCATTCAAACCTAGGTTTGGCTCTCAGCCTCTTTCTGGCACAGCAGTGAGAGGAGAGAGTAAGCCGGGCGGGAACCAGTTATATGGGGTAGGATAATTGGGAGGGCTTAGGAAAGTGACAAGGGTTACAGAGATTGGTTACTTGAATTAGGGTCTTTCTGTGGTTTAGCCTTATTAGGACCTCGCTGTGTTCCTGGAGCTTCATTGGTCCATTTGGGTGGTGGTCGAGGAAGCTAGGACATTGCTGGCACACCTGTGACCCCTCCCAGAAAAGGGACGGGGTTTAGGCAGGGGGCCCAGCCCTATAGGACAAGATGGAGGGGAGTTCATTTCCTTTCAAGAGGTAACCATTTGACCCCTCCCAGCAACTTTTTCAACCACTCTCCCCATTTCCTTCTAATAGTACAAAATGTATGGAAATTTAAAGGACCAGAACCCTTCTCACAGCTTTGCCTCCAAATGGAATGCCTTCATCATCCAGATAGCTCTTAACTCTTCAAAAAGCAGCTCAGATTCCTCCATCTCTGGGAAATCATGCCTGAAATTCCAGCCTGTATTGGATGTCTAGCACATGGCCACATTATCCTGTAATTAATGCCTTTGATGCTTGACTATCTTCCCCACAGGATAAAGGATAGACTTTAGGCCCATCATTTACCAATCTGGGTGTCTTCTATACCTAGCACAATGCCTAGGCATATTAAGACATAATTGTTGAATGAATAAATACATAAATAAAATGTTTGAATAAATGAATGGCTCAATCAATTCATCATCAGTCAATCTACCAGTCCCCCAGGTCTCAGACTGAAGTAAATTCTCTGTTAGTTGAAACTTACTATGGGACCTTTCTAAGGTACTTAAGAGAGCCAGCTGAATCAAATACAATCAAATTACTAATCAATTTATTCACTTCTCTTTCTCTAAAATTAGGAGCATGGAAATGAATATGTATGAACATGTGTAATTATAGACACTTATGCACATAAATTATTTGGCAGGGCTCCCTGTGCTGTGCTCACAGGAGTAAGATGTTTATTTTCCCCTCCCTTTACTGTAAAGCTGCCTCTGAAGCACCAAACACTAAAAGCAAAGTGGCTAAAGACTCCCTCCCCACTTTTATTACTTATTCATTGCTTGTTATTTGATATTCTGCTCTCAAAAGCATTGGAATTCTCCAGTGGCCTTTCTGGGTGGCAAGGACCTATAGGATTAGAGGAGATGAAATGTTATATTGCTGGCTTTGAAATTTCATCACATGCCCAGAAAACTAAATGTTTCTCTCATTGGTCTTTTTTCCAAGACATAATTGATGACAGCAAGTTCTCCATTTCTTCAATTATTAAAAAAAAAAGACAAAAATATTTTTCTTGTGTTGTCACATGGAGAGACTAGAATTGATATATTCTATTTCTTAAAAAGTTCTCAAGAAACCCATATCAGGTGCTAAACCTGAATGCTGGCCATTCATCATTGCTCAGCAGTTCATGGTTGCTGTAGTCCCCAGACCACAGGTGACATTATGGACAAATCTATCATACTAATGGCACAAGCATTTGGAAATTATGTGTCCTACATGTTAGGGAAAGACATCTGTCACCTTTATAGGAACAATAATGTGAAAAGAACAGGCCTTTGAAACTAAAAGATACTGGTTCAAATCCCAGCTCTATGACTTACTACTTTTATAAACTTGAGCCAATTAATTCACTTTCTAAATCTGTTTCCTAATCAATAAATTGGGAAAGATAATAAATATCTTATCAGTGTTTAGCATAGCATATGTAACATCCAGAAAAATTCCTGATATTTAGTGAGCAATTAGTAATAGTCCTTTTCTCCCTCTGTCTAAGGTAATTACTAAATTGAAAACATAGCCCTGGCCAATTTGCTCAGTGGTTGGAGCAGTGGCCACAGACCAAAGGGTAGCGGGTCAAGGGCACCTACCTCTATTGCAGCTTCGATCTCAGGCTTCCTTCAGGGTGCAAATGGAAGGTAATCAATTCATGTATCTCTTTCTCATGGATCTCTCTCTCTCTCTCTCTCTCTCTCTCTCTCTCTCTTTCTCTCTCTCTCTCTCCCCTCTCCCTCCCCCTTTGCAATGAAAAAATATCCTTGGGTAAGGGGCAAGTACTTGAGTCCTCAATTTCTAGATTTAAATAATCCAGTAAGAAAGCAAATTATCCATTTTACACTAAAATGTAATTTTGTACAGAATACCAAAGCTTCCACATGAAACATATATAAGAACTCTTAAGTATCAGGCAATTAGTCTGCAACAGGACCTATGATATCATCCTCCTAGGTTAACAAATTTTCCTTGGTTCTGAGGTGAAGGGTAAGCAGTTCTCTAATAGGCTCACATTTGCCACCATGAACATAGCAATGGCTACTGACCTTCTAAGTTAGTCACTAAGGGTAAATAGAACTGGCTTACATGAGAACTGGGGTATTACAAGAGATTTCTAGTGAACGCAATTTAGTAGACTGCTAAGTCTTTCTGCTCTGCAATTCTTGGAAATCCTGTGAAGGTCCTAATGTCAATTTATACATTAAGAACATCAGTAATACAATAATATAATGTCAATGCATCATTAATGCTGTCATCAATAGGTCATGGTTTTCATTTGCTGACATTCTTTTTTTTAACTATATTTTTATTGATTTCAGAGAGGAAGGAAGAGGGAGAGAGAGATAGAAACATCAATGATGAGAATCATTGATCAGCTGCCTCATGCACTCCCCACACTGGGGATTGAGCCTGCAATCTAGGCATGTGCCCTGACAGGGAATCAAACCATCACCTTCTAGTTCATAAGTCGATGCTTAACACTGAGCCACACTGGCCAAGCCATTTGCTGACTTTTTTTTTTTACCCAATTCTGAAATACTATAAGTTTTATCTTATTGTTATTAATTAGGTTTCTTGTTGGTTGTTTTTATAAATCTACCATGCAGAGTGATATACATGTTTATTAGAATTTTTCACTGATAATTTTCAAATAACCAGATATTAACTTGTAAATATTTTATAAGTAAGATTACACATCACTCCCCCCATTGCTAAGATATAGATACATAATTTCCCCTAATATTTTCTTGTAGAGTAACACATCCTTGCAATTCAACAAAGATGATTTTTCCCCTCCTTCTGAAAAAAAATGAGAAAAGGTCTTTATTATATTTTGCTTCATATAAGTGAATAATTGACAAAAAATGTTAAGGGCTGCTGATTGACAGGGTGTTCATTATCTCTGGAAATATCTAGGATATTGGCCAATTAATCTCTTCTTCATAATTTCTCATGTGCTCCTAATGAGTTTACGCTACTATTCAGAGAGCAATTATTCAACTCAGTGATTTGCAGAATCCTGCTTTGAGGACTTTATGAGGTTATCTCTGACCATGAATCCATGGAGGATGCATAGTACACACCCAGCTAGATTTATGGTTCAAGTGGTTCATCAGGTGGTCCTGCAAGAGGCATATTACAACTATCTAATAGCTATGTTTCCAATATAAATTCAGAAATTGTAGTTGTATGTCACTCAGCTCCAGAAAAGGATACTGTGAGGTCAAATACCCTTTCCAGCTTCTTGGAGTTTTGCACATGTATCAACTAAGTCAGGCAACTTTCCAGTAAGTAATGAATCTTCCCTTTCATACCATAGAATATGTTAGGTTGCCAGTGGCACACCCGATAGGAAAGAGAGAACTAGAGGACACTTTTTCAAGAATTTCAGGCTACCATTCTATCTAATAAAAGGGTGACATGCAAATTAACTGTCACTCTATCACAAAGATGATGGCACCCATAGCAGCCTGGGCGGTCCCATACCCTGACCGTGCAGAGGGAGGGGCCTCTGGTCAGAAGCTGGGGTGTGGGACATTGGCATCATTGCAGGTCGGGCTGAGGAACCCCCTAGTTCCCCATGCATAAATTTTGTGCACCAGGCCTCTAGTTTTGTTATAAAATCATAGGCTCTTAGAGCTGAAAGGGACCTAAGAGTTTATTTACTTTAATTTCCTCTCAAAAAATAAAAAATAAACTGGCCCTGCCAGTGTGGTTCAGTGGTTGAACATCATCCTATGAACCAGGAGGTCACAGTTCAATTCCTGTTCAAGGCACATGCCTGGGATGCAGGCTCAATCCCCAGTGGAGGGATGTGAGAACCAGCTAATCAATGATTCTCATCATTGGTATATCTTCCCTCTCCCTTCCTCTCTGAAACAAATAAAAATTTTTAAAATAAATACATAAATAAGTAAACAAACTGGTATACTGTAACTCAGAAGAATGAAGCAACTCAGCTAATTAATAATTTAAATTAGTAAGTAATCCAATCACCATTTACTTTTATTGTTTGGTATACAAAATACTGTCCTGAAGTCTCTACTTAACTCTTGGTAACTATTTGCAGTAGGCAGAGCAAGTGACAGGATCATTTTGCAGACTGGGGAATAAAAAATAAAAAGGTGGCCAAAGGGGATGAACACAGTGCTTCTGACTGTAATTCCAGAAGTTTGGCGGTTTTCTGCTGCTACATAGATTTCCCCTAGTTAGTCACAAATCAGGTCTGGGACACATCTGCTGAAGTAAGCCAAATGGGAATTGGGTTGTGCTAGAGAAGAAAGCAGGCCAGCATCTTTTTTCTTTCTTTTTTTTCTTTTCAGGGCTTTCAATTGATGAGTGTGAGTGTCAGGGTTGCAATAATCCTGCTCTCTCCAAATGGAACCTGAAAAAAAAGAAGAGCAGTGAAATTTGGTAACAACAGGCAAGTTTACCCTCCAGGCAGCTGTAGCAATAATGGAGCCTCCTCTCCCTCCCCCACCTCAAATCTATAAGTCCCACCAGAGACTTGATTCATAATTTACTTTTAAGTTCACAATTCTTAGAAATGGAATATATAACTTGCAAGAATAGGCCCTTGTGACTTTAGGCCTGAGAAAAAAAAGCAGACTCTCTAATGCTCCTTCTTTATTTCCAGGTGACTATGCTGCACCCTAGTGATGCAATTTATACTTTCTTTCATCTGTGACTCAGGCTCTATCCCCTCTATTTTGATTTCTGTGCATGTCCGAGGCCTCCTGCCCAGTACTGTGCTATTCATCTACATACAATATGCCCCTGCCCACATACAAGCAATTTTGTCCATTGAACAGTTGGTTTGGATCTATCCAATCAAAGAATAATAAATTATTTGACAATTTAGTGATGGCTCCTAATAGCATGGTCCCACCCCCACCCCATATTTATAGTGTAAGTTCTTGAGAGTTATAATTTAGGACAAACTTAATTTTCCCCTAGCCTGACAAAAAAATGCCTTTTTTAGTCATTTTCCTTTTAACTGAAATGTTGCCTCCTCGGGGAAACCATGTCTTATTATCCATTCAATGTAGAGTAGCCACCAAATCACTATTAATTACATCACATCACATTTTATGCTCCAGCAGAACATTTATCAGCATCGGACATTGTTCTCATTTATCAGTTTGTTTATTGACCATCTCTTTCCTGCAAGGAGAGAACAAGATTCAGTACATGGTTAGGCATGCAGTAGACTAAAGAAATATTTGTTAGATGGATAGATGCATGGCTATCAATGCTAAATGGGATATTAAAGATTACTCAATCAAAACCTCTGATTTTGCAGATGAGTAAACTATGCTCAGTGCAATAAAAAAACTTGTCCAAGGACTCAAAATTAATCATTGGCTCAGCAGGACAACAGCACCCAGCCCAATTACCTTTCTACTATAACTTAAATTGGGAAGCAGAAAGTTCTCTTTAAGAGCCCTTAGATATCTAAAGATAAAAGCTCATTGACTATCTACAGAATAAAGTGAAAGGGTAGAGAGGCAGGCTTTGTGATGGGAAAGGGTTGGTCAGAGGAGGGATTTTTATAGGTAGAAGCCAAGAAGCCTAGGGTATTGCAAAATTCATTTGCTTAAAAATAATTTTAATATAAAATTAATGTGAATTATCTTCCTTATATTTTGTGATTTTTTTTTCTGCTTTTGTTTCCAAAAATTTATCATTTTCATTATTGCTACAATGGATTTTCTCCCTTTGGGGAACAGATCCTATTTTAATTTTCTTTTACTTCTCAGAGTCATGGAGCCTCTTTTGTATAGTATACCAGGCATTTTTTGTTTATTGTGTCTATTGTGTTTCCTTTCATCATTCCTTTATTAAACCTATATGTGCAAATAGAGCCCAAATACTAAAATGCTAAATCATGTTATTGCATCCTTCTAAATTATTTTCCACCATATCTCTCTTCTGAAATATCTTTACCCCATATTTTTCTCCTGGTAAATTCCTACACCTCCTTTAAAACCCAATTCACAAATCACTCATTCTAAAAGATAATTCTTGAATATCAACCTTATGTCTTTTAAACATTTTCAGACAACAGTGAGCATTTATTTCTTGTTCATGAGTTTGGGTCTAGCTGATCTAAGCTGGGTTTAGAGTGGTAACTCTGCTTTCAAGCTCCATATCTGTGGGTCTGTGTCAGCTCCATGTGTCTACATGTCTCTCATATTCCTTCTGAGACAATCAGGTTAGCAAGACATGTTATTCACATAGCTTAGCAAAGGAACAAAGACCACATGCACAAGTCCACAAGCACAATTCAAGCCTCTGTTTGTTATGTTTGCTAGCATTCATTGGTCAAGGCAAATAGCACAATCAAGGTACAAGAAACCATAATTTTCCTATGGAGATGAAAAGAACTGCATACATTTTATAGAAAAAGCCATGGATACAGAAAGGGTCATGCTTGGCATCAATAATTCAATCCACTTTTCAATTAACTGTATCTCCAGGTCTTTCCTAGGCTAAATGTATCTTACCTTTGTTTCTACTATCACATTTAATCATTCTGTATTGTGACTGTTTTGACAGTTGGTATTCCCATTAATGAAACTTTAAAAATAACTAGTTTCTGGCTGGTATTGCTCAGTGGTTGAACATCGACCTATGAATCTGAAGGTCAGGGTTTGATTCCCAATTTGGGCACATGCCAGGTTGCGGGCTTGATCCCCAGTAGGAGGCATGGAGGAGGCAGCTGACTCATCATTGATGTTTCTATCTCACCCTCTCCCTTCCTTTCTGAAATCAGTAAAAATATATTTTAAAATAATAATAATAATAACTAGCATTTCAGTGGGCACACTATACACCAGGCAGTGCATTAAAATCTTTTCAGGTATAATCTAAGGTTTGCTTCCAGACCAAGTTGTGTACTATAGTTATCCCAAAATTACAGGTGAGGAAAATTACACTGAGGTACCTTGTCCAACCTCACAAAATTTAGAGTTGAGTCTGACACTCCAGAATAATTGCAGTCTCTTGACTTCTTCATTAAACTATATTCTTCCTTATTTGATTAAGAGCTTAAGCAAGACCTTTATCTTATTTGCCTTTCATCAACCCAGTAACAATGACAGTTCCTGGCACCCAATAGGAACTTGATACTTGGTAATTGAATTGAGTTACACCAGCTCTAACTTGTCTTTCCAGCATTATCTCCTGGTTCTCTTCCAGGTAAACCCTGCTAATGGTGGCTTACTACTGATCAAATATCATATGCCTGTGCCCCTTTTCCTACCATTTCAAATACTAAGTCATTAAATCACTCATAATAAATCAATCATTTCAAATTCCTTCATCCCTATCTCATATGGATAAAACTTAGGAGGCTGTTAAATGCTATTGTGCTTGTCTCTATCCATGGCTGAGGTGAGCTTCACAATGATATCTGAGCTTCCTAGATTATGCACCACTGAGTGCCTGTAGGCCTTTATTGAATTCACCTTGTCTGTTACTAGTAAGTTACAGGGAATGTTATAGGGTGAGATACATGTTTTACTTATGTCATGGTAATTCTTTCTAAGATGACAGTCACAGGCCCAGAATGACATACATAAATATGTAATTCTTGCTTTAATAGAAAATTCTATGCATTTAAATTATAAGACCTGTATTCTAATACTCAGTCATTATCTTAACATTATGTCCCTCACTAATCACTTCAACTCTCAGTTGTGTCATATGTTAAACTGATGTGCAGGGTTGTGTTCAGTGGACAGAATTAAATTCTCCATGTGTGAGCAAACATATATGGAAAATATAAATTCACTTGTTATGTGTATGTATGTGTGTGTGTATGTGGTTACATAAAGTACCTATAAAGAGTTCAAATATAATGTGTTTATATATGTAAAGTTTATATATAATGTAGTTACATATAAAGTATTATTTAACTCCAAGTAAATTATAAAAGAAAAAATAAATTCTCAACTTTAGAAAGGTTGATTATAACTTGTACCCTTATATCAGCTAGGGGCAATGTCAACTGATACATTACTATAAAAAAACAATTTGCTAACATAATTCTAAGAAATCATGTTATAGGCATGAGGGAAACACAGGAAATGATCTGTACAATATTTTAAAAATAGTGATGGTTAATTTGGCATATCACTTAATATGGAATATTATTCACACATTAAAATCATAACTGTCACGTGGAAGACTATATGGTAGATAGAAATTCTATATCCAACAATGTCCATTTTTAAGAAAAAAAAATATATATCTTACCTATTAAATTTGGTAATATATATTACCAAATATTAAAATTAGTAACGTTTAATTTTCACTCACATCACAGTCTAATTTAGGTCAGCAGGCATGTGGGTGGTTTCAGCTCCACACAGTCAACACAGTTAATTAGGGAGTCAAGATCTTTCTAACCAGGGCCTCATTTCCCTGCATCCATGTCATCTAAAAGACAGATCAAGGAACTGGGAGGTGGAAAAAGAAGACCACTACCTCTTAACCTTGAACGGAGCTTCTGCTCAAGGACATTGGCAAGAACAAGCTCATGGCCTCTGCTGACCCTGAAGGGAGCCGGCAGAAGTAATGTAGGTGAGTGCTCTGGAAAAACAGAGTGGTTCTAGTGAGCACCTGGCTACTCTGTGCCACAATATGCATATGAACAGATAGTAAGAGATGTAAAAAGGAAAGAATAGATTTACTAAGGAGATAAGTTTTACTTGCTAAGTACAAGGTTTATTTACATAGAAGACAGACATTTTTTCTTTATTACTTATGTTATATGTAAGAGATACAAATTTGTAAAATAAAAATTATTATACTCTAACCATTGTACTGTACACCTGAAACTAATATAAAATAATATTGAATGTCAATTGTGATTGAAAAGGAAAATTTATTTTAAAAAACAAGACTAAAATACTGGAATTAGCTTAAATAATGTATAAGGCCAATTTCATCTCTAATATCCAATGACTAGTCATTGCAGCATATTGAATTTCATTATCCAACCTGTTTCCTGTTCATACCTTCTCATGTCTCCTAAGAATCTAGCCCTCAAGAAATATGGTCTAAATTTTGTAGATCATTTGATAGGAGATCAGAAGCATGGACAATCATTAACAGGATAGAGTTTAATTAAGCTCCAGATGCAATTATAACTTTGCTGGTTATTAACAGTGATGAGAAAAATTACACAGCTATGATCGCTGGAAGAGTTATTAATGGGTTTCTTGACGACATAACATTTGCTTAATGGAAGTGTTTCCTTTTATGTACAAGTGCCATGTGAGGGAAATTCGTCATTAATATTAAACTAAGAGTATTTGATCTGTCATTCAATGCCAGGTCCAATGAATAGGAAAACAATGGCATAAGCTGAGTATTCAGACCTGGCAAAGAGGAATAATAACAAAAACAAAATTGGAACAAATAGCAGTCTCTTTAGGATCAGGTCCCTTAAAAAACACAAAAGACCAGAATGATGAACAAAGAGAAACCTGCTTTTTTCCCCAGAAAGATAAAAGTTGTTTATGCAGCTCAGATCATTAATGATAAAATTCTTTGCATGCAAATTAAGGTCATTGTTTCTTTTATAATGAAATGATGAGAATCACTTTGGGAATGGCCAAGTCTAGCCTTGAATGTTCCCCTTATACATACTTCTTCTGAGCCCAGATGGAATGAATGCACTCAGAAATAATCATCTTTAAATAGGTTTCATAGTATAAAGGTGATTGGATTCATTTGCTCCGTCTGCCATAGCAAAATACCATAGACTGGGTGGCTTAAAGAACAGAAATTTACTTTTTCACAGTTCTGGGAATTGGAAGTTCAAGATCAAGGAATCAACAGGTTTGTTTTCTCCTCAGGCCTCTCTCTTTGGCTTGCAGAGGGCTGCCTTCTGGATGCATCTTCGTTTGCATTTCTGGTGTCTGTCCATCTTCTTACAAGGACACCAGTCATAATGGATTACAGCCCCACCCTTATAAGCTCATTTAATTGTAATCACCTCTTCAAAGTTCCTAGCTCCACATACAGTTATGCTGGGGGTTAAGGCTTCAACATATAAATTTTGGAGAAAAATGGTTTAGTCCATACCAATGATCATATTAACTTTCTAATTTTAAATACAGATCAAATAGAAACAATCTTCCCAGTCCAGATCTCTATTTCACACTGAATCTAGAAAGAAGACCAGCATAATAAGCACACTCTCCCCCTCCTGTAAGAAAGTGTAGCCCTTGTAATTATGATTGCTTGTCTGTCATACTTGTCTACCACAAGCCCTCCTTCAGAACTATCCTCATTTTATAGAGGAAAGAATATAGGAGGAAGTTGTGCTAACCTCTCCAAGGTCACATGGCCACCAAATTTAATTTCAAATTCCCCCTAGTACTGTAACCCTTTTTGACAGGATTTGGGACTGTGGTCACACAAAGAAGAACCCAGTGAGATGGAGAGGGATTCTGAGAGAGCTTAGATGTCCCCTACAGCCATGTTTCTTCCTGAGGAGGCAGAACAACAATTCCCAGATGGAAAATGGAAGTCCAGTGTAAGGGGCTGGTGGATTATGACACAGGTGACCAGGCTCCTGGCACAAAGGGAGATGCAGAAGTGGATGACACCAATTTTAGACATGATGAATGAGGTACCCAAGGTTAAACCAAGAAGAAGTACTTAGGCAACAAAGTCAAACAAGAATCCAATGAGCTGTGTCTGTTTTGTGTAAGGGAGGAAAAAATTTTCCTCTACCTATCTTAGGTTCATGATAGGGATTCTGGAACAAAAGACAAATTAACTAGAGAAAAAACAAACTAGCTTATTTTTTTAAATATATTTTATTGATTTTTTTTTACAGAGAGGAAAGGAGAGGGTTAGAGAGTTAGAAACATCGATGAGAGAGAAATATCGATCAGCTGCTTCCTGCACACCCCTTACTGGGGATTTGCCCTCAACCAAGGTACATGACCTTAACCTGAATCAAACCTGGGACCCTTCAGTCTACAGGCAGATGGTCTATCCACTGAGCCAAACTGGTTAGGGCCAAACTAGCTTATTAATGTGTATCTCATATATACTTGAGAGAAATATGGGAAATAGTAACTCAAAGTGGTAGCTTGGAATTCAGGCTTCTATAGCATCTTCAATAACAAAAAAACAAATTTGTAGAGAAATGACAAAATAGAGGAAAGAGTTTTTAGGCTTCCAAGAACCACAAACTGTGGAAAAGTAAATATATGGGAAACTGATGGTAAGTGAAGGCTAGCACCTTGTAATATAGATTCCTCTGGTGCCATCTCCACACTAAGAGTCTAAAGTTGTCTCCTCTGATAATTAACTTTTGTCCTTCCTGGTAGAAAGGGGAGGAGGGACATCTTTGGGAAACTGTATGCTTTACTCCTAGGATTAGCCCACGCTCTATCCACTGAGCCAAACCGATCTTGGCTCATATCTGCTTCTTAATTGCCTTTACTCAAAATATTCTTTATGCCAAAGCAACATTCAACACTAGTGACATTTTCTAGCTTTTTCCAAAAGATAGGGATCTGGAAGTTGAAAACAAGGATAAAGAAGAGGAAGCAAAATACCAAGAAAAAAATTGGAGTCTAGACCTTGACTATAGAACATTGAGAGGCAGCATAGCACCAGCTTAAGAGCAGAGCAGGAGGAAGACCATCTGAGGCTAAGTTCTATCTCAACAACTTCCATGTTAGGAGAAGCTAGAAAAAAATTGTTGACATCCTACGCCTTGGACCCCTTTTCTCTTTCTCCTGTACCTTTAATTTTTTAAATAACTAATAATAGTATATTTTCATAAGAATGTTGAAATAATTAAAAGAAATCATGTTGGTAAATCACACAAAAAAAATGTTTTCTACATATTACTAGCTTCCTACCATTGGACAAGTGACTTAAATTCCTTGATTCAAGTTCTTCATTTGTAAAATGGGGATAATGACACTTTTCTCAAAAGATTTTTATGAGCCATATTTTTATTTATGTAACTTTATTCATATATTTATCTATTTAGCATAAATAGAAGGGTAAGTTTATATAAGCCTATATAAATATGTTTAACATATATATAGGATATAGTATTTATATACACTGATGATAAATATTTTTATATATACATTTAATTTATAATTTTAATGATATTCTTAAAAGCAACAACAGTGACATACTAAATTGTAGCCTAGAAATGGGGCAGGATGGGAGTGTAGAGAATTTTAAAATAGTACTTAATAAAACCAACAAATGTCAGTCTGCTTTTTATTATTACTCTGGCAATTCTTTCTTTTTAAATCCAAGAATATGTTTTTATGACTTTTTAAAGAGAAAGAAACATCAATACAAGAGGAAAACATCAATTGCCCTAACAGGGAATCAAACCCACGACCTAGGAATGTACTCTGACCAGGAATCAAACCTGCAACCTTTAATATACGAGACAACGCTCCAACCAACTGGACCAGCCATGGCACTCTGGCAATTCTTAACATGATCAGTTATAAAAATATTCCTCCCCACTGTAGCAAACTACTTCCACCATCCCTATTCAACCCACCTTTTCCACCCCTATTCCTTCCTGCTAAAGCAAGACTCTGTACATATCTGTTTCTCTAGTCAGTGGTATGAACAAATAAAATTTGGATAAGTACCAGCTTAATAAACATCACATCAAATTTCTTATATGTGTGAAGCACTTGGCTTTGAAAAGCACTGGGGCACATTTATTCACTTGGTGTGGTCAAGGTTGAGTCACCCTGATTGAGAGGCAACACAAGTTCTCTGCAAGCCTCTTCTTTATTAGTGCTCAGCTCCGGCCGCCATGTGAATTACCCAGGAAGCTGTAAAAGGGATCAATGCCTATGCCAATTAAATTGGAATTTCTGGAGGAGGGGGATGATGCCCAGTTATAGGTACTTTTTTTTAACATGCCTCCAATAATTCTACCATGCAGCCAGGGTTGAGAAGAGCTGAGCCAGTTGAAATGGCATGATGGTTTTGTGCTTAGATTCTGGCATTGGATTCGCAGTCCCAAGTGGGATACCTCTCCATGCCTCATTTTTCATTTATAAAAAGAGAACAAAAGAACCCAACTGAAAAGGTTGTTGCGAGGTGTAAATGAGATAATCCATGTAATGCATTTAGAATTGTGTCTGGTGCACAATAAGAATTCAATAAATGCAGGCTATTATAATTGTAATAGCACTGTTGTACATGACCCTGGCAGAGTGCCATTGCTACCCATTGTATGCATGAGGAAACCAATTCAGAGAACTCAGTTGCTCATCCAATCACAGAGCTTATAGGTGAGAAAGCAAGAAAGTGATTAAATCTAGAGCTCAAGAGTAATGTGTGCAATGCCAAGATACTTTCAGATTTCTTAAACAGCTACTGCATATAAAATTTAGTGCATGCTTATCAAGGCTTCTATTGCAATTATCTTGACCATTATTTGCTTATTGTATGTTTCCATCAGTACCACACTTGAGACCCAGATAAACAGGATCCAGCCTTGACCCCCCACCCCAGGCCCTCGAGCTTTGGAACGCCTTCCTCTATAATTTCTAAATCCCATCTCACTGGCTGGGACTGTAAGGCAGATCAGGGCAACTAGATGAAAAAACCTAAGCCCAAATGGGTCCCATGTGGGCTCCGGGTCCCATTTGGACCAGGGTATTCCCACAATCCATAATGGTTTTCTTTTCGTAGAAGGTACACAGTTGGGTTATCATAATAGAGCTGGCATGCTGTTTGGAATGACTCAAACTGTTTAACTAGGTAAGAACTCCCCAAAACTTTTCCTCGGCCCTATACATCCAAGCGGCAGCCTTGCTTCCTGTGATCAAAATGATACATTTTAAATTTAAACAAGCAAGCATTTTCACTGGAGCTATTGATCACTGTATTTCCCCATATCGGCATGTTTTTCATTTACATGAGTCGAAGAAGACAATCCAATAAACTTATGCATATTCAGAAACAAGGAAATAGTGTCATGCAAAAGCAGCAGTACTGGGTGTTCTTATGGATATAAATAGCTATCAATCTTACAAAAATAAATTTCCTATATTCTATGATACCTTAGGCCAGTGAGGTAAACAAGTGAAGACTATCTGGATTGAAACCCCACATCTGCACCAACTTCATTTCTAAACATCAGTTTCCTCATCTGTGAAAGAGAACTAGTAACAATGCCCATCTGCTAGAACTGCTGAAAGGAAGAAATGAGATAAATAGTAGTCAGTAGTTTAGCACAACGGAACCAGTGTTCGTAGCATTGTAGCACAGGTTGTATAATAGTTACATGAGTAACATTGTAAAGGTTCACTAAACTTTGGCTTCAGAGCAATTGTAATAAGTAGGATGATGAAGCGAAAGTCTGTATCAAGAACATGTAAGAAAGAAAGGTGATTTCCACTGGAAGAATAAGGAATAGCTTCTTGGAAGAAGTGTTTACAGGCTGGTCTTAGAAGAAAAAGCACAGTTCTTCCAAAGTATGTGTGAGGATTTGGAAGTAGGATGAGGGAAGAGAAAAAAGAGAAGAGACAGTCCACATGGACTACCAGCATCCAAGATGGGCTGGGGGGAGGGGAGGAGTAGGGTGGAAGATGGGACAGGTGCTAGCATGGCTATCTGAAGGCTGTAAGGGACGAACGGGTCAGTAGATTAGCCTAAAAACCTCCAGAGAAATCCACAAAAAAATACTTCAATCTTCCCCTGACAAGTCCGCAAGTCTGCAATGACCCCTGAGGGCATGATGAAGTTTGACACCTGCTATGTATGTGATGAGTAGAGGAATCTGACAGACATCACCACTCAAGAGACAATTGAGCCTCCAAGTGACAGGTGGACCATGTAAAATCACTAGGAAACCAGGTAAAAGAAGAGAGAAAGGAGCCAAGCTAGTCCAGGCCTGAGAGCTGATGAAATCCTTTGTCTATGCTCCCACATTTAGAAGTATCAGCCATCACTTTTGTCACTTTTAGTTTTCTCCGGCTCCTGTAGTTGGTCCCACTGGTGACCCTCAGCAGCAGACTGGTGCTGGCCTTGTTATGAGTGATTCTCACCAGATAAAACATGGTTAGCAGCAGCAGGATCTGATGGTCTTAGAATCAAGCCAGAGCCCTAGGGTGAGCCTCAGCTCTTAGGATCTTAGGTTGATACCTGACTTGTTGTACCAACTAAGCTCAGGATTAGCCTCTACCACTCAATGTGGTGCCATCACCTGCCCTATCTGTCTCACCTCCTGAACCTGCAGCCTCTGCACAGTTCACCTGCCTGCTCTTCCAGTTCTGCTCTAACACGGTGGCCCTACCCTGATCCCTGTGTGGCCTGTGGATGTGAAGTATCACCATCTCCAGGAAGCTGTCCTCCCACTTTGAGTGGTGTCAGTGATATATGAACAGATATCGCAAACTCATGACTGCCTCTGGATTTGCTACCACTGTGACTTAGTTAAGTTTTATGAAGTTTACAAGTGCTAAAATCACCCCTGACCTTTTTTGCCTTGCCTTTTGTGCACTCAGCCTTCGCCACGACCTTTCTATGTAGTGAGTCACCACCTTCCTTCAGCATCCTCATCTCATACATCTCCATACTCTTCCAATCTCATCGATCCCAATGGGGCTGAGTTTCCTGCCCAGCTCACTTCTGTGACTACCTGAAATATGACTAAAAAGAAGTTGAAACCAAAGTAGCAAAAGAAGTAGAGTATCAGTGTCTACATCTGCTATATACGACTCAAGTTAATTTGGACCACATGTGTAGATTCAACAGGAAGTAGAAAAAAACACAGCATGATACAGCAAGAATCTCTGCATCTCTAGCTTGTTCAACAGGAGGATTCACTAAAGTTGCGCTAAAAAAAATCAGATTCTACATCTCAGCATCTTGCTCCCCATGTTCATCTAAGAATTGTTGAGCAGGTCCTACCAATAATTACAGCAGCATCAGTGGCTGCTAATCATGGCCATACATTAGAATCACCTGGGGAGATTTTAGAACATTTGCCCAAACCAATTAAATAAAATCTTCTGGGAGGTTGGAGAGATGGGCCCAGGGCTCCATAGTTTCTAAAGCTGCCAGGCGATTCAAGTGCTGCCAAGGTTAAGAACCCCTAAGTAGGTGGAGCAGACAGCAGCCTCTAGAAATGGCAATCTGCACCCCAACTTTAATCCCCTAACCAGAGATTCTAAGCCCATCCTGCTATAAATGTGAGAGAGGTAGAGTAAATCCTAACCCCAAAAATTGCTTTTGAGAGAAAACATCAAATGAATGTCACTCACTTAAGGAGAATTGGATGTAAGGAGAATTGGAGGTTCAGGTGTTCACCTGGGTGCTCATAGAGGAGAGACGAGGAAATAACGCAAACTTTATTTCTTCCCACAAAGCCTCACATCCCTGGAGTTCACAGCCAACTCACCTTGGCCTTTGCAGAAGCAGCTCAGTTTGAGGGAAGTTCCTCACTGGGGATCCACAGACCTAACTCCATCACTCATAACTGTGCCTACTTATGCAATCCACTCTAAATCAGATGGGTCCTGGAGAAGGAAACTCTCAGGAATCCACAGAAATCTTGGGAAGGCATTGAAATTTTGTAGGATGTTCAAGAGAGTAAGAGAATATACTCTCAAAGCTCAGGGCAGCCCAGCCTGTGTGGCTTATTGGCTTGAGAGTCATTCCATGCACCAAGAGGTCACTGGTTCAATTCCTGGTCAGGGGACATGGGGATGCAGGCTTGATCCTAAGTAGGTGTGTGGGAGGCAGCCAATCAGTGATTCTCTCTCATCATTAATGTTCTTCTCTCTCCCTCTCCCTTCCTCTCTCTAAAATCAATAAAGGGCAGCATCAGCTGACAACTGTTGGATGGCAACAATATTGGATGACATCTCTACCCTACTGGGCAGTCCTGAGTGTATCTGAAATGCATGCCATTCACTCTAACTACAATAAGTTGAGAGTATTTAAATTGCTAGATACACATATATTTCATGGCTTCTTTGAGATGAGAATAAGCACTAAAATCTCCCAGGTCACTTCAGCCTCTGGTTCACAGTCTCATCCTCATCTAGATAAAAATGTCAGTTTGTGCTTCTTCACAAGGAAGGTCTCTGGTTTTCTGCCATCCCAGAATGCTTCTGAATGGGAAGATGTTAGCTCTCACAAGGCTCACCAGGGCTATGCGACCAGGTGTGCTCCTCACTGCCTCCCCTCAAAGCACAGCATGCTCCAATTCTGAAAGGTGCACAGAAAACTCAGCCAGCTCAGCAGAATGCACTCTCCCTGATGCTCCGAGCAGGTTTTCAGGTGCTCAGGACATGCATCAGCTGCCGCTTCCTGGGGTGTACAAGCTCTGCAGGTCTCCATGTGAGATACACATAAAAAGAATTTCAAGGGCAGATGTGCAGGAGGAAAAAGTCTGAGAGGGGCCATATTTATTTTCATTTGAAAGGGAGGTCATGGTCTGATCTCAGCTGACTGAGACATATGCTGCTTCCTAGCAGAGAAACTAACAGCAAAACAGAAAATAGACTAAGAAAAAAAATTAAAAAAAAACTGTTGAAATGGTCTACTCTGTAGAGTGCCAGAACTGAGACCAAAGGGAAAAAAATTTGGGCTCAATTTCAGAGTACTGTAATGGCTGAGTTTAAGAGTAGGAAGCAGCCATCATTTTCCTTCACAGCCTTGAAATCGTGAGACATTGATAGGTCTGAATATGTGAGGAGCATAGGCAAATGGAAGATGGAAAAGAAATAAGTTCAACCTTGCAGGTGATAATAAGGTGACAATAAAAATCTAGACAAGCCATAACCCAAGATCACTCTTCAACATCTTAGATGTCAAGTTTGTCAAATGTTAACTTTAAAGCTTTTAAGGAAAATATGCAAAGAGAGCCAAATTAGGAAAGCAATATGCAGGGGGGAAATTAGCCTCTTAATTAGATTCTTCTAATTCAATAGACTTACCCTATTTCACCCTATTAACTGCCTTGATTTTACTTTTAGAAAAAGAACAAAAAAAAAACCAATATCTAAAATACTTCTTACTTGATTAAAAGGAAAAGATCAAACTGCTGAGAAAAATATGTCCAAAGGGAAGATTGATTTTTTTTCCTCTAGTTTATAACAAAATCAGTAGCACTAACTTGGCAAAAGATTCCAAAAAGATACACATGCTAGAAACTTTTTGATGTTTATTGAATTCTGTTTGCCAGTGTTAAAAGGCTCAATCATGTCCCCCCAAAACTTCACGTTTTGAATCCTAATGCCCAGAACCTCAGAAAGGGGCTGTATTTGGAATTAGAGTTTTAAAGAGGTGACTGAGGGTAAATGAAAACATTGAGTAGGCCATAAACCCAATATGATTTCTGTCCTTATAAGAAGAGATTAGGACAGGAACATACACAAAGGTGAAGCCAGAAAGAGAGGCCTAAGGAGAAACTAACCATGCCAACACATGGATCTTGGGGTCCTATCCTCCAGTATCATGAGAAATAAATTCATGTTGTTTAGGCCACATAGTTGTGATACTTTGTTATGACAGCCCAAGCTAATGAGTATAGTCAGTATTCCAGACAAATATATATGCTCCTCAGCTCACCTTAAAGTGTTTCTGGACATTTTCATCCTACCAGGAAAAAAAATAACGTTGTAAAACATCTGTCTCATTCATCCATTTATTCTTTAGTTCAATACACACATATTAAGTAACACTGGATGCTCACTGCCAGTCTCTGTGAGGTATCTCTGTTGGGTGGGAAAACAGAGGAACTTCAAATCAGTCATGTGGCCATCTACAAGGGAAGGATACAGCTTAAAATGGAGCCATTCAAATCCTTGCATGAACAAAGGTTCAAAGGACAGGATGGATGGTTGGATGAAGAGCAAAAGAGATGCTGGATGTTGAAATTGAGAGCAGGCTAGAGCTCAGTGACCCTTGGACTTCTATGGGCCTGATTCTAGCTTGAAACTTGAGCCTAGAAGCATCATAATAGTCCTCCTAAGCTCTAATGTGTCTTCAGTTATGCCTTTTTCAACATTTTTGTAAGTTCCCAGACATGTTTATCAACTTTCTGGATGACAGTAGGCTGAAGAGGAAATTAGTTTCTTATAATCCAGTTTCAAGTATATCTTAGCAGCCTGGATTGATGAGCTGGATCTTATAAGATGTCACTTTTGCAAAGATAAATGTGAATTCCTACATCTGGGTCTAGAGTCAACTGCACAAACAGCTGCATATTCTTACCCAAAAGCAGCTAAAGACAAAAGGCCCAGAAGGCTTGGGGGACACGAAACTAACTGTGGACACCATCTTCAATGCCTTCAAAAGAAATACAATATCAAAAGTTGAGAAATAATTGTTATTTTATTTTTGTTATTATTTAGTTTACCATATCTGATATATTATGTTTAAATTTGAGGATCACATTTCAAAAATGAAATAAGCAAGTTGAAACATGCTCAGATCTGAAGAAAATCGGAGCTGAACAAACATCAATTTGTATATTTCTAGAACAGTGGTTCTCAACCTTCCTAATGCCGCGACCCTTTAAGACAGCTCCTCATGTCGTGGTGACCCCCAACCATAAAATTATTTCCGTTGCTACTTCATAACTGTAATTTTGCTACTGTTATGAACTGTAATGTAAATATCTGATATGCAGGATGTATTTTCATTGTTATAAAAGCATAGTGATTAATCACAAAAACAATATGTAATTATATATTGTGAAATATTATTTCTAATTACAAATAAATGAAATTTTGTCTTGAATCGTGGTGTAGCATGAGTAACAGTCTTCATATAACAACCGTAAACTACATTGCTACATTTTACTACACCGAGGAGCGGTGTGTTGGTTCCTACGACCATGGGAAATAGGTGTTTTCCAATAGTCTTAGGCGACCCCTGTAAAAGGGTCGTTCGACCCCGAAAGGGGTCGTGACCCACAGGTTGAGAACCGCTGTTCTAGAAAGAAAAGGTAGAGAAGGCTGGATTTGTGAGATGAGTCTAGATTGTAAGTAGGAAAGAAGAAACTAGAAAAAAAGGTTTGGAGTCAGAGGTATGTAAAGATAGTCTATCTGTAGTGGATCTTTAAAAAGCAATTATATATAAAAAAGCAATTATATATTTTTTTCTCTTCTGTGAATATGCCGTGGTTTATATTTTTTACCCTATGGCTAGATCCACTGAGCCTACAGAACAATTAATTTGTGAACCAACACATGAGCTGCTCACTAAGTAAAGGGAAGATATGAAGAGAATTGTTTTTTCTTTGAGGGAAAGAATCATTGTATCATGCAATGCCTCCTAAATTATTCTTTTTTGTGGAACCCCTCTCCCCTCAGATGAGCTGGTAATGAAAGAAACAATGGGTAGTCTCAACTCTGCTCCTTCCTCATCAGTCACATGAGATAATTGACTGAAAGCTTTCTAGGATCTCCTTTGTTGTTTTACAGACACCAAGGGTTAACCCAAAATAACACTGTGAGATCAAGATGGTCAACACAAAACTGGGCAGCCACATGCAAAAGAATGAAATTGAATTACTATCTTATACCATACACAAAAATCAACTCAAAATGGATTAAAGTCTTGAACGTAAGACTGAAACCATAATACTCCTAAAGAAAACATAGGCAGGAAGCTCCTTGAGATTGGTCTTAGTGATAATTTTTTGTTTTATTTTATACCAAATGCAAAGGAACAAAAGCAAAAATAAAAACTAAAAGCACAGCAAAGAAAATCATCAACAAAATGAAAAGGCAACCTATGAAATGGGAGAAAATACTTGCAAGTTGTTAACATCCAAAATATATTAAGAACTCATACAATTTAACAGGAAAAAAAAAACAAACACATATAATTTGATTTTAAAATGAGCAAGAAACCTGAAAGATATTTTTTCAAAGAAGATACACAAATGATCAGCAAGTACATGAAAAGATGTTCAACTTCACTAATCATCAGGGAAATGCAAATCAAAACCTCAGTGAGGTATCACCTCATACCTATTAGAATGGCTGCTATTAAAAAGATAGGGCATAGTGAGAGCTGGTAAGGACATGGAGGAAAAGAAACCCTCATGCACTGTTGTTAGTCATGTAAACTGGTGAACCACTGTGGAAAACAGTGTAAAGGTTTCTCAAAAACTTAAAAATGGAGCTATCCTATCCAGCATTCACATTTCAGGGAATACATCCAAAGGAAATGAAATCACTGTATTGAAAAGATATCTGCAGCCTCATGTTCATAGTAGCATTATTTGCAATAGACAAGATATGGAAACAACTTAAATGTCCATCAATGGATGAGTGGATAAAAATTATTTGGTATATATTCAGCAATAAAAAATAGGGAAATCTTGTCTTATATGACAACATGGATGAGCCTTGAGCACATTATGCTAAGTGAAATCAGTTAGACAGAGAAAGACAAATAGTGTATGATCTCACTTATATATGGAAGCCAAAAAATAACAACAGCAATAAAAAAAAAACTCTAGCCAAACTCATAGATACAAAGACAGATTGTTGGTTGTCAAAAGCAGGAAATGGAGGGTGGGTGTAATGGGTAAAAGTGGTCAAAGGGTACACACTTCCAGTTATAAGATAACTAAGTCTGGAATGGAATGGAATTGAATGGAATGGAATGGAGTGAAGTGGAGTGGAGTGGAGTGGAGTGGAGTGGAGTGGAGTGGAGTGAGATGGGAAGGGATGGGATAGGATGGAATGGAATGGAGTGGAATGGAATGGAATGGAATGGAGTGGAATGGAGTGGAATGGACAGTATCGTAACTATACATAGTTAACAATACTATAATTAGCTAGTAACTAAAAGTATATGTCTTAAAAGTTCTCATCACAAGAAAAAATTAACTAGACTTATTGTGGTGTTTACTTCACAATATAGACAAATATTGACTCATCATGTTATACCTAAAACTAGTATCATGTTACATGTCAATTATTTTTTAATTTTTAAAGGATTGTTTACAAAGATCTGTGACGGTTTCTCCAAACTCTCTTTTCCCTTTCACAAGCCTTTTACTCTGACCACCATCATCCCCACCAGCAGGAAATAATAGAGTATGTTGCAGGCACTCTCTTTAATTCTCCAGGTTCTGCAGTTGTGACGGTATAACAAACTCTGCCTCCCTAGGATGTCTTGGACCTCTCCTGCCTCTCACCCCTTTGTCAGGAATGGCCTGTCCTACTGAAACACCTGCAGGGAAATATATGGTACAGATCACTTCTTGACTAAGTGATTGCTGCCAAGTAACTATTTTGCAAGAGTTCTGCAAAATAGAGAGGTCTTCTACTTAAAACTCAAAGTTGGACGCTCTTTCCTGTCCCCTAAAACAGAGGGCAGCGCCTTTCAGCCAGTGTCTTAATCATCATGAGAAATAGGCTATTACACCACTGGCTTTACAGTAGACAAGGATAGAATTATCTGAAAAGTAGCAGAAGCTACAAACTCTGGGCTGAAACTTGTCAGGAACGGTTCACTTGTTTTCTTGCTACACGAAGAAAAAAAAAATACAGGTCACATGACTAAACGGATAAACAACAATGATAAACCAAGGAGCCAAAGGGTACTAAAAATAGAGGCTATTTCTGCAAAGCTCATAAGCTCACCTTATGGAGCAAAGTGTGTCAAAACAGATGACACCCATATAAACCCCCACATAAAGGAGCAGAAAACCAAGACTAAGCCAAGACGGAAATGAGTACTGAGGGACCTCTGGGTTTCGTGAACAGCAGAGGCCAGGTTGCTGCCCCCAGCTGCCTACCAGAGAGAGTCGAGTTTGGTGCAAAGTTCAAAAAGTCAGCCCCCACTCTCGCTCTCCCCACAGTCAGAGACTCTGCAGCAAATGTTACATTTACACTGATCCCTGCCCTGCTTCTTTTCCAAGAGGCATTGTGTGTAAAGAAGCTCTGATGTCCAAAAGCTTAAGAGGGTTAGAGGATGCTACTTGGGAGAGATACCTATAAAGGACAGATAAGCATTCTTCCTGCAATTCCTGTAGTATCCTACAGTTTTTGGAAAAGATTAGAGATCAGTCCCATATATCCCAGCTGAACACCTTAGCCTCCAGCCTGCTCCTTGGCTGCCTTCTTGACATCAGTAATAATAATAACAGCACTACGCACACACCTCTTCCACCAACAACATACAATGAGAGCAACCAGGGGGATAAGACATTCCTTCAACCACGGCAATACAATAATGCCATCAACAAAGTGGCTGACACTTAAGAGCATTTACTATGTGCCAGACATTCTGTTCATGTCAAATGTAACATCTTTCTTAAATTTCACAGGAGTCCTATTTTACAGGTGAAGAAACTGAGGCACAGGAAAGTAAAGTGACTTGTCCAAAGTCAATCCACTAATAAATGGAGGAAGCAGCCCTATTTTCAGCCAATAAGCTCTATGATTCCTTGACACCTACAAAAGCTGGTTCCAGTACTTCTCCCTAAGCCACACTTCCTCTCCTCAATATTACACTTTCTGCCAGGGTTTTCTCCACCCCCTTCCCCCTTCCCCAGCAATATTCTGGAACATTTTCTTGAGCACTCCTGCCATTTATTGGTTCTAAGTGATGCCTGCTTGTCTCATAATACTGGACCCCATCCCCAGATACATCAAGAAAGTATTGATAATGCATCTGATCCCTCGCTTCCCAGTTCCTATTCTCCTTGCCTGCACTGGCCCCTCCCTGCAGTCTCAAGTCATACCTCACACCTTTCTCTGCTTATAATTGTTCTGCCTCCAAGATCCCCAACTTGTAGCCTCCACTCTGGATAACAGATTCATTTCCATTCACTATGCCTATTCTTACACACCTGCTGAATACATGCTTCACATCACAATGTCTAAACATTGTACTTTGTTCACTTTCCACAGCCTGTTGACCCCTGCACAACCACCTCTGTGTGGTCTATATTTAGTCATGCTTCTCTCTCTTACCTCATTGCTATGCCTGTTTACTGAGCTTCAATCTTTTTTGGTCTTTCATACCTCAGTGTAATCACAGTATGTTTGTACTCCTGTCCTCATTCAATTATTTTTAAAAATTATTTTATTTAATTTTTATTGCTGACACTATTGCAGATGTCCTCTCCTTTGGCCTCCTCCACTCAGTGCCCCCACCCCCTTAGCCCTCACCATACTATTGTCTGTGGCCATGGCCTATGAATATACGTGCTTTAGCTAATCACTTCACCTTCCTTTATCCAACCCCTCCCCTCTGACATTTATCAGTCTGTTCCATGTACCTATGTGTCTGGTTCTATTTTGTTTGTCAATGCATTTTTAAAAATTGAGATATGGTGTCATCCATCACATAAGTAAATAAATATTTTCCAAAGATAACACACTATGCTATTGCAGTTATGGTGAAATAGTACTTTCACATAGTGCTAGTTGGTATAAAACAAATTATACAATCTTTTGGATAGTATATGTATATCAAGTTATATTAAAATCAAGACTATGCAAATGTGTGCCTATAAGTAATTTCCTATTAAAATTCATACCACTTTACTTGGCAATTTTATTTCTATAAATCTATCCTAAGTAAATAATTACTCCCCCGAAGAGTGTCCTGACCCTCTAAACCTAGCAAGTCTACACATTTATCAAGGCCCAGAACAATTTCCTCCACCTCCAGGGAATTTTTAAGGCCTCAAAGAATTCTCTTTCCTCTGAATTTCTAATGTACTTTGTGTCTTTGCTTCTCAGACCTGGCAATGCTGGTTTTCAATTTATTCAAATTTAACAAACTTTTATGGTA
The DNA here is from genome assembly GCA_011751065.1 of Lasiurus cinereus. NCBI lineage: Eukaryota > Metazoa > Chordata > Mammalia > Chiroptera > Vespertilionidae > Lasiurus > Lasiurus cinereus. The sequence goes on along the minus strand of JAAGEH010000041.1, from coordinate 15,688,570 downwards.
CATTCCCACAATGCCCTGGGAGGTATGTTACCACTGTGGAAGCTAAGAAGGCATAACCTATTATCTTGATAGGTCACTTCTTATCCTTTTCCCAGTTATTCTTTCAGCACATGTTGGTTTTCTTGAGTGGAAGAACCATGGCTTACATATTTTTATATCTGAAGCACTAACACAGGGACTTGCAAAAACACTCAATTACTTAATAAACATTTTACTGATTTATTTAATGACACAATATGGAATCATCATCCCCAGAATCCTTATTCCAAAGTTTCCCTTATGGTAGGTTAGTATCAATTGAGATTGTCCCAGCTTTATGCAATCTGGCCTTGATTGATGAATATTTGGAGAACTTAACTTTTAGGGTAAATATTAATTTATATTTCTATTTATGTATGACATGAAATCCACACACACACACCCCTTCCCCCAAAAAAACATTTTTCTCACTAAGGAAAATATATTTCTACATATCTAAAATATAAGTAAACCCCAAGGGATATTTATAAATTAAGGACCTAAGGCAACATTATCTGCACTCTGTAGATAAGGCCACCAAACCTCAGAGAAGTTAACAGACAATGAAACTAGTAAGTAATGGGTCACAAGTTAATTCTCAGGTTTCCTCTCTTTGCACATCCTATTTCCTTACTATGCATACATATGCATTTTACAAACAGATCTTCCCAAGGAAATTTTTACTTTATGTTTCAAAACACCTCAAAGTCACTGTAAGCCACTCAAATACAAGGAAGAAAAGACTTCTTATTAGGAGGTTGCCCTTTCTGTCATCTTCAGCTCCGCCCACCTCCACTGTCACCCCATTATTCACAACACGGTGCTTTTCTAGCCCTCAGGTTGCCTGGGCTTTCTTTATTAGGTCACTGTGCTTACTTGTACTTATTTTTTGAGTGGAAAGAATAAGCCAGGGGAGAGGTAGGTGCGTGAAGCTTGGACCTTTTAATATACATGAGCTTTTTAAGGATTCTAATAGAAAACAATGGTACACTCAGATTAGAACAATTTAAATAAAGGGTTGTCCCCAGGATGGGAACTGAGTCCATAGCCTGCACAAAAGGAAAACTTCGCAGGCCTATGCCTGGCCTCTCCACCCCCTGGAGAGCTTCTGGCACTTCACTGTTGCTTCTCTGGAGAAGATGGAGATGGTTCTACCAACCCAAACACCAGATGAGGTCAGTGACAGCTGTTTGCACCAAGCCTGTGCCCGCACCTGGCATCCCCACAGGACTCCTCATCCACCCATCTCTCTGCAGACAGATATGTGTAGTTCCCTACTAGGTGCCCCACAACCAAGACAGGGTCTCCAGAGGAGGTTAAGGAGGACATTTGGCAGGGGTTTGGGGACACTGGCTGCCCAGAAAGTGGGTGTAGGTGGGGTGGCCCCCAGTGGAGGCTTGTCAGAGCAGGAGGGACCTGCCAGCAGCTGGATTCTCAAAGCAGGGTGAGGAAGGAGGGTGCGTTTCCCCAACAGAGGGAGTGGGCCCCTTGCCCAGGCGTTTGTCAACAAGGTCACAAAAAGTCCAAAGATCTATGTGTCACCAACTGATTATTGTAAATAAAGTGGATTTGCCTTTTCAAAAATAAATAAATAAATAAATAAAGGGTTGTTTACAAATAAGGTGTTTCCTTTATTAAATAGGTGTTTTTTATTTGTAAATAGTTGTTACTACCCCTAGACTTGAAGGGCCAAGGAGAAGGAAAAGATATGCCTGGAGTATGATGAGATCTAAGCACCAGGCCTTGGCAATGGAAAACCAGCTAGCATACCACATACCATTAAAATGGAAGAAATAATATATGCATTAATCACCCAAAAAATGTTGGTGCAATAGGCACATGAAAGTCCTTAATAAGCCATACAGAGCCACACAAATATATACCTCTTATTGTTATCTCATGTAGGTTTATCAGATTTTCACAGCAAACTGAAAGCTTCTGGGAGACAGAGACTGCTCATTTTCCAGAGTATCTACCACAGAGCCTAGAATATAGTAGATGCTCAATTTATGGCTTGTTGACATATAAATACATGTCATCTCTTTCCCAGTACTTAATGGGACTGAGTCATGCCATCATCTCTAAGCACAGTGATTTCCTATAGAGAAACAAAGATATGGAGTTGGGAGAGTTTGAATACTAATTTGTTATAAGTGCTATTTAGAGCATGTTATAAAGCAAGGACTCTTTGTGGAAAATCCAGCAGCGGGAAGGATGAACCAGAGGAGGGGTAGGTGTATAAACTCGCTGGCGGGAGGAGAGAGTATTAGTCCATGTCCCAAGCAGAGTTGGCACCCTGGCCCATCCAGGCACTCTTATGATAACACAGATGCGCTCTCGGCCAGAGCCCAGTCTCCTTCCAGAGCTCTTTTCTCTCAGAGAGTCACCTGCCCTTCCCCAGCCAGTCATGCCCTTGCAAGTTTTCTCAACATTATTCCTCTCAGCACTTCTGTTGCTGGCTGTTAAAATGGAAACCTTTTATGGTGTATATAAGCCAGAGGTGACACAATTAAATGAAACTATTTGTCATATAAAATTTACATCAGCAAGAATTAACCGTCAGATAACTTAGGATTGACAGCCTCTACTGAGTCATAAAGATTCTCAATTAGTCTTGTGAAGGGTATTCTCATAGTTTCTAATAAACTCCACTCCCAACCTAAGACTTACTTTTCAAAAGTGCCCAAAGGAGAATGTCAAGGATGAGCTTGCTGTATCCCCTTCCAAAAGTTGAATGGTGCTAACTGTAGAAAGTGCAGCATACGAACACTCAAGTCTTACCTCTGACTGCTTTCACTGTGTGACCTTGGGCCCAGTGCGCCACTTCTGACTTTCAGGTAATACTACCCATTAGTCCTCATGAAGCTATTTTTCTTAGTTAGCAAAATTTGTTTTAAAGCAATTTTAGGTTTACAGAAAATGGAGTTTCCATACACCTCTCCCTCCTTTATCCCCTCAGCTTCTCCAATAATTAACATCGTGCATTCATGTGGTACACTTATTACAATTGATGAATCAATGTTGATACATTATTACCAACTAATTTCTATAGTTTACATTAGGGATTGCTTTTTAGGTTGTATAGTTCTATGAGTTTTGACAAATGTCTGATGCCATTTCTCTGCCATTACAATATTATACAGAATAGTTTTGCTGTCCAGAAATATCCACTGTGCCTGGAACAAGTTTGAGCATTAAATAATATTATAAATGGGGTATATTTTTACCCGTAAAACTCTAGGTAATTGTCAGCTTGTCAGTGATATGTTTCATTCATTCATTTATTTAACATAATACTAAGTACTGGAGACACAAAAATGAATAGAGCACAGTGCACCTTTGGTAGGCACTGGAAAATATGCATATTAATGACAGCCATAGATATGTGGCAGTCTTTACAACAGAGATCTCTAAAGTACTAATAGAAAAAGTTAGCATGAATTAAATATTAATGGTGCAGCATGCGGAGTTACATGTTTATTATCATTTTATATCATTAAACCCCCACAGCCACCTATGTAATAAATGCAATTTTCATGCACCTTCTACATATGAGGGTCTAAGAGAGGCCCAGTGGCTTCCTCTATTGGAAGCATATATGAGCTTCAGAGAAGAACTGAGTTTCTAAGCAATTTGGGGTCCTGGGCACAGGGAAGGGTAAGTAAGGGCCTGCATCACAGGAGCAAAGGGAAGGGGGCACAGTGAAGTCACTGTGCATACATGCTCAAGTGTCTGAGTATAAACTTGCTGGCAGGAGGAGAGAGTATCAGTCCATGTGCATGTGCTCAGACATCAGGCAAAAGGAGGTGATAGCATGACATGAGGCTGGAGGAAAAGGCAAAACCCAACTCATGATGGGTCTTGAGTTGCTGCTGAGTCAGTTCTTTATTCGATAGGCAGGGGAATGTATGGAAGATTTTTATGATTTGTTTAGCCTTTTGGAAAGATTATTTTAGAGCATATTGTAGAACAGGTTGAAAAGCTAACAGAAGACTGATGATAAGACTCAATGTATTGCATAACATTTAATAAACATGTATTATGGGCAGGATTGTGCCAAGAGCTTTGTGTGAAGAGCCTCGCTTATTTGTCTTTCCATTTGGGGCCAGGCAGCAGACAACAGACTTTACTCCAGGGGGCATGGAAAGGCTGAGACACATTTTAAAGATGTTAAATAAACCAAAAGGTTAAGGCTTAGGGACAAGTACAGACTACAAGAGTTCATGATTAATTGTTGGAGGGAGAAATATTAAGTAGAAACAAGAGCAAATCACAACTCTGCTAAAATTGAGAAATAGAAACCTCAGAACTGGGGCAGCTTTAGTGCCAATAGCTCAGCAGCAAAGGGTTTAGCCATACATGAGTGACCTCAGTTCTGGGCACCAGTCAGGATGCTGGTGGACATCAGCTTGAATCAGCACTTGGCACAGCACACGTCTTTGTCAGCATCAGCACTGTGGTCAGTGATATGGGCAGCCAAGCAGGGGAGACATTGACACATGTAATGTTGGGAGATAATACTTTTTAATACTTCTCAATTTATTTTTTATTTTTCAGGGAGTTATTTTATCATCATCAACAGCAGCATCCCTCTAATATTAAATATAGAACAAAAGAATGTGGCTAATTATCTCAGAAAATAAAAGACCAGGCTATGGCTAGTTATTGTAAATCTAAATCACATACAAATGCACATAGAGAAAGTGTCTTGAAAATCATAACTTTCAATTGCAGGAGCCAGGATGAAGGACATTTTTATTATTCTAAAAATGTTGACTTAAAGACTAAGTAATCATAACCTCATAGAAAAGATCTAATATTTTTTTAAATAAATACTAGATTGGAAAGGGCATGCAAAATATGTGAAAACCGGGTAGGCTTTTTAAATTTTTTAAATATTACCAGTTGGTATAAGAGCTTACCCTTCCAAGAGAACGTGAGTGCACTAGGCCAGGAATTCCAATGACTTTTGGAGCAGCCTTTTGTCGCAAACTGATGGGTGATGGTCTATACTATTCTTCATCCCTAGGTGGGATAACTGAACACATGCTCTATGTCAACTCCAAGAGTCCCCATTAGGATTAAGTTCCAGTTACAGAGGATACTTGCTTGATAACGCAGCCCTTATTGGCTTTCCTGCCTTCTGTGTTCACTCCCACTTTTCTAGTGATGTTTCCTGAGATCATTTCCCAAATAAGTTACTCCCACTACAATTCTTGTCTCTAGATCTGATTTGATTGAGAAAGAACCCAGATAAAGACACCTTGTGACATGAGTTAAATAAATACATCTATCATAGTAGGGAGAGAAAGATGAAGAGAGTTCCTGGACATAAATTCATGTGAACATTAACTTTCTCTGTGATAACAGAAAACAAGGCCATCTTTGCATAAAATAAGGAATGGGTGGAGTTGCATAAGAGCTGTTGTGAGGAACAGATGAGGATACCAACTGGGACCATGTAGGAAGATCACAAAACAGCACTTAAAATTTAGCTAAAGTTGGAAACCACACCTGGACCATCATGTGTTTTCATCCTACCTATAGCATCCAGCCATCTGGGAGCTAGAGCAGAGAAGCAGATGGTCAAAGTTGCAGCATAAGACCCATGAAGTGAGCTAGCTGGGCATGTTCACAGCAAGAGAATGACTGGAGTGATACACAGTGGCCCAGGAAAGACTAAAAAGCCATGACTGGAGGGACAGAGGAAGGAGCAGAGAGAAGATTGAAGAGTTTGAGTAAACGAGAAGAAGCAAGAAGGCTCGAGAGACAGGAATTTTTGTTCAGGGATTGGTGAAGCTAAACATAAAATTTTAGATATGGATCAACTCTCAGGTGTGACAAGGACTGGGACATGGTGGCTATGGGAAGATAACGTTGTCAATGTCTTAAACTAAACAATCTAATGTGTGTGGTCCAATGACCATGAATTAAAACTGACCCATGGATACTGTAAAAGACTCTTGAGCCTTCAGAGGAAATAAAGGATGTCCTTTTTCCTCTTTCTTTTTTTCTTTGCCCTCTTCTCTATCTTCTCCCCAAAAGTGAGTGTTCAGATTAGAAGCTATGACCCATTGGTCTTTCAGTTTGACCACAGGCAGGAATAATACAGGGAAGCAGTAAGAAGTCATCACATAAAAAGAATTCCTGCCCAGAGTGTTGGACAACATAAGCTCTAAAACTTCTTCTATCTCTGATTGCCTGGTCTGCAGGAACTTGTTCACCATCAACTAAATGTAAACCATCTGAACTCATGAGCCACATGCTGTTCTATCACCTACACACAGGGAATGCTCAATAAATTCATGTCATTGGGGTGGACAAAATTTTTCAAAAGCCCTGGGGTTCACAGAAACGAAGGGCAGCTCAAATCAGATCAACTCTGCACACACATTTTAAACAGAAGAATGTTCCCTCCAGACACTCGTCTGCTTCTGTCTTCAGAGCTTTGAAATAATCAGCAAATCTAGCTGATGCCTATCCCTGTGGCTCAAGGCACATCACTAATGTCATAAAGGCACTTCCCTTCCCTACTCAAGCGTGCAGCATTTTGTAACAATAAATATGGCTAAAAGAACAAAAGTCCTGTCAAGTTCCCCACCACTACCACCACCACGGTTGACAAGGTCTTGATTTGTGTGTGTTAAGGCTGAGCCCTACTCCCTCTTCATTAATTACACATCAGTGACACATTTGCCTGTGTAGCTCTGGGGGCTGGTGACAAAGAGCAGAGGAAGCTGCTTCTTAATGACCTTGGCACACCTGTCCCTGGAGGCCATGGGAGCCTGTGCAAGGACAATTATAAATACAAATACTACAGCAAGCTTGTCTAAACTGACAGAGAAAATGAAACCTCTGCTCCACAGGAAGGAAATTGGCGATGGTGTGTCTTCAACTTGCTTGCCAGAAGGTTAAGAGATAAACAGCTATCTGAAAAAAGAAGTTGAATTAGTATAATATGGTCATCATCATCATCATTTACATGCCTATTATACTTTTAAAGTTAATATTTTTTATCAGATACCTTCTTTTATCCTATTAAGGCAGAAATTGTTTTGTCTTATATACAGTACCTAAGTCAGGGCCACCCACATAGCGCTCTATAAATATTTAGTGTATACATAAATAAATAAACTAATACAAGAATGGTGAAGTAAGACAAGCATTATCACTGTGTCAAGTCTCAGATGAAAGAACTGAGGCACAGAATGTTTGAGGACTTGTTCAGAGCGTCACAGCTAATGGGCAAGGCCAGAATTCAGGGCCCATCTTTCTGCTTCCCAGATCCATGTTCTCTCCACTATACGTACTTAGAAGTGAGTTTTGCCTGGGTGTGACCATTAAGAATACACATGTCACAGAATTTCTTCTTTTCTACCTCCCCTCATCTTCAATGGTGCATGTTTATAGAAAGCACTGAACTCTATTGACCCCCACAAATGGAAGAGTTTTGTCCAGTCACCAATCCCAGCAGATGGCATAGTGATTCATTGCTGGCTGTGGCTTTTGGGGACCTGGCTCTTGAGGACCATCACTCAGAGAGCTCTCAGCCTGAGGCCTTGGATGGTGCCATATCGATGGAGCTTCCCAAGCCTTGGTTAGATACAGCATAGAGGGACCAGCTTACTGCCCCACCTCTGCTGTTTCTTTCCTTAGCCCAGGAAGGATGGAATTTCTACCCAAGCTGATTCTGTCCTTTCCCTACTATGGTTCTTCCAGGCTATGCAGTACCATGACACTCTGGAATTCCCCACCTGCTCTGAACAGCAAACCTTTGCCCATCAGCATCCCCAAAGGTAGTCAGGGTCCACTCATTATACCCCAAAAGCTCATCAAATTGTCATTGCTCATCTGGGGTCACTTGGCCCTTTAGCCTCTAGCATGCATCTAGTCTACATTATTCAAGATGTGGAATGTTTAATATCTATAATCACGTGGTTTGGTCTATCAACACAGTAATCTTGTTTTGATAATCATATTTGGTGACCACTTAAAGGTAACTTGATTGGGGCTGTTATTTGTAAATGAGGGAGCTGAAATGTGTGCATTAGAACTCGTGGAGCCCTAGGACTATGTTCCAGTGGACTAGAATAGTATACTAGGACCAGAGTAGGTAATAAAGGGTATCAATATCTCATCTTATTTCACTAGAGAGAATGTAAATGTGGTGGAATGTGTTTATTCCCACGTTACTGGTGTGTGTGTTTTGAATAGAATAAACAATTACTTTAAATTCTTGGCCTGGAACAGTTTCCTACACTATAGTAAGATAAAGTCTGTCAAAAGTTGTTGATAGTTGATTAAGCAGTGTCAATACTGTATTGGATTTTTTTATTATAGTTAGGCTTTCTCTGCTCCTCTATATTCCTATAGAAGCATAGCTATGCCTTTCTGGTCTTCTATTGTCTCCTACAAGTAAGTGGAGACTCACTAGGGATTCAAGCAGTGCCCATTATGCTGCAGTCTTTTCAAATCCAGCATCAGGGCCTGCAAAATTGATCTTTCTGTTGCTTTCCTTGTATGTGTTTCAGATCCACATCAACCAAAAACACTGTACATGAGGGTATAGGCAAAACTCCCATGCATAACAGAATGCAGTACTACTAACAGACTGCCATCAGGGAGATGTTTAATTGTGTTACCTAGGATCTATTCTAGTGCCATTTTTCTATCCAAAGGGGCAATCTGATTTCAGTTTAGAAATCTTTGGGGAAGTTCCCATCACCTGAGATTGACAGTGCCTAAGTGCACAGAAGGAAGTAGGACACATAGCACTCATATGCAGAAAGACAGAAACAGCACATGCCCCCAGAAAAGATGGACATTTTTAGAATACAAAATGTAAGGACCACCCAGGCATTTAAATCATATTTGTCAAAATGAGCAATAGTTATTAGATAAACCAGAAAGAAACTACCCTTAAAAACATGTTTGACAAAAGATCTGAAAAACAAACTTTAAGCAATTATATGAGGGAATAGAGAATTTTCAAAAGCAATATACCAACTTAGACTAACAATGTAATTCCAGGTTTGCTATTTTCCAGATGTTTTTTCACTCATCTGGCAGGTGCTCTAGTTCCTAAAGTATTTGTGCACTGATGCTTGGATATATGGTGAGACTTCTGGATCTCTTTTTCTTCTGTAAATACTGAATGAATAAATGACTCATGGGCAGGGAAACCTCTTCACACATGTGACCTTAGGGTTCACGAGGCCTCTTTCTATATAATTTATGGATCTCCCCTTTAAATTAAAAGTTCTAATGAGAATTTACTTCTCCATGACCCCTCTCCTGATGAGAAACTGTGGCCACTCAGGGGCAGTCTGGTCTAGAAACATTAAGAAACATAATAGACCTCATGATGCTCTTTATACACACTGGGAGAAAGAAATCAGATGACACTGATGTTGCTCAAAACCTTCATGGCCTACCCCAACTGGCACGGCTCAGTGGTTGAGCATTGACTTATGAACCAGGAGATCACAGTTCTATTCCCAGTCAGAGGGTTGCAGGCTTATCCCCCATGTATGTTGTACAGGAGGCAGCCAATCAATGATTCTCTCTCTCCCTCTCCCTTACTCTCAGAAATCAATAAAAGTATACTTTAAAAAAACTTTCATAGGCTAGACTTCCTTTGATATGACTACCTTTTTTCAATCCGCTTACAGTTCAGCTACCTGTTGTGAACAGTATAACCTATGATCCGGAAGAAATCATTAACACTTTTTTTTTATCCAAAGGGGAGAGCTTTTGATGTTTCATTTTGGGGATAATTTATTTTCATCTTATTGATTCTTATCAGTTTTTAATAAATGGCCCTTGCCAGTGAGCACTATTTAAGTCCCTAGATGGATTCTGTCACTCTCAACATTTTGGCATCAATAGATCACTTTCCTTTATGTATGCACTCCACTTGGCTGAGTAGCTCCACATCCAATTTAGATATGCCACAGGAAAACAATTCCCTTACCAATGGGGGAAATGAAGGACACCATCTTTAAACAAGTAGCTCAAAAGCTATACACATGTGGGAAGATAAAAGGAAAGTTACCTTCATCAGGTAGGCCACGTGGACAATGTTTTATGGATCTGATTCCCACAAATTGCAGCCATTGAGAAATGTCAGACAAAAGGCTTCCTCCACTCACTTGTCAGAGAAGAGGACTGGCTGATAAAAGGAATTTTTTTAAAAATATATTTTATTGATTTTTCACTGAGAGGAAGGGAGAGAGATAGAAAGTGAGAAACATCGATGAGAGAGAGACATCGATCAGCCGCTTCCTGTATGCCCCACAGTGGAGATGTGCCCGCAAGCAAGGTACATGCCTCTGACCGGAATCGAACCTGGGACCCTTCAGTCCACAAGCCGATGCTCTATCCACTGAGCCAAACAGGTCTCGGCTAAAAGGAATCTTGGTGCTATGGTTAGCAAAAGGAAAAACTAAACTCTATTCCCATCAACCTGTAGTAATTTCCTCTTTAACTCCTGTCATCTGTGTTTCCTTCAGACATCTCAGAACACCGAACAAAACCCACCTGAGGTCGCAAGCTTCCCCACAGGAATGGTCCTGGTGTGAGGTGAAGTTGGAAATGGGGACACTGCACATGTGATACGAAGTATGGTTCTCTCTATGCAAGCATGCGGTTGTGAATTTTAGTCACTTGTCATTTTCTTCTTGACCATTTTATTAAAAATATATACTCAAATAACAAACAACACAAAATGTTCTACTTGTAAATTAAAAGTGATTTTTGTTCGCCTCTGATGTTGAAGCTTTAGTGCTATAGAATCCCAAGGTGATCTTATGGGAACTAGAGAAAGACTTGGAAATCAGGAGAGACAGAAGGAAAACGGAAACAACTGCAGAGGCCAGAGTTGGAATCCAGCTTCTCTTCTTGAGGTTTCTCTTTTGCTCTCCCTTTCCCTTCTGGGTCTTGTCCTTCGAATGGAGGGTCAGGGAATGCCTCCAGCACTCTAAATGGAAATGTGGGAACCAAAGCAGACTCAGAGTTAAAAATGAGTCAAGGATTACAGGGGAAAGAAAACAACGACGTGGATACTCATGGTACCCACAGATGTCATCACAGTTGGGAAGCAGAAAACAAGAGACAGTAAGATTGCAGTGGAACAAACTGTGACCTGAAGCTGGAAGAGCCAAGTGAACTTTCCAATAGACACCTTCTCCTTTAGTAGACATTATACATCAGCCTCTGCCTCCCAGCAGCTTGCTGGCAGCAGATGCAGCCGCAGGCCTTGTCTCTCGATCTAAAGCGACTTCCAGCTCAGCAGAGTGTGAAGGATGAGAGGAATTCTGTTTTTCAGACCAGAGTCCTGAATTCCATGAAAGCTTTGTAACTGCCAAGTCCTCTGACCTGAGACGTAGAACTTTACCTCTGAGCCTCACTTTTCCCAACTACAAAATGGTAATCTCGGCTGCTTTTTTGTGTTATTCAAACAGCAATCTAAAAAGTGTTTGCAGCCAGGTGTTTGCGTTATCATAAGAAATCAATAAACATTCCTTCCTCTTTCTTACTCTTCAAGACTAAGCTCTGGATGCAAAGTAGCTCCGTTCTCTAATTTTATAAAATTTCTTTGCCAAGAACAATTGATAAAAAACAAACAAACAACAACAAAAACACTGAGCCAGGAACCCCACACACATAGGGCTAGGCCTCTGATTTGCAAACATTTTTTTTTAAATAGCTTAATGTGTTGTTTGTGTGTGTGTGTGTGTGTGTGTGTGTGTGTGTGTGTGTGTTTAAATATTTTTTATTGATTTTTTACAGAGAAGAAGGGAGAGGGATAGAGAGTTAGAAACATCGATGAGAGAGAGACATCGATCAGCTGCCTCCTGCCCGCCCCCCACTGGGGATGTGCCCGAAACCATGATACATGCCCCTAACCGGAATCGAACCCGGGAACCTCCAGTCTGCAGGCTGACACTCTATCTACTGAGCCAAACCGGTTTCGGCAAGCTTAATGTTTTTTTAAAAGAAATCTTATGTATAATGCACAAAGATCTAACCAAGTTCAAACCTGACTATTTGCCTTTCTACTCATCTGCATCCAATCTTACCAGGGAAATTCATAAGCAGAGTTCAAAGATCTTGGACTTGATGTCTCTGCTTCCTCTCTTTAGCCTGTGAATACTAGAACCTTGAAAGGCCAGCCATGAGTGAATGTGGTAGGTGTGTGTGTAGACGGTCCATTCCTCCACAGCTTGATTCAGCAGAGTGCAGTGTTTGTATTCACCTCATGTTTGCTATAGACAAAATTGTGCATAAGCAAATGAAAAATGCACAATGTTCCAATCATCCCCTAATAGTTCAATCATGTTGGAACAAATTTGTATTTCAAAACAAGTGTTATAGCAGAACTGACTGTATCTAGAATTTTTAGGCCCTTGTTTCTCACCCTCGCCCTTCAATTCACTTGCAGAATAAATTATCCTAAACACAAATTTTGTATTTTGTTTTCACAGATAGTCCAGAGGAATGTTTCAGATTATAAATGAAGCAGGTGTCTACAGGACAGAGAGATTGTGGTTTGTCCAGAGCCCTATCAAAGTTCCCATAATGAAGTATAAGTGAGCCTGATCCTGAAGAACAGAATAAAGTAGATAAGGGTAGACAAGCAGTGGGAAAGTGTGAGCCAAAGGATAACCAAGATGCAGGACCAAGCTCTGCACCTCTGGAAACAAGTCTTATTTCTGAAAGGAGTCAAGTCATCCAGGATCATGCAGCAGGAGGCCCCATGGCTGCCCAGATGTTGACTTGAGGACATGTCCCTGATGTCCCTGGCAGTTTTGTTTAACTTGTTAGAATATCATCTATGACTTTACCTAGATCTATCTTTTAAGCCTCTGCCTATCTTAAGGAACATTGTCATGCAAGAGCTAAGCAAGAGTCAACAGCACAGTAAATAGGACATTCGTTCTCTGTGTATTTAATTGAGTAATCACTGTGTTCAGTGTCACCTAAGTAGGAAAATAAGACTAATACCCCATTTGCAAGGATCTGGCCATCACTCCAAAGCCTCTTTGGAGCTCACTGCCAGCGAGTGCTATCTTCCAGAGCCTCTCCACTCTGTGTTGACAGCTGCTTCCTCTACCAACCAGTGTTTTCTACTATTGGTATTTGGAGTGGTATAATTCTTTATTGCGCAGGACTTTCTTGGGCATTTTAATACTAGGCTAATACTTGCCAAATGCTACCAGTGCACCCAGTCACTGTAAACATCCAAAATGCTCCCCCTCACATGTTCAAACACATCCACAGGGACCAGGAGCCTCTCTGGATGGCAGCCATTGCCAGCTAGCCTCTCTCTCAGCCTTGTCCCTCCTGCTCCCTGAAGACTTCCTGAAACAAACACTCAAGTTGTTCTCAGGAGAGACATGGAGAAAACACAACTGTGTGGCTGGGGCAGGGGAAGACATTACAACTGGGGAAAGAGGAGACAAATAAGAAAACTTTAAGGGCTCTTCACATGTTTCCTCACTCTTATAACACATAAAATTTTACTACCATTGAATCCTTAGAGCAATCCTATAAAGTGGGTTTGATAAGAAAATTGAGATAGAAACATGTTCTTGGTTTGCCCACTGATTTGAGCTTAGAATTCATTTGTCCTAATTTTCCTTCCCCTGCCTGTTTCACTAGCACTCGCTGCTATTCCCTAATGCTGGGAAAAGAGCCTGAAATCTCTTTCACTAGCAGCTGGCTCCCCTGTTTCAGGTTCTGTGGTAGCTCAAGTTTGTCACTGATGCTATTCACCAAATATTTCCAGGTCTACACTTCCAGGGGCACATGGTGGTATTATAATTTCAGCCCATCTCTCAGTCTTCAAGGCTGCACGACTAGTTGTGAGCATTGAATGGTTAGTTCAAGAAATTCACTGTTTGTTCTAACATAACAACTGGCACCATTCAGGATGGGGGCTGTTCTATAGTTTGGGTCCAAAGGTAAAAACAAACAAACAAACAAAAACAATGGAGCAGAAGCCACAGCTGGCCTGAAGTGAACCAATAATGTGAGCAAGAAAAAAGTTGTTAGTTATCATAAACAACTAAGATTTGGGAGCTATTTGTCACTGTAGCCTGGTATATCCTATCCTGACTAAATACTGAGGACATCTTGATGGAACAGAAGAACTCCTTAGATAGCCCCAATCCCTTACCAACTAGTTCCTCCTCTAATTTTTTATTTGTATCATTTCACCTCTCTCACCAACCCCTCTCTTTAGAAGTATAAGTAGAACTGGCTCCAATATATTTTTCTTTCTTTTTGTTCCTCTCTCCTCTGTTTGATTGCCAGTTTAAAAATAGCAGACAATGGACCTCATTAAATTCTGCCTACCACAGAACCTGGCACAGAGCAAATAATACAGAAATATTTGTTAAATAAATGACTTTCACAATCTAGTGTCTCAAACAAAAGAGAGAGAAGCTATCCAAGACAACAATTTTTTCCTTCATAAATGCTGGGAAGAATAAAGAGTAAGAAGACACAAAAGTGGGAGGGAATATTTGTGGAAATATAATACATGCAGAGAAGTTTGAAAAGTTAAAGGGTATTATAAACATATAATCTATTCCTACCATAATAGTTTTTATCACCAAAAAACTCATTAGTTACAGCATATCCCATAAGTTATGATACTTCATCAACTATCAAACAAGACATTTTATCTCTTCTTTGGTCTATGGTCAACAACAAGATAATTCAGCTCTTAGTTAATATCTGATGAATCCCAGGATGACTCCAGAGGAAGCCACTCAATAACCCAATCGCTGATTACACTTTCATCCCACTCAGCTGTCCCAGATCCACTGCCTACAAAGTGAAATATGATATTGATCCAGCATGGCATTATTCAGTTCCCATGAACCTTTGGGGGCCATTTACTGGCTGATAGATTAACACAAGTGTAATAATCGCCTGGAGTACACTGCCAAGTGTGTGCACTGCTTTAGATGCTGTACTGAGCACCCAAGGAAATTGTTTTCTCCTTAGGATGTGGGTCATATAATCACATTTAATAAAACTCAAACAAATGCTGGGGAAACAGAGCAAGGAAAGCATGCTGAAGCTATGTTCTCTTGGTTTAAGAGATCTTATTTCCTTCCCCTTTTGGGGGCTACTATGAACCATAATAAGAGCTTAACCCGAGGCTAAAATAATAGTAGTTTTAGTGCAAAGGGAAAATTGTGCCAGGCATCAAGTTACACGAGTTCACATGCATTTCCCTGGAAAGGTGATTCAGTGATTGAGAGCAGGGACTCAAGAACTACTCAGGTCTGACTTCAAATCTCAGCTTGCTGCTGATTAGCTGAGCGAGTTACTTGACCTCTCTGTGACTGTTTCTTCATGTGTGAAGGTTCCTGGCTTATGCTAAGGAACATGTTCTTAAATAGCAGCATGCTGTCAAAGAATCATTGTTAGCCATCAAATATTTATAGAGACTTACTATGTGTCAAGCTCTCCTCTGGGCATTGAGCCATGGTGGGACTGTCACTCACAGCCAAGTTGGACAAAATGATGGAAGAAATACCCAAATGCATTTGTGTGTGTGTGTGTTCATTTAGTGATGGTCCCACCACTGAAATACGTCCTTGGACTCTCTACCCTAACTCTTCTACCTCACCCAAGTAGATTCTCCCTGGGTAGCATGCTACAAACCTTTTCATATTCTCATACCAATTGTTTTGACTTCTATTCTTTGAGATCCATTCCCTTTGTTCAGTAGCAGCAAGCAGCACTGGTTAACTCGGATGACAAATACAGAGTGGAGCAAAAATGGGGTTTACATTGTCAGTATGTAAAACAGAGTTTATTCTTATATCATTATTTATTTTTTATTATATTATTTTCTATAAGAACAACTGCAGACCTACTTTTGCCCCACCTTGCAGTTCTTCTCCTGAAGGAAATAGAATGGGAATCAGTAGATGTCCCATAGGCAAGTTCAAACTAAGGCCTTATGGTGATGTTGGATCCATTTCTAAACTGGAGCACAGATTGGACTAAAGGAACTCTTCCAAAATCTAAGATAATGCAGTTCAATATGCTAAGATCACATTCTTGGAACTAGATCTGATTGCTTGTCCTTAGTCACATTAGAAGGAAAATTCATTTGACAGAATTGAACTTTGGAGCAAACCTACTTTCAGCATTCCTTCATCAACCATTACATATGGCCACCCAACTCAGTATGTCCCAAAGTGGCCAATTTGAACTTGGCAATGTCAGGAGCTTCCTGTTTCTGTATGTTGTTCTGGTAACAGGAGAAAGGACTTTCTCTCTGTGATTTATGAGATTCCACATAGAGTAAAATCAGAAAATTAGTCTGAGTTCAACACAGGAATGCTATCCACATAATCAAGTGCAGCCAACTTTAAGTCTCCTCATCCTTTCCCTCCAAATATCCAATTGTCAAATCCCCATCCATGTTATATAATGCTTTATTTTTTTTTAATTTTTCTTAGAAGCTTCTTTTTAAAAACTTTAAATTTTGTTTTTCAATTACAATTTACAGTCAGTATTATTTTGCATTAGTTTCAGGTATACAGTATAGTGTTTAGACAATCACATACTTTACAAAATGTTCCCCCTGGTATTACCAACCAGGCACCATTCATAGTTATTACAATATTATTAACTATAGTCTCTATGCTGTACTTTACATCCCCATGACTATTTTGTCATTACCAATTTGTTCATTGTAGCATTATTTACAATTGTCAAGATATGAAAGAAGCCCAAGTGCCCATCAATAAATGAGTGGATAAAAAAGCTGTGGTACATTTATACAATGCAATATTACTCAGCCATAAAAAAGAGTAAAATCTTACCATTTGTAACAACATGGATGGAACTAGAGGGTATTATGCTAAGTGAAATAAGTCAGTCAGGGAAAGACAAATATCATATGATTTCACTTATATGTGGAATCTAAATAACGAAATAAACAAATAAATAAAATTGAAACAGAAACTTACACAGAGAATAGACTGGTGGCTGCCAGAGGGGAGGGGACTTGTGGGACTGGAAGAAAACGGTGAAAGAATTAAGAAGTTTTGCAATTTTCAAATTGATCTCCCAGTTCCTCTAAGCCTGTCTATTTTTCCTCTCTTCGTAGATAATATATTTGAGAAAAGTACAGGCATACTGTCCGCTCTTGGCCTCCCTTTCACTCTTTGCTCTTCAAATGATGACAAGATGTTTCCCATTCTCACGTCAAGGCCACTAAGTGTATCCCATATGTGTTTTTAGATTGCTGCTCAGCCCTCCTCAGTAAATCATGCTCACATACCTTCAGTGAATCCCTCCCAAAACCCAGGATTTTGTTTATAGTCCCAATGCTAAACGTATCCCTGTCAATCTAGAGATACATTCTTTAAGTTTCTATTACAGAGTTTAGCTATAAATCAAAGCAGAAAGATTGAATATTAGTTGGAAGGTAAGGTGTAGACTATACTTTTAAAAAAGAAATGTAAGATATTTTAGTACCTTTGCTATTAGAAATTATCCAATAGAAAATGAGAAAATTAATAATATAAAGTGAGGATGTCTTTGCAGGAACAAATTCCTCACAAAGCCAAGAATTCACAAAAAGCAATCAGTTGGGGGGAGGGGTAATCTTTTCTTAGAAAAATGAAAAATCTTAACCTGAAAGCTTTTGATATCCTAACCTGAGTAATTCTTTTAAGAATTTTAAATGTTCACACACACACACACACACAACAACAACAACAACAACAACAACAACAAAAACCCCACAACTTTAATTTTTACCCTAGTTTCTTTCAATGTGTTTGTATACAAAACATCTAACCAACTCACCCTTCAGGTTCCACATGAAATGATTGCTTTCAAACTGAGGAGAGTAAAGGTTCAAATCCCCAAACACTGACTCATAACAAAACAGATGGAGGCCAAGCCTCTGAAGTCTCAAGTTCACTGCACTAGTCTGCAAATGCGTTACCAGCACTCCTCTTACTCTTAGGAGAAATCAGATCAACAGTTCTTATCCTCTTTTGTAACCACTGGTGTATATTTTCAAACATTTACATTCTTGAGCTTTACCACAGTCTTGATGAATCAGAATCTCTTGGGGAGAGTGGACACAGAAGGGCAGAATGCAGCTGTATGCTTTTCTGTTTGTTCATTTGCAAACTCCCCCAGTTTTCTTATGTGCACTGAAACTCACATCCTGAATAGAGAAGCATATACAATGGGTTTTATTTCCATTTGTTTTCATTCTTGCTTTTAACAGGCACTTGTTATATACCTTCTGTGTGCCAGGCTCTGTGTTTGTGTTCGTTTTTTAAGATTTTTTTAATTGATTTTTAGAGATAGAGGAAGGGAGAGGAAGAGAGATGTGAGAGTGAACCATACATTGGCTGCCTCCTGCACACCTCTCACTGGAGATCAAGTCTGCAACTCAGGTACATGCCCAGACCCGGGATCAAACCAGCAACCTTTAGGTGCACAGGATAACACCTAACCAACTTATCCATACCAGCCAGGGCTTTGTTTAGTTTTTTAGCAACAAGTACACAAGGTTAAAATGCATAGGTCCATGCCCTCAGGCATTTATAATATAAACAGAAAGAAATGAGAAATAATTAAGGGCAAATCAATAGTGTGAAATCTTGTGACCAAGCTGGTCCGAATATGTTGAGGAATGACATCCAATCCTGGCTCAGGTTGGGGCAGGGCATAAGATACCTACAAAGGCCACGCATACCCTTGAGATGAGTTTTGAAGGATGAGCAAAAGCCAGTTAGGAAATGTCATGCAGAAATCTAAATAGAAGTATTTCCAGTTCTTAAACTAAAAGAATTTTATTTGTAATTCCTCATTTTATTGAAAAAGGCATATGTAAACTCCTATTTTTAAATTGTTTTTAGCTGAGTAATTGCTTTGATTTTTCTTTCACCAGCCCAGAACTAATAACCAAGGGCCTATTCCATTCTAAACAATGAGAGACATCAAAAGACAGTGGACAAAGGAAGGCTGGGGACAGTTGGGGGGTGGTTAAGGGGAGGGGAATATTAACTCCACCTTAAAGAGAGAAAAGAAACTTTTAGGTAGAGCCTAAAGAGCAAGACTGAAAGGCAGGGGAGAGGCAGGAAAGGCAAAATTTACATCTCCCATGGAAATATCCCACTCTGTCTATGGAGATCTGAGGAAAGGTAAGCTATACAGAAAGCAGTTTCAATGGGTTTGAAAATTCAAAGAATTAAGACAAACCCCTCCACAAGCCCTGCAAACATCCTGGGAAGCCCTGTTGAACTGGCAACTGGGCCAGAGTTGCTCCATGGAACTGAGCCCACATTATCCATGGTTACACAGCTCCAAGATCAGCTTGATTTTTCCAGAACAGACTTGGTTTTCACTGATTATAATAAACTGTATTGCAAAAGAGCTTTTTGTCAACAAACCTATTTTCCCAGATCAGTGTTGGCTACATTTAAAAATAAAACTTTGTTAATCTAGTTGCCAACAATTCCTCCCTAAGAAAAATTAATTATACATTAATAGAAATTTGGCTTAAAGGCTAATGGGAGTGAGGCTAACTCTCTGCTTTGGTTGAGTCACTTTTGAGATCCTCTGGGTTCTTCTTCTGAGGAAAGCTGGGAAATTGCCATAGCTTGGTTACTATAGAAATGAAAATACACAACTAACAGTTCAAGGCCCCCTCAGGAAACTTGGCAGGCTCAGAATGAGTGACTGAGGAGAATTTTTAAAAGGGCAGGGTTAAGGGAACCAACGAAGGAGGCAATTCACTCCCAAAGCTACACCCCTAGACCTGAAGAAACAGGAGGGAGCAGTTGCCAGGCTTCTGTGCATCCTCTCACTGAAGGAACCTTGCTAATGCCAACCATGGCATGGAAGGAACCAGAACAATAAATGCCATCACCATTAACATTTTGCCCCAGAGCTCCTTTCAGTGGCCAAACCAGAAACCAAAAAGCAAGCTAACCCACTAACACCAGACCACATAGGTGTTGAGAGAAAAACCAATTGGAAAGGGTAGAGGTTGGATTTGATGAGCCAACAAAGAACATCCATCCACACAGGATCAAAAATTGGCTTGACCAGACATGAAAACTGTCCATATTTGAAATCTATAGTCATATCCCAAATTTACTCAGACATAAGCCTCTAATTGGCCCTTTTTTTTTTTATCAGCCTCTATTATCTCACCTGGACTTTCAACTACCTTGATTTAAAACCTCCCAATAGAAAATTGCACAGCCTAGCTCCTCATTGATCATAATCCCACACATACAATGACCCATTCTACATCTTCAGGTTTATTTCCCACTATTTCTCTGTATATCCTGAGATTCAGGTAAACTGGACTTTTCACAGTTCCCCAAATAATGGCTTTATTTATTTGAGTGATATTCTTATCACTCAGAATCCAATTCACATTTAAGATCCATTTCAAATGTGAACTTCTCTATAAAGCCTGTCCTAATTGTTTAAGTTGGTTGTAATCGCTCTCTCCTCTTTCATAGCGCAGGACAAACTTCTATTTATTAAACATATGGTCTTCTTGTGTCCTGCAATGACTCTATGAAGCCCACGAGGTGCATAACCTCATCCATAGCCCAGAATGTTTTATATTCCTCAATCCCCCTTTCTATCTCTGAACCTCTAAGGCATGTGGGGTTCCCCTACATACGTATATATTAAACTTAGTTATTTCCTCTTGCTAATCTGCCTCATGTCTATTTAATCATTAGGCCAGCCGGAAGCAGCTTGAGAGTAAGGAGAAGTTCCTCTTCCACAGGATATCATGAGTGTGTCTCACCCTTATACCTCTAGTCTTAACCTGATGTCTTCTATATCATAGATAACCATGAAAGCCTTTATGAATTGTATTCAAATTTGTGATTACAAATTTAAAAGAGTTTTTTCCAATGAACAAAAAACAATCAGAAGATTTAAAGTTTCAAGAAGTAATTATTTTATTTTATTTTTTTCTTTATTGATTAAGGTATTACGTGCCATGTCCTTATCCCCTCACCTTCCCCCAACTCCACCCCGACTCATGCCTTCACCACCAACCCCCTCAAACTCCCTCCCCCTGGCCCCGGTGTCTGTGTCCATTGGTTAGGCTTATATGCATACATGTAAGTCCTTTGGTTGATCTTTTCTCTTTAGCCCCACCCTCCCCTACCTTCCCTCTGAGTTTGATGGTCTGATCAATGCTTCTCTGTCTCTGGATCTGTTTTTGTTCATCAGTTTATATTATTCATTATATTCCACAAATGAGTGAGATCATGTGATATTTATCTTTCTCTGACTGGCTTAGCATAATGCTCTCCAGTTCCATCAATGCTGTTGCAAATGGTTAGAATTCCTTCTTTTTTACTGCAGGGTAGTATTCTATTGTGTAGATGTACCATAGTTTTTTAATTCACTCATCCGCTGATGGGCACTTAGGCTGCTTCCAAATCTTAGCTATGGTAAATTGTGCTGCTATGAACATAAGGGTGAATATATCCTTTCTGATTGGTATTTCTAGTTTCTTGGGTTAGTTACAAAATCTAATGATCCCTCAAAATATCACTCCCTGTAAGTCTCGAGGAGTAATATTTTGAGAAAAATAAGATTTTGTAACTAATCCTTGAATGGTTTTGCCCTAAGCTCCTGCTTAATTGGAATGTGACTTCAGATTATATATTTACACAGAAAAATTAGACTACAGTGGTACCTCGAGATACGAGTGCCCTAACATACGAGATTTTTGAGATACGAGCCATCGAGCGAGCGATTTTTGCTTTGAAATACGAGCAACATTTGAGATAGGAATAATCGCACGGATTGGCCGGCTGCACACGACCCACCAGTTTACCGCGACTCGAGCGTCTCATAGTTTCCCACGCCTCAAGGTTACGGAACGAATTAAACTCATATCTCGAGGTGCCTCTGTATATTGAAAAATGTGAGTGTTTAAGTCCAAGTTCTTGTCTCCAAAAATGAAGAATGAAGTCTCAGTCAAAAACAGTTAGTGGAACCTAAGTTTATTGAAAGGATCTATGTGAATTAAAGTCTATAGTCCCACATGTCTATAAGCCACATGGGCTGTGAAAGGGGGAGCATCTCCTGCCATTAACCTAGCATGCCTAAAGTAGTTTAGTATACAAGCTAATTAAAGTCTAATAGTTTATGTGTGGGAACTCAGGGGATGTGCACCCCTCCATCCCCACCCTCCTTACCTTCCCAGCAGGAATATCAGCAATGTATTGTGTGCTATGCCTGGGAGAGAAGTGAAGAGAATGCACACTTTTTGTATATATGCTTGCCTCACTGCCATGTGATAGGTTATCTGCAGTTGTCTGTCTTAGTAACATCCATACATTTTAAAGTTCATGCCTCTATCCTCTAGAGTCTAGCACACCCTTCCTTCTCCGCCCAGTTGGGCTGTCTTAGTAACTCCCCCTGGTTGGATTTCTGATTTCACTTTCTCCTCCCATGGTCCCACCCCTATCTATATAATTTTTTTCTATCTCAATATCACACCCCAAATTAAATAACTGGTAGCATTACATATCATGGGGATTTTTTTATAACCCAGAAGTTCCCATGAATGCTACTTTAGGAGTATATATATCATAGGGACATGCCAGGTTTATCTAACCATTACTCTTTAGCTGGGAAAGTCCTTATTTAGGATGATACAGAAAACTGGAATAATCAAACAGTGCTCAGAGCGTTTGGAGTTACATTTATTTCGCGCAGGTCCAGAGGAAAATTTTTCTCAAATTCTGGGCCCCAACATGCAGGAATTTTACCTATTTATATGTTTTTACCTTCTTTGTCTCCCAAATATGGGTTGTTTCCCGCCTCTTCACAAGTTCTTAAAGGGCCCCTATGTGCTGAGACCTTGAGACCTCAACCAAAGACCTGGCCTGGTATCAGCACTGATAATTTTGTCCAGGGAAGGTTTAATGGCCTCTCTGAAGTGAGAATAGTCTCATTTTCCTTATTATTTAAGCAAGGAAACATTTACAGAAGCCAAATAGCAAGGTTAAAATTTCAAATAGCAGTTTTTATATAAGATGGATGCTTCAAGGAAAGGGGGCTAGGAGACCTATGCAGAACTAGGGCTCCATGCCAAGTGCCAGAATTTTTTATTAGACTCTGTCCCACTAGATTATCCGTGATTCTTGGCAGGCAAGAGTCATACTGAAGACTTGTCATTGACAATGACTAAAGAAAAAAATTTTTTAAGATTTAATAAGCACACCAGCTTCTTTAACGTGTGTGTGTGTGTGTGTGTGTGTGTGTGTGTGTGTGTGTGTGTGTTTGCTTAGGCATCTCAGGTACCTCCATTACAGCATAAAACTCCAGGCTCTTTTGAACATATTCCATTCCTCTTTTTAATAACCTTATTAGACAAATCAGGTTTTTTGGCAAAGCCAGGCTGAAAAAATTAGGCTGACAATGACTTGTGATATCCAATGACCAGGTATTGCAGAATACATGCTTTCAGGATTGCCAATCTAGTGCAATAATGAGAGGAAGGGTGCAAGAAGAATAAAATCAAGATATTTGCCTTGAGGGGTGTGTAATCTACATGAAGAGACAATGTGAACCCAGAATTCATCAGTGCATGACATAGCTCATAACCCAGAAGTAAGATGTTATTAAAGGATGGGGGTGATTGTTTAGGGTTAGAAGAAGGAGACTCTAGTCTCGGTTTGCTGTGCATTTTCAGAACAGTTGCCTAATCTCTCCTATATCTCTTAGGGGGACATAGGCAAGCTTAGGGATTGCTTTTAGAATTGGGGGTCTATGGAGAAACATGGGAGAAGGTACATTTCCATAACACAAGGAAGCCAGGTACAGTTACATTTCCATAAGATAATGAGGCAGCAACAGGTATATTTACATAAGACAAGGCAACTGAAAGTAGCCAAGAAAGGTCACATTTATAAAATAAAGAGAAAGAAGCCCTTCCTTCAGTAGGAAGGGGCGGGAGGGGGGACTTCCCATGTCCTATATGAGGTTCGACCTTTGAGCCCAAGAGTTACTGTAGTAACATGTCAAAGGGTAATAGTGACCAATCAGTGGGGATATCGGAGGCACTGGGAACTGCAGTCTTTATAAGCCATGGGGAAAGGAACCCAGTGGGACCCTTCCCCACCTCCCTACATGGGAGTCTATAGTATTGTTCTTCAATAAATCTTCACCTTTGCTATAGCATTTTTCTGTCCGTGGATTCATTCTTCGATTTTGGTGGACAAAGAATCCAGGTTCCAGTCCAAAAATTCTGTATCATTAGCTTCAAAGTCTTCTTTGGAATAGTACTTGCCTCTCAGAGACATTTCAAGGATTTAATAGGGGACTAATGTGTACAAATCTGCTAAATTGTAAATCTTGCACACATATATCCATTCACTTCACAGACATTTATTGGAAACCCACTGTATATTGAGTACTATCCCCAGCACCACAGGAGACAAAAATTTAAAAACTACAGTTCTTTTCCTCAAAGCGGTCAATGAAGTGTGATCCTACAGGGAAAAAGACTGGAATCCATGAGAGCTGAGGTAGTGGGAGAAATCAGGAAAGGCAAGTGAGTCCAGCCAGCCTGGCTCAGTGGTTGAGTGTCAACTTATAAACCCGGAAGTCACGGTTCGGTTCCTGGTCAGGATATATGCCTGGGTTGTGGGCTTGATCTCCACTGTGTGGTGTGCAGGAAGCAGCTGATCAATGTTCTCTCTCATCATTTATGTTTTTTAAAAAATATATTTTATTGATTTTTTTACAGAGAGGAAGGGAGAGGGATAGAGAATTAGAAACATCAATGAGAGAGAGACATCGATCAGCCTCTTCCTCAGACTCTTTATTGGGGATGTGCCCACAACCAAGATGCATGCCCTTGACCGGAATTGAACCTGAGACCTTTCAATCTGCAGGCTGATGCTCTATCCACTGAGCCAAACTGGTTTCAGTTCATCATTGATGTTTCTGTCTCTCCCTTCCTCTCCCTTCCTCTCTGAAATCAATAAAAACATATGGAAGGAAGGAAAGAAGGAAGGGAGGGAGGGAGGGAGGGAGGGAGGAAGGAAGGAAGGAAGGAAGGAAGGAAGGAAGGAAGGAAGGAAGGAAGGAAGACAGGGAGGAAGGCAAGGAGAGAGGGAGGGAGGGAGGGAGGGAGGGAGGGAGGGAGGGAGGGAGGGAGAGAAGGAAAGAAAGGTAGACAGAGCCTTCTAGTTCTTGTGAGATATGTCGATTATAGACAACTCAGGCAATAGAAAAGTTTTTTAGGCAAAGAGGCAGTATCTCCTGGGGATGGGCAAGCTGGCATGTTGTCCTGCCTTGGAGAAAGAAATTCAACTGTGTGTCTACTTCAAGATCAGGATTATTGAACTCAACCAATGCAAAGTAAAATAACTGAACAATTATTTCATTAAATTAGTAGTGATGTTCTAAGATAAATATATAGTAAGCAAAAGAATTTGCTGACTGTGCTTAGATTTGAAGAGTTCCTTACTCATTTTTGGCAAAAGGAATTAAGCTCAGAAATATGGGTGTATATTAAGAAATTAGTTGAAAAGGGAGATTTAGAGAACATTTGTAGTTCGGTTCCCTAAACTGACAAACAGCCTATCTCAACTGCTATTTTCCCATCATTTTCCATAGGAAGTGTCTGCCTAGGCCTAGACTCATGGTCGGCAAACTGCGGCTCGTGAGCCACATACAGTTCTTTGGCCCCTTGAGTGTGGCCCTTCCACAAAATACCATGGCCTGGGTGAGTCTATTTTGAAGAAGAAGAGTTAGAAGTTTAAGTTTAAAAAAATTTGGCTCTGTCCCAGAATTTATCTAAGGACGCAAGCACAGGTGGCCAAGAGTATCCTCTGCCAATAGGTTGGACTTATACGGATGACTCAATGCACTTATTAAATATTGGCCAAGCATAAATTACACAGGAGACAGACAGGCAATGCACAAATCACACGCGGTTTATTTACCAGAGTCCTGGTGGTTTCCAGACCTCGGCAGGCCACCCGGAGATCCACGCTGACAGACACACACACTGGACGTTGGACGTTGCAGCTGCAGCTCAGCGTCTTGTAGAGGCCTCGGCTTGTGGCTCATGGTTCGGACCCAGGGTCCAGGGCAGAGCTCAGAGTTCAGGCAGGATGCAGGAAGGGGAGCGGAGAGCGACCGTATGTGGAGGAGCAGACAAGTTGCTCTAGTCTCCTTCGGAGCCTGCTCTCTTTTATGTGCTCAAGCAGACATCTTCAGTGTGTCTTCAGTGTGTCTTATCAGCGGGTCCCAGGTGTTCTGCTATCTGGTCTTTACATGTGGGGTACAAACTTTTTTATCTCTTACATGCACATCTCTTTAAGGGCGTTCACACTTCATTCTACTCTCTAATATGTCACACCCAATTTCTTATTTTATATTTGTATTCTATCCTTATTATTATTACTATAACAGGCTCTCAAAAGAAATTTCAATCTTTGTACTGTTGATATTTGTCTCTGTTGATTAATGACCACTGCCCTCAAGAAACCACTCAGGAAGAATGCTTAGGCTTTATCTGAACTCAGTGGGAGAGCAGGTAGTGATCAAATATTGATGCTTGCCTCAGGCACTGGATGGCAGAGTAGGCACTCAAACCCTCTCTTTGTCAGCCCTGCTTAAATCCACCCCAATTCACTCTCCACACCTGAATGTGAAGAAGTGAGGTTCTGAATAATGGCTGATTGCTTTCACTGTCAATTTCCTTAGCTCAGATTCAGTAAAGCAGAAAAGCCCTAATATAAACTATAATATTCAAAGATTTTCAACTCAGCTTTTAACAAAGTAAACCATTGCTTTCATTAGAATCTCTCAGTAGTCCAACAAAAAATAGAGATCTTGTTTTTACAAGGATAACTATCTGAAGTCACAGATAAAAGAATGCTACTAACCTTGAGTCGTTCATAGTTTACTGGGAGAAAAACAGTATGAAACAAATAATAACAGGATAAACTAAGTACTATATAACAGCATTTTTCAGTCTCCCTTCCCCTTATTTTGCTTAGGTTCATTTGAACAGTAGCACAGAAAAGAAATACCAAATGCACTTCCTTATGTAAACAAAATCTATATATAAACATGTTCTAAAAGCACTTAAGGATTCATCAACAGGAGTTGGTCCAATTCATAATCATTTATCAGTGACAGGCCCCTCTCCTCCTCTTGCCAGATCACCCCCAAATCCCTGGATAACCTCAGCTCCAGAGAGAGATCTGATAGTTCACTGCCCAGTTGTGTACCCCTCCGACATAAAACCTGTATGAAAATTCACCATGAGAGAAGCAGCAGGGTATGGATAATAGAGAAACGGCCAGTTTAAAGGAGCAGTATTTCCAAATAGTTACATTTTCCCTTTTTAGATTCATGGAGGCAAAATTTTCAGAGACCCCAAAAACCTACAGTGAGGGCAAGTGTGCTTTCTGAGTCAGGATGTGGCTACTATGTGGAGCAGGGGCTGCACAGGAGGACATGAGACCTGGATAACAGAAAATCCAAAAAATAAACAAGGAGCCCATCTGGTCACACTAACCAGTCTCCCTAGCAGCCCTTGACTGGCTGTGACTAGGTAAGAAGCAGCCAGAGACTAGCCAAAGCTGCCACCTGGTGTTCTCAGGCCAAACTGCAAGTGGAGCTTCTTGGCCTCTAGCTGAGACTGACAAGGAGGCCTGCTGCAGAGAACACCTTTCACATGCACAAGACAAAAGGTGGGCCCTAGTGGAACCACCTGGAGATCAGTTCTCAGAGGATCCCAGGTGCTCAGTCAGAAATAAATTAAACATCACAAGCCCTAGGGAAGGAAGTACAGAAAAAGCAAAATCTCTGAGAAAAGAACTGGAAGATGGCGACTGGCAGGAATGTAGAGAGGGAGAGAGTGTAAGAGAGTGAGGAACCCCTAGAGGAGAGTGTAGACATATATGGTATGTGTGTGCATGAGCTAGGGCCAGTTAGGTTCTGCAGGTCCTCCAAGGGGCTGCCAAACCAGGCAGAGCCCCACTCACAAAGTGGACACTTCTGGGCAGCCAGTGTGGGCACAGAGACCATGCCATCTTAAGAAACAGAGCTGCTTGAGACTAGGATCCTGCCCTCAGCAACACTCAGTCGCATCTCAGATGCAAACCAGGACTCTGCAGCCTCTGGGGACAGAGAACAGCAACCACACACAACAAGACAAGAATTCAGACTTCCCAGCAGCAGATTTCTGTGAGTCAAAGAGATTATTCCCCTCCCCACAGGCTCGTGGATAACACCATAGTAACTGATAGACTTGCCCCTCGCTCATGCCGCAACTCCCCTATGGGAAGTTGAGCTTGAGAGTTCGCACATGGGCTGCAGAGCTGCTACTGGAATATGAGAGACTGGAATCTGCTCCCCTCAATGTAATTGGGCAACCAAACCCGAAGCCCACACAGGGTGGCAGTGCCACCTGACTTGAATTCTGTGCAAACACACACGGAAGTCAGTTTTCCGCAGCGCAGGCACACCACAGAGCTATTGTGCAACCCAGTCCCCCATGGTGACCAGGACCCAGATTCTCCTGGCAAGGGGCAGCACTGAGCACCACCAACTTGACTCTGCTTCTTACAGTGTGTGCCTGGGATCCCTGACTCACAGCACATTCACACTAAGAGCCAGTGACTCTAATTCTTGGTGCGGATACAGGGAAACTGACTCCTTGCACATACTAGGGGACTCATTTTCAGCATACGCCAACAGCACAGTGCAGGCAGGGTCCCTAATTCTAGGTGCACACACAAGACCACACTGAACACTGGTAACAATGACCCTGGGCAAGCCTGGTTCCCACCAACCCACGGCAGCCACACATCCTAGTGTTGAAGCACTTCAGTGACACTCGGGTGGTGCGAAGTTCCCATGGCACATGGCCCAGGTCCATGCAACTTGAAGTTTGAGCCTTCTGGTGATAGTCAGAATGGGGAAACGACACGATCTCCAGAGGAAAGAATATAAGGAGTCACCAAGCAAGGATATTAGTGAAAATGAAGCATGCAACATGACTGAAAAAGAATTCAGAGCAATGGTCATGGAATTTATACTTCGATGGATGAGAAAATCAACACCCTATGCAAGAATCAGGAAGAAATGAAAAGTGATATAGCTACAATAAAAAAAAAAAAACACCATGGAAAATTTCAACAGTAGACTAGAAGAAGCAGAAGTACAAATTAGTGAGTTAGAAGATCAGGTATAGAAACAAGCTCAATCTGAACAGCAATTGGAGAAAAAAATTAAAAAGCAGTAGGAAAACCTAAGGGAGCTTTAGGACAACATGAAATGAAGTAACATACATATAATAGGGCTGCCAGAAGGACAAGAAGACCAGCAAGAATTAGAAAATTTATTTGAAGAAATAATGACAGAAAACTTCCCAGATATGAGGAAGAAAAAAGTTATACAGTACAGAGTCCCAAGCAGGATCAACCCCAAAAGACCCACACCAAGACATGTCATAATTTCAATGGCAAATATCAACGACAAAGAGAAAATCTTAAAGGAGCAAGAGAGAGAGAGAGTTACTTACAAAGGAACCCCCATCAGATTATTAAATGATTTCTCAACAGAAAAACATCAGCTAAAAGAGAATGGAAGGAGGTATACATAATGTTGCAAAGCAAAGGACTGAATCCAAGAATATTCTATCCAGCAAGACTATTTATCAAAATTGAAGGAGAAATCAGGAACTTCTCAGACAAAAAAAAAAAAAAGGCTAAGGACATTTATCACTACCAATCCAGCAATGCAAGAAATGATAAAGGTAATATTGTAAAAAGAAGAAATAAACAGGTAAGAAGGAACACAGACTAAAAAT
Source organism: Lasiurus cinereus (assembly GCA_011751065.1). Lineage (NCBI taxonomy): Eukaryota > Metazoa > Chordata > Mammalia > Chiroptera > Vespertilionidae > Lasiurus > Lasiurus cinereus. The sequence goes on along the minus strand of JAAGEH010000041.1, from coordinate 15,658,668 downwards.
AGATATGACTACAAACAAGTATCTTTCAGTAATAACTTTAAATATAAATGAATTAAATGCTCCAATCAAAAGACATTGAGTGGCTGAATGGATAAAAAAAAACACAACCCATATATATGCTGTTTACAAGAGACCCACCTCAGAACAGAGACTCAAACAGATTAAAAGTGAAGGAATGAAAAAATATCTTTCAGGAAAATGGAAATGAAAAAAACCTGGGGTAGCAATACTTATATCTGACAAAATAGACCTCAAAGTAAATGCCGCAACAAGAGATAAGGAAGGCCATTCATAATACTAAAGGGATAAATACAACAAGATGATATGACCCTGATAAACATATATGCACACAATGCAGGAGCACCCAAATACATAACAAAACTCCTGGAAGATATCAAGGGAGAGACCGACAACAATACAATCATAGTAGGAGACTTTAATACACCACTGACATCACTGAATAAATCCTCTAGACAAAAAAATTAGTAAAGACACAACAATCCTAAATGACTCACTAGATCAGATAGACTTAACTGATATCTTCAGAACATTTCACCCTAAAGACATGGAATATACGTTCTTCTCAAGTGCACATGAAACATTTTCAAAAATAGACCACATATTGGGCCACAAGAGAACTCTCCCCAAATTCAAGAAGATAGAAATCATACCAAGCATCTTCTCAGACCACAATGTCATAAAATTAGAAATAAACTACAATAAAAACAATCCAAATATTTCAAACACTTGGAAGCTGAATAGCATGCTATTAAATGACTGGGTTACCAAAGAGACCAAAGAAGAAATTAAAAACATCCTGGAAACTAAGGACAACAAAAACACAACTATTCAAAATCTATGGAACATAATAAAAGCAGTCCTGAGAGTGAAGTTTAGAGTTCTACAAGTCTACCTCAAAAAACAAGTAAACCATCTAACTTTACAACTCAAAAAATTAGAAAGAGAGCAACAAGAAAAGCCCAGAGTGAGCAGAAGAAAGGAGAGAATAAAGATCAGAGCAGAAATAAATAACATAGAGACAAAAAAAAAAACACAAAACAAAACAATACAAAGATCATAGAAACCAAGAATTGGTTCTTTGAGAGGATAAACAAGATTGATGAACCTCTAGCCAGGTTCACCAAGAAGCAAAGAGAGAGGACTCAAACAAACAAAATCACAAATTAGAGAGGCAAAATAACAACAGACCCCAAAGAAATACAAAAGATAGTTAAAAAATATTATGAACAACTCTATTTCAACAAACCAGGCAACCTAGAGGAAATGGACATATTCCTAAAAAAAATGCAACTTTCCAAAACTCAATCAGGAAGATCCTAAGAAATCTCAAAAGGCTGATAACTATGAAAGAAATGGAAGCAGCCATCAAAAATCTCTCAGCAAATAAAAGCTAGGGGCCAGATCGCTTCACAGAAGACTTCTACCAAACATTCAAGGGAGAACTAAAACCTACCCTCCTTACACTATTCCAAAAAATTCAAGAGGAAGGAACACTTCCAAGCTCATTCTATGAAGCCAGCATCACCCTAATACCAAAACCAGATAAAGACAACACAATGAAAGAGAATTACAGGTCAATATACCTCATGAACATAGATGCCAAAATCCTCAACAAAATTCTAGCAAATTGGATACAGCAATACATCAAAAAGATCTTACACCATGAACAAGTAGGATTTATTCCAGGAATTCAAGGATGGTACATCTGCAAATCAATAAATTGATACATCACATAAACAAATTGAGAGATAAAAATCACATAATCATATCAATTGACAAGAAAAAGCATTTGACAAAATCCAACACCCTTTCTTGATCAAAACACTCAGCAAGGTGGGAATAGAAGGATCATACCTCAACATAATTAAAACCATATATGAAAAACCCACAGCCAACATCATACTCAATGGAAAAAAAACTGAAACTATTTCTCCTAAGAAAAGGAACAAGACAGGGATGCCCACTCTCACCACTCCTGTTCAACATAGTACTGGAAGTACTAGCCATTGCAATCAGACAAGAAGAAATAAAAGGCATGCGAATTGGAAAAGAAGAAGTAAAACTGTCCTTATTTGCAGATGACATGTTATTGTACATAGAAAACCCTAAAGACTCCATCAAAAAATTATTAGACTTAATAAATGAATTTGACAATTAGCAGAATACAAAATTAATGCCAAGAAATATATGGCATTTCTTTGCAACAATAGTGAATTTATAGAAAGAGAGATTTAAAAATCCCATTTACTATCACACCAAAAAAAACTTAACTAAGGAGATAAAAGACCTATATGCGAAAAATTACAGGACACTGAAAAAAGAGATAGAGGAAGATGTAAACAGATGGAAGAACATACCGAGTTCATGGATTGGTGGAATCAACATCATTAAAATGTCCATACTACCCAAAGCAATCTACAGATTCAGTGCACCACCCATTAAAATACCAACGGCATATTTCACAGACCTACAACGAACTTACAAAAATTCATCTGGAATAAAAAAAGACCCTGAATAGCCACAGCAATCTTGAGAAAGAAGAATAAAGTAGGTGGGATCTCAATACTAGATATCAAGCTATATTACAAAGCCACTCTTCTCAAAACAGCCTGGTACTGGCACAAGAACAGACATATAGAACAACGGAATGGAATAGAGAACCCAGATATTGACCCAAACCACTATGCCCAATTAATATTTGACAAAGGATGCATGAACATAAAATGGAGTCAAAACAGTCTTATCAACAAATAGTGTTGGGAAAATTAGACAGATACTTGCAAAAAAATGAAACTAGACCACCAACTTACACCACACACAAAAATAAACTCAAAATGGATAAAGGACTTAACATAAAATGTAAAATCATAAAATTACTAGAGGAACTCGCAGGCAGAGAAATCTCAGATATATGTCAAAGCAATTTCTTCACCAATACTGTTCCTAGGGCAATGGAAACTAAAGAGAAAATAAACAAATGGGACTACATCAAAATAAAATGCTTTTGCACAGCAAAAGAAATCATCAACAAAACAACAAGAAAGCCCACTGCATGGGAAAACATATTTGCCAATGTCATCACCGATAAGGGCTTAATCTCCAACATTTACAGGGAACTCATACAACCTAACAAAAGAAAGATAAATAATCCAATCAAAAAATGGGTGACTGACCTAAATAGACACTTTTTGAAGGAGGACATAAGGAAGGCCAAGAATCATATGAAAACATGCTCAAAGTCACTAATTATCTGAGAGATGCAAATCAAAATGACAATGCGGTATCATCTCACACCTGTCAGAGTGGTTATTATCAACAAATCAACAAACAACAAGTGTTGGCGAGGATGCGGAGAAAAAGGAACTCTTGCACTGCTGGTGGGAATCCAAACTGGTGCAGTGACTGTAGAGAACAGTATGGAGTTTCCTCAAAAAATTAAAAATGACAGGAGAAACCAAGATGATGGCATAGGTGAACACCTAAACTGCTGCCTTGCACAACAATTTCAAGACTATAACTAAAAGTCAGAATGGGCATCATCTAGAACCACAGGAAAGCTGTCTGAGTGAAATTCTACAACTAATAGGAAAGAGAGGGGCTCACAGACACTCAGAAGAGCTGAAAAAGCTGAGGTACAGAGACATGCCATAGAGAGGATGAGCGGTGGAGTGCCTGGCTGATTTCCTCTAGTGGAAAGGAGACTGAAACTCCTGACTCCAGATCCAACTGCACTGAACTCCAGTTCCAGGCGAGACTCATATGGGAAGAATCTGGACAGTCATGAAAAGGGAGGAATGCATGGGAACTTAGGGGAGCCACGAAAAGGCAGAGGTCTGGAGGGTGTGAGCATGAGGGCTCACACAGAGGGCTGATTGCCACTGGCTTTCTCTAGAGGGAGGAAGACAGAACTTCCAACTGCACTAAATCCACTTCCAACTGCACTGAACCCCAGTTTCGGGCAAGACCCTGGGGATCCAGACTCATATGAGTCCCCAAAGAGCACAGAAATTCAGGGGAGCCAGAAAGGCAGAGGTCTGGAAGCATGCGCATGCACGCGCACAAGAGCTCAGAGAGACCTGCAGCAATTACCCAGGGACATCCAGAGGCCTCATAGGGTAGGGCTGAATGGAAACCAAGGCTGTCTGCTCAGCCCTGAGATACCACCCCATCCACGCTGAACAGAGAGGCTTTGCAAATTTGCAAGTCTTGTATTATAAGGCTGACTCCAGCACAAGTTTTCCCAGTGTAGACACAGCTGATTCTCACAACCAATTGGCTTGGAGAACAATTTCCCCCAGTGATACCAACAACAATCAAGACTTAACTACAACAAGGCTGTACACACAGTCCACAAAGAGGTGCACCAAGAGTGTCCACCTTAGGTACCTGGGGAGGTAGAGCTACTGGGCCACATAGGACACCTAGCACACAAAGCTACTCTACCAACTCAGGGAAGCAGTGAAATATGCAGAGACAAAAGAACAGATCACAAATGAAAGAAATGGAGGAAAACAAACGACTGGATATAGAGTTCAAAACCACAGTTATAAGATTTTTCAAGAATTTCCTAGAAAAGATGAATAAATTTAGCGAGACTCAAGAGGAGATGAAAAAGGATCAACTAGAAATTAAAAATACACTGACTGAAATAACAAATATTATATAGAGACCTAACAGCAGACTACAGGAACACATAATCAAGTCAAAGATTTGAAATACAAAGAAGCAGAAAACACTCAACTGGAAAAGCAAAAAAAAATCCAAAAATTGAAAGATAGTGTAAGGATCCTCTGGGACAACTTCAAGCATACCAACATCAGAATGATGGGGGTACCAGAAGAAGAGAGAAAGCAAGATACTGAAAACCTATATTTGAAGAAATAATGACTGAAAACTTCCCCCACCTAGTAAAAAAAAAATAGACTTACAAGTCCAGGAAGCACACAGAGCCCCAAACAAAAGGAATCCAAGGAGGACCACACCAAGACACATGATAACTAAAATGCCAAGAGCAAAAGACAAAGAGAGACTATTAAAAGCAGCAAGAGAAAAACAGCTAATTACCTATAAGGGAGCATCCATACGATTGTCAGCTGATTTCTCAACAGAAACTATGCAGGCCAGACAGGAGTGGCAAGAAATATTCCATGTGATGAATAGCAAGAACCTACAACCAAGATTACGCTACCCAGTAAAACTATCATTCAGAATTGAAGAGCAGAAAAAGAGCTTCACAGATAAGAAAAAGCTAAAGGAGTTCATCAGCACCAAACCAGTATTATATGAAATGCTGAAAGGTTCTCTTTAGGAAGAGGAAGAAGAAGAAAAAGATAAAGGTAAAAATTATGAACAACAAATACCTACCTATCAACAAGTGAATCTAAAAATCAAGTGAATTAAAAATCTGATGCACAGAATAAACTGGTGAATATAATAGAATCAGGGGCATAGAAAGGGAGTGGACTGACAATTCTTAGGGGGAATGGGGTGAGGGGGATGCAGGGAGAGACTGGACAAAAATCCTACACCTATGGATAAGGACAATGCAAGGGGAGGTAAGGGCAGAAGAAGGTGTGGGATCCAGGTGGAGGAGAACTATGGGGGGGAAAAAAGAGGAATAAATGTAATAATCTGAACAATAAAGATTTATTTAAAATAAAATGCAAAATTCAATTTAATTTAATTAAAAACTAAAATGGAACTCCCATTTGACTCAGTGATCCCACTTCTAGAAATATACCCAAGAAACTAGAAACACCAATCAGAAAGGATATATGCACTCCTATATTCATAGCAGCACAATTCACCATAGCTAAGATTTGGAAACAGCCTAAATGCCCATCATCCGATAAGTGGATTAAAAACCGTGGTACATCTACACAATGAAATACTATGCTGCAGTAAAAAAGAAGTTCTTAACATTTGCAATAGCATGGATGGAACTGGAAAGTATTATGCTAAGTGAAATAAGCCAGTCAGAGAAAGACAAATACCACATGATCTCACTCATTTTTGGAATATAATGAACAAAATAAACTGATGTTCAGGGACAGATCCAGAGTCAGAGAAGCATCAATCAGACTGCCAAACCTCAGAGGGAAGGTAAGGGACAGTGGGGGAAAGGAGTAGAGATCGACCAAAGGACTTGTATGCATGAATGCATGAATATAAGCCTAACCAATGGACACGAATACCAGTGAGGGCATGAGTGGGGGTCAGTGGGGGGGTGGTTGGGAGGTTAATAGAGCGATGAGGACACATATATAATACCTTAATCAATAAAGAAAGTAAATAAATAAATAAATAAATAAATAAATAAATAAAAATAAATCTCAGAGAAAAATACTTTCTGATGAAAGAACACATGCAAGCTCCTGCACTTGTTGCTACAAATCTAATAAGTGTGAAAACTTTTGCTAAAAGCTTTACACGTATGATCCATGTTTACATATGTGATTAACCCAGCTATGTCTATCCAGAAATGGAAGGTGAGAGAGGGTACATAACCCTCAGTCAATAGTGACTAATTTGAGCCCTAGCCGGTTTGCCTCAGTGGATAGATAGCCTCAGCCTGTGGACTGAAGGGTCCCAGGTTTGATTCTGGTCATGACCAGGTTAGGGCCTCAATCCCCAAAAGGGGGCATGTAGGAGGTAGCCAATCAATGATTCTCTCTCATCCCTAATGTTTCTACCTCTCTCTCTCCCTCTCTTTCTCTCTGAAATCAATAAAAATAATTTTTTAAAAAATAGTGATTGACTTGGGATCTGAATCCAATTGTAAATGGCACCAAATACTCTTTATTTCTTCATGCTGATTCAAATTACCACCTGGCGTTTCTTATTTCAGTTTGAATAATTTTCTTTAGTATTTTTGGTAAAGCAAGTCTGTTATTTAGTGTTTTTGGTAAAGCAAGTCAAATTCTTTAAGTTTTGTAGGATTTTAAAATATCTTAAATGTCTCAATTTCTTGTTGATTTTAACAATACTTTTACTACATATAAAACTCTATTTTTGTTGTTGTTAAATCTTAATCAGTGATATTTTTCTTCTGTTAATTTTTAGAAAGATTGGAAAGGAAGGGGAGAGACAAAGAGCGAAAAACATCGATGTTAGAGAGATATATCTATTGGTTGCCTCCCAAAGGCACCCAAACTGGGGTTGGGAATCAAGCCTGCAACCGAGCCACATGCCCTGACAGTAATCAAACCTATGACCCTTCAGTCCAAGGCCAGTGCTCTAAGACTGAACAACCCATCTAGGGCATCATATAAAACTCTTATTTCGCCATTATACAGCATATTCTAGACCTCTTAGTCACGGTGAATAATCTCAGTTGCTAATGTTTTGTTGAGGATGTTTGTGATTATAGTCATAAGGTATACTGGTCTGTAGTTTTCTTTCCTTTTAGTGTTTTAGAATAGAGTTAGAAAGAATTCCTTCCTCATCTATTTTTCAGAAGAGTTGTGAAGAGCTAGCATTAATTCTTTGAATGTTTGGTAGCATCCACCAGTGAAGTCATTTGGTTCTACGTTTTCTTTGTGGGAAGTTTCTTTTTATTACTACTGCAATCTCTTTCTAGATTCAGACCCTCTATTCCTTCCTGGCCAGTTTAGGTAGTGTCTTTCTTTCTAAGAATCTGTCCATTTTATCTAGATTATGTAATCATTGGCATACAACTACTCATAGTATTCCTCTGCCATTCTTTATATTTCTATAAGTTTGGCAGTAATGCTCCCTTTTACTTTTTATTTTACTAATTTGCTCTCACTTTTTCTTGGTTAATCTGGCTAAAGATTTATGTGTTTTTGAAAAGCCAACTTCTGGTTTACTTAATATTTTCTATTGTATTTTCTATTTCATTTATTTTTGTTTTAATCATTATTATTTCTCCTATGTACTTGGGTTTTATTTCCTCTCTCTTTATAATTTCTTAAGATAGAAGGTTAGGATATTGGTTTTATACCTTTTTCTTTTTTTTGACATAGGTATATACCACTATAAATTTCCCTCTTAATACCAATTTAGCTGTATCTATATCCTATACATTTTGGTGTGTTGTATCTTCATTTTCATTCATCTCAATATGTTTTCTAATTCACCGTACCATTTCTCCTTTGACCTATAGGTTATTTAGTAGTGCATGAATTTCCACATATGTGCAAATTTCTCAATTTTTTGTTATTGATTTCCAATTCTTTTAAATTTATCTTTATTGTTGAAACTATTATAGATGTCCCCTTTTTTTCCCCTTTAAACCTCTCCAGCCTGCTCCCATCCCCTCCCAGGCCTTCTCTGCACTATTATCTTTCTCATTTTAATTCACTGTGATCAGAGAACATACTTTGTATGATCACAATTCTTTTTAATTTAGTGACACTTGTTTTATGATATCTCCAGATAAGTCCCCTTTTTTTGTTCTTATTCATATTTATCATTCATTTATTGCTCTTTGGTTTGATCATATTGACAAATTCTTAACAATTTTACTCATCATTTCTAACTAAAAGCTTTTATTTTGACTATGCATCTTCTAATTTTTATTTTGTATTTTATTAATTTCTCCATTTATCTATACACATATCCTTTAGCTTATGTCTACATCAATATTTCTCTCTACAGACTTGTGATTTACTTTGTTATCCTGCATTAGCTCTGAAGTTGAAATATTAGCTTGTTGATTTTCAATCTTACTTGTTTTCTAATAAGTGAATTAAAAACTATACATTTTTCTCTGAATAATACTTTGGCTTGCTTCCATGGATTTTTATATACAGGGTTTTTATCCCTCTTAAATCAATTCCTAAATTCTGTCTGAATTTATCTTTAAATCACATGATGTTCAGATGGCTTTGTTTTGTGTTAGGTGAGTTGTCAGGGCTCTCTTATTTCAAATGTCAGTGAATTTTAAATAATGATTCCAACCTTATAATTTCTCCTTTGGGGAATTTGTTCTGATTTATCTGTAAATGTCTACATGGCAATCCTATATAATAAAAGCCTAATATGCTAAGTGTCCAGTCGTTCAGTTGTCTATTCAACCAATCAAGGCATAATATGCTAATGATATGTTAAGGCTGCTCAACAGCTCACTATGACATGCATTAACCATCAGGGGGCAGACAGTCATCTGGTCAACCAGTCGCCATGATGTGCACTGCCCACCAGGGCAGCAGACACTCCAACTCATAGGTTAGCTTGCTGCTGGGATTCAGCCAATCAGGACTGAGTGAGATGGGCTGGACATGCCCTCCAGCAGTCCCTCCCCAGCTGGCAAACCTCCCACGTTCCTCCTCAACCCTGATTGTGCACCAGTGGGGTCTCTCAGCCTGGCCTGTGCCCTCTCGCAATCTTGGACTCCTTGAAGGGTCTTGGAGAGTTGTTTCAGCCCAATCCTGCAGGCATGAAAGGCTAATATGCAAATTGACCAAATGGTGAGACGACCGGTCACTATGATGTGCACTGACAACCAGGGTGCAGATACTCAATGCAAGAGCTGCCACCTGGTGGTCAGTGTGCTCCCACAGGGAGAGCATTGCTCAGTTAGAAGCTGGGCTCATAGCTGGTGAGCACATCAGGGAGCAGGCATAAGCTGTCAGTTGGACATCCCCCAAGGGCTCCTGGACTGCAAGAGGATACAAGCCGGGCTGAAGAGTCTCCCTGAGTGCACAAATTTAGTGTACCAGGCATCTAGTGTTTTACAAAGTTAGAGGTGCAGACTGAGAAAATTTCAGTAAAATTGACTTCTCCTGGGGAGGTATTATTTTATGAGTTTTGTATAATGTACTGTGGATATAAACATCTTCAGCTCTTAGAGCCTCTGCCATTCTCAGACATATATCAAAACTGACTCTGGCTGTAGCCTCTGTGTTGCTCCTCTCCATCTCACACCTTTTTTATAGTATAGAATAGGATTGATTTTTTTTCAATGCATCCTCTCTCTTTCCCTGGGATAGATCCATTATTCCTGTTTACATAGAAGCTTGTAAAAGAAATATAAAATCCTTGATTGCATTTCACACAAATTATAAGGATGAAATTACAAAACATTATGCAAAATGGCTAGTTGTACCCTAACCCAAAGACTTTGGATATTGTATCTGAGGTCATTAATAAGTGGAAAACTTACCCAAGCATTATCTTACATGCCTAAGAGCAAGGCCCACATCCTTCTCCACAACAAGAAACTAGAGAGTATAGAAGTATATTAGTTACTAAAGTAATACATCCTGGCCATGTATAATGTGGTCGGGCAAATAAATTTTTCTTCCTCATCTGGTAAGCTGTCAGTCCTGGGAGTCAATCTCTTTATCTAAATTAACCATTTACTTGAGAAACAATTATGATTTAAGAAGCAGCACTAGAGCTATCTACACTTGATGTAAAAAAATTTATTTATAAGTATAAATAAATTTAAATCAAATGTATAAGGGTGGCCACATACACTTTACTATGACATGCAAACATGTATTTTTTAAAACCCTGAATGAGGCTGCATTAAGAGGAAGCATGAATCCAAACAGCAAGACTTGAGCATTCCTCCCAAGGGACTTCCTCCCTAGACTGCATTAGAGGGGAGCAAAGTTCTCAAGAACTCAGAGAACTACTTGTAAATGGGGACTGTCAAGCTCAGAACCCAGACCTTTCAGGTCTCCATTCTATCTGTCCAAGTGGCTGGGTACAAGGCAAAGACATACACAGCCTACTCACCATCTACATACAGCAAAAGTGACAAAAGCCTATAGGACTTTCTCAGGAGAGAGTGAGCATCTGGCCATCCTACACTTACCCACTCTCAGACTCTCCAGTCCTTTGGCCCAGCATCAGGGCACTGTTAGTATCTGGTAACTGACCATGCTCCATTCGTTTGGGTTAATAATAATAATTGGGCACCTAGGGATGGTAGACACTACATTTTAACAGATGATTCCGCGAAGTAAAATATATTATATCAAATAAATGAATTTCTAAGTTTAGGATTGTAGAGCACCAAAGCATTTCTTTTTTGTCCCAAATAAGATTGCAGAGGCAAACATAGACCCCCATGCTTCCGGCAGCTGAACTCCTCATTCACTGCCCCAGAGCAACTACTATTTCAATAAACCCAAGGCAGAGCAGCTTTGTTTGCCAGGCACAACCCATCTATGAAGTAGAACACTGCATTGCATTGGTCATGCAACAGGAACAGAGAGAACCTCTTAGCATACAGACTGGATCCATCTGCTTTTTCATCTACACCATGGCAAAGCACCAGAAGTCCTCTCTTTCACTCTCTCTGTGCCTAGGAGACGTTTGCCTAACCCTCAGTCTATAAACTAAATATTCCCAAGACACATACTAACTCAAATGCTATTGTTAATTATAGCTTAGGATTGCCAGGGAAAGATAAACTATATACCTCTATGATCTTAAAGTCAATATCAGGAAGTTCAGTGACCAGTTCTTATATCAGTCATCCTTGGTACCCTTGTCAGTGCCATAATCTTGGATTGGCAGAACCAAGACACTCACACTAAAGGTACATTCATATTATGGGGAGGAATGAAGTGGCTGAAAGCATCAAAGTAGTGAAGGATAGACTGCTCAGGAAAGAAAAAGAAAATGGTAAATTGATAAACTGGATCACTTTGATTGAATCCAATAATCTATACTAATAAAAGGGTAATATGCTAATTAGACTGGGAGACCTTCCAGATGTCCTTCCATACAAAGCCATGGTGGCAGGGCTGAGGTAGAGGTGGTTAGAGATGGCCAGAAGGGGTGGGTGGGCAGTTGGGGGTGATCAGGCTGGTGGGAGGGGGGAGTTGAGGGTGAGAAGGCAGGCAGGGGGGTAGTTGAGAGCGAGCAGGACTGCAAGGGGGGGTCAATTGGGGGCAATCAGGCCAGCAGGGGAGCAGTTGAGGTGAGCAGGCTAGTGAAGGGGGACATTTGGGGGTGAGCGGCTGGTGGGGAGATAGTTGGGGGTGAGAAGGCCAGCAAGGGGGCGGGTCAGTTAGGGGTAAGCAGGTTGGCAGGCAGTTGAGCAGTTAGGAGCCAGTGGTCCCAGATTGCAAGAGAATGTCTGACTGCCAGTTTAAGCACAATCACATAGAGATCAGTCCTAAACCAATAGCTGGACATTCCCCAAGGGGTCCCGAATTGGAGAGAGTGCAGGCCAGGCTGAAGGACACTTGGCCACTAATCTATATATAAAAGCCTAAACTACCAAACAACCCGTTGACTGGTCGCTATGATGTGCACTGACCACCAGGAGGCAGACGCTCAATGCAGGAGCTGCCCTCTGGTGGTAAGTGCGCTCCCACAGCAGAAGCACAACTCAACTACTAGATGAATGGGGCGGGATGAGTAGGAGTGGCATCTCCCTGGCCACCTGCCGCTGCAAACACTACTACATCCCTCAGGGGATGTTGGATGCTGGTTTCAGTCCTATCCCTGCAGGCCACACCGAGGGACCCCACCAGTGAATGAATCCATGCACCAGGCCTCTAGTATATATATAAAAATATACATATATGTGACAATAATTTGTTAGGCAGGCAAAAATAAGTTATAGAAGGACAGAGCTTCTAAAAGGCAAGATAATTTGTTGCAAGAATCTTGGATGAATTCATATACCATAAGGCAGTATTGCATTTTTAGCACCTTTCTCAAGAGGAAAAGGAAAAATAACATTCTGTAGCTCTATATCAAGAGAGTTTGGGAAGGAATGAATTATAATAAATGAATTTACATGAGGAATCATTTTCATCAAATATAAATGCTTAAAATGAAAGAATAAGACATTATGTACCCAAAGAGAATGAAGCCTCTTTAAAATAATCCTGTCAGATTTATAAATTTTAGTATCTGATAATTTATGAATGTCACCAGCCTCTGGCCTGTCACCTATGTCTTCTCCAAAAGAAGGAGCTGCTCATTCCAAAATGTGTAGAATTTACATTTCATCTACTCTCTCATTCCAAGTCCAGCAGCATGAGCAGAAAAGACTGACAGTCTGAAATACACTCACTCCTATGAGTTCTGCAGGAGGCCTTCCCTGTAAGGTGTGACTCAAACAATGCTTAAAAAAGGTTCCCCACCACCAGTAAGACTCACATACTGCTGCCCCACAGGCTGACACAGAGCCTGGAATGGAATCCTTTTTTTTTTTTTTTAATTCTGGCATTGTTGCTAACAAGTCTTTGTTAATACATACAAATACCCTGTTGGAGCAATCATATATCAAACCAATAGTCCCCACAAAAGTCAATCATTGATTATTTCTTAAGTAGCAATTATAAAGGTTGTGACAAGGAAAAGGTAAGTTTTAATTGTGGAGGAGGATGTTGTGAAAAGTCTCAAAAGATGGTTCTCAAACTTGACTGGTCATCACAGTCACCTACCGGACTTGTTCAAATTATAGAATCTACTCCCTGTTCTGTGAGGTGCTGATTCATTAGTTCTGGAGTTGGTACAAGAAATATGTATTTTTAACAGATGTCCCAGGTGATTCTGGTAGTCAGCCCTACAAAGGCCTCAACAGTAGTGAGCAGCACCTAGGCATTGGGCACATTGGGAAGACCAATTATTCCTCTCCATTACATTAGAGTAAAAGCATAAAAACAAAGAACTAATGATAAGATGGGAATCAAAGTATATGTAAAATTCTAACATGAAGGAGAAAGCCCATTCATCAGCTGAATCAGCAAATGGAGATTTTAAGAGTAACAGGCAAGCACTGTCTTTTCAATGCCTTAGCCTTCTCACCTAGGTAATGAGGCCCAATAGAAGTTAGCCTCTCACCAATATCACCATCAAGTAAGTTGTTCTTATTCCTAGGTGAAAGAATAAATGACGAGGTTACAGAAAGAGACAGAGATGTCACTCTAAAACCACACCCATTCTGTAGGGAGGAATGTGATCTGACGTCTCCTTCCAGGGGAACATGAATTAACAGCACACAATTTCTCCGATTTTACCTCTAAGATAAGCTTACAGTCCTACAGCCCAGCATTCTGATTCTACTGGATGTAACAACAGGACAAAAAGTGGTGAGAAAGCTTGGCTTTATTCTTGGCATAGCCACAGTATGTTAGAGATACACATACCATACACAAATTAAAACAAAATGAATTTCTCTCAGTCAAGATGGTAGTGTAGGTAAATACAGTGCTCACATTCTCCCACAACCAGATCAAAAATACAACTAAACTACAGAACAACCATCATGCAGAACTCCCTGAAATCTAGCTGAATGGAAGTCCTACAACTAAGGATATGAAGATGAAGCTATTTCTAAACTGGTAGGAGGTGTAGAGACATAAAATTAGCTGGTCTCACAACCACATATTGTAGATAAAAATTGGGAGGGATCTCTTGGTTATGATCAAAGGATCCCAGCCTTATACCAGGTCTCCCAGCCCAGGGGTTCCAGTGCCAAGAAGAGAAGTGCCTATATATTCTGGTATAAAACCCAGTGGGGATAGTGGCTGAGACAGAGGGCTGCTAGAGTCCCAGGCAATTCTTTTTAAGAAGCGCACACTTAGACTTACTTGGTCTTCCTCCCTCTGAGCTTCAGTGCTGGGATAACCATTTGAAAGGTTACATGGACATAGGAGGAAGAACTGAATTATCTGGCATCAAGCGAGAGCTGGAGAGACAGTTTTCTGCCAGACATAAGTGCTGGCAGAGGCCATTTTTCATTTTCTGAGCCCTTCCCCACAAAGCCATCAGGCAGCAACATATCTGAGTCTCTATCCACCTGGTTACACTGTTTGCCTCTGCCTTGGTAATTCCCTGAGACATTGCCCTATCCAACTTTAGAGATCACCCAAGCTGTTTCCAGTGGCTTTTCCATACAAACGGCCTGTCTTGGCTCATGCTTCAGACTTTTTTTTAAATCTCTCAAACAAGCAGTATCTTGCCTTAGTATGCCTGATACCTCTCACTAAGTGGTCCCAGGCATGGCACTAGCAGGAGCCAGTCTTGATTCACAGCATAGCCTCTCCTGGGCACCTCCACGCCCAGTACAAGTAGCAGCCATCTGCATAATGCTTTGTAGCTCATGCTGGGAGGCCTGACCTTTGCCTGTATCTCCGAGGAGGCCACAGAGTCAGCATGCCCAGTGAATAGCTTCAGAAAACATAAAAGCACCGCTTAACTACCTCCACAAGTGACAAACTCAAGGAGCAGACTCAGTGGCACAAGAGCTCCATTAAAGTAAGTCATGTTCTGTGGAATAGGCTCCTGAAAGCTGACCCACACTGGTGGTCCTAGCCAATCTTCAAATACCTCCCATTGACATGCCAACAGCAATAAAAGTTCAACTACAACAGGACCATGTAGACAGCACACACAGAGTGCAAGAGGCACATCTGGAATGTCCAGCTCAGGTGAATGGGAAGGCAGTGCCACTGTATCCTATAAGGCATCTACTTCACTAGGGCATTCTACCAAGCATAATACATGAAGACAAACACAGGAAAGCAAGCAAAATGAGGACACAAAGAAAAGGTCACAATGAAAGAACAAAAAAAGCACTAAATGTAATCAAGACAAGCAAACTAACTGATACAGAGTTCAAAACAATGATGATAAGGATGCTCCAGGAACTTAGAGAGAATTTCAATAGTATAAAAAGGACATAAAAAGCTAGTCAGAAATGAAGGCTACACTAACCAAAATGAAGAGTAATTTACAGGAAAGCAATAGTATAGAGGATGAAATCAAGAATCAAATCAGTAATTTGGAATATAAAGAAACAAAAAAACACCCAATCAGAATAGCAAAAGGAAAAGGGGATCCAAAAATATGAGGATTGTGTACAGAGCCTCTCGGACAACTTCAAGTGTACGAACACTGTATCATGGGGGTGCTGAAAGGAAAAGATAGGGAACAAAAAATTGAAAACCAGTTTGAAAAAAATAATGATGGAATCTTTCCTAACCTGGTCAAGGAAAAAGACACACAAGTCCAGGAAGCCCAGAAAGTCCAAAACAAGATGAACCGAAAGTGACCCACGCCAAGACAAATCACAATTAAAATTCCAAAGGTTAAAGACAAAGAGAGAATCTTTAAAAAATAAATAAATAAAAGGAAAGCAATTTGTTTTCTACATGGCCCATAAGACTGTCAGCTAATTTCTCAACCGAAACTTTGGAGGCCAGAAGAGAGTCACAAGAAATATTCAATATGATTACTCTACCCAGAGTAATAGTCATGGGAATGTAAAGTCAATAATATTCTAATAACTATGTATGGTGTCAGATGGTAAGAGATGATCAATTAGTAAATTATATAATGTTTAAAGAGTTAATAAAATGAGCCTTATACCAGGTGAATTTCAAGTTGCTTTCCTCACTCCCTTAGGGTGAAGCTCTATCTTGCCTACTGTTCCAAATAGGACCACCCTAATTCTTGTCTCATAGTATCAGGCCTGCTTGTGTGTGTGTGTGTGTGTGTGTGTGTGTGTGTGTGTGTGTGCATGTGTGTGCATGTGTGTGTTCATGTATGTTTGTGTGTGCCTGTGTCTGAATAACAGTATTTTATGATTTGATTCAATGCATTTGATGGGAAGATAAAACTAAAGTAATGTAGCACTAAATACCAAACCCTGAGGTGCACCAAACTAAGCTCTGAGTAGCTTTAAATAAACCTGGGTATGTTATCCAGGGGAGAAAGAAGGTGCTGAGACATATTCACCCAGTGTGAAATCAGGACAGGCTCTGACAAGGTGTGAATGCTTGGAAAACAGTTTTTAAGGCATGCAAGCATCTCTCCAGTAGTCATTCTGTTTTTTACTGCAACTTGCTATGGTGATTGATCAGACATAGTTGATGGCTCTTCCATCTAAACCAAATTGAACATCAGACATGTTTAAAAAAAACAAAAACAAATCTAAACTTCCCAACTTCTTTGACACATGCAAACATTTATGAAAAGAGGTGTGTTATCAACTTCCAGTTTTCTCTTTTTCTTTGTAACTAGTTTCCATCATCCTCAGTTCAAAAGAGCTCCCTCCTGTCTAAATGCTCAGCATGTCATTCAATAAACACAGCAAGTAAACTGCGCCCACGGGTAATTGACGAATCTAGACTTGAGAATCCAGCATATTTACTCAACCAAGTGTTCAATTAAAAACCAACAAGATGCCCTGGTCAATTTGGCTCAGTGGATAGAGCGTCGGTCTGTGGACTGAAGGGTCCCAAGTTCGATTCCAATCAAGGGCATGTACCTCGGTTGCGGGCACATCCCCAGTAAGGGGTGTGCAGGAGGCAGCTGATCAATGTTTCTCTCTCATTGATATTTCTTTCTCTCTATCCCTCTCCCTCTTCTGTGAGAAATCAATAAAATATATTTAAAAAAGAAAGCCCAAGATGAACTCAAATATTAGAAAAATGAGAAAACCATCATGTGTTAAACAAATATTTGTAATGCAAAATGTTCCATGTGACAAATGAATTAAAATCTAAATGCTAGAAGGAGCACTAGAGGCAAGTGAATTAAAAAGAAAAACAATCTTCTTTTTGGGGGAAAAATGTTTAAGAGAAAGAAGGGCAATTTGCCTTTGTTCTATTGTCCAATAGTGAAATTTGTACATGAGAATATTTTGATGGTTTGAACCTCTCAAGAAATGATGAAAAGGAATTTTTATTTGATCCAGGATATCATCATAATAAAAAGTTAATATACAAATGGTCATCACGCCATCACACCATCACACCATCATAGCAGGGACCTGAGGCTGTATGGCACCTGGCTGGAGAGGAGGACCTGAGGCTGTGCCCCCTGCCCTGGTGCTGGGCAGGGAGACCTGAGGTTATTCCCCATGCCCCTCACCCTGATGCTTGGATGTTAGGCTGTGTCCCCCACCTGGCCGGTCTTTACAGGGGGTGCAGCCAGCAAGTTTTGGTGTTGCCCAATGGGAGTGGGGTTGGATGGACACTTTTATTATAGAGAAAGGGTAAGTAGCAATATTAAAATATTTCCTCTAATTAATTTCCTTTTAATGAGCACAAATTTCGTGCACCAGGCCACTAGTCCTATATAATAAAGGCTAATATGCAAATTGTACCCTCAACCAGGAGTTCAACTAGGAGTTGAACAAGGGGACAAGGCTAGCTGGCCAACTGCCTGTGGCCCCTCCCCCTGGCCAACCCTACCCTTGATGAGCCCTCCCATCTCGATCAGAGGTGGGGCTGGCCAGCCAACTGCTTGCAGTCCCTTCCCCTAGCCAGATCCCACCAATGCACAAATTTGTGCACTGAGCCTCTAGTATTTTATATCTTTATATTTTTGAATATATTTAAGTCCAAGTCCAGTTCAAATTGCTTTTCCAGCTGGTTAAAACCAGAGGGGAAAAACAAACAGGTTTTATTTCTGTTGTGGGAAAAGTATATATTTTGAGGTCATTTATAAATTCAACAAATTACTAAAACTATAGTTTCAGGGTTCAGGATTTAATCAGCAGTTTCATTTAAGATCAACTTCCACACAGAAAACTGTGGCCATATTTACACCTGTTTTATTTCTTGGTCTAACATTTGCCTCACATGATGGCTATACCCCAATTTATAGTAGAAAATAGGTTATTTTTATTTCTCCACATAAAAGTCACATGCATTTTTACCATACTGTTTTATTTATGCCTCATGATTATGATACACAACACTGGAGTTGATCTATCTAATGCAAGAACTGCTTGTAAGATATGTAGGTGGAAGCTGACAGCTTAACCCATTTCTTTTCCAAAAACTCCACTTCTCTGCTTTCTCAGTTGTCGTTCTATAAGTGTAGTGTCATGTACCAGTAATTTTTAAAATATACCATATTTCTTCTTATGATAGCTACCTTACTTTACTTACCTCTTAAATCACACTTTAGGGACCCAAAGCTGACCTAAAGAGCATCACTGTTGTATTACAACAAAGATATGATATACAGCAACATTTACCTACTTTTATATATTTATTTTTTTTTTACTTCCTCTCACATTTTTAGACATTACCAGACAGAAGGCTTTTAAACACAAAACATAATATGAAACAAAATTCTGAGGTCTACAATAGTTTTCTGAGAAGAATTTCTCCAGGTGCCTATTATGACAAATGTCAGGTGCTTTTCATCCCCGATAGCCTCCTCTTCCAGGGCATTTATCTTATCCATATGCTCCTAGTTTATCAAGGAAAGGATTTATACAGCTCTGAAAGGCATCGTTGGTGTGTTACTGCAGCTCTGCACTCTCATACAGCATGAAGATGGCAGCAGTAAACCAGAGAGAAGGGAGCAATCCTTCACAACACTCACTGCCAATTCTACCCTAGACCACAGCACAGACTGTAGAACAAATATAAAAGTGCAGAAGCACAAACAGTGATACACGTCCCGGACATGCAGCCTGCTGGTTGCTCTAAGTACCTCTGGAGGAATCTTCAGGTCCTTGTGTTTCTCCCCAGTTTCAATGGTGATTTCTTGATATTTTATATGATTGTATATCTCCTACCTGGCTCGATCTTCTCTCATACTTATTCAGCACTAAGACTATGTTAAGTAGGGCATTTTGACATGACTCATTAGATGAGGTCATTTTGATGCTTCAAAAGATAAAAAGTAAAGACACTATTTTTCTTTATTATAAAAAAATGTACCATCATTATTTCTGACCCTCACTTCATCCTTGAGTATCAACCTCATTCTTGATACCCACCCCATGCCTCACACAGATCCTGAGATTCACTCCAGACAGATGCTGGTTTCACCTGCTACTTGACAAATTTTAAAAGGTAACAGTTTAGTGGGTTGTGTTTCATATTAAACTAAAGTACTTCTATTCTAAAATGACTGCATTAAACTATCACAGCAACATGTGGAAATAAACATGTTCCTGGATAGAGTTCAAGTCCTACATAATGCTGGTCAGGATCTTGCATCATAGCCACCATCTAGCTTTCTCATAAAGATTCTTCTTTTCCCCAGAACAATTTGGATCCTCCTCCATCACAACGTACCCATCCTTGGGGGCCCAGATTTCTGATTATATCAAATATGATTGGAGTTTTTATGCGCTTGGCTAGTAGAAAAAAGCGAAGAAGAGATCATTTTTAATCACCAACTTTACACCTTATAAATATTATGTAATTTACTACACACATACATACAATATGTAAGATATTATTGCACTTATTTTACAGATAATAAAACTGAGGCCACAATATTTATATTTATTTTCATATTCACTCATATATATGTGACAGAGCCAGAATTAAGGGTGATTCTGTCTGATTTGAACATCTGTGCTCTTTGTACTACAGCAAGCTGGTTAACCCACTAATATTCTCAAAAAGCATTTGCATTTTATTCAAAGCTTTACTGTCTTGAAGGACCTGAAAGAGTTCCATAATAAATGCAAGCTGAGAAGAAATAATGTCTTTCCCCAGAGGGCCAAGATGGACTGCCCATCAGGCCAGCAATGAGGGCAGAATATGAATGACCTTCTGTCAACCTCATTTAGATTGCTCTTCACCAAAGTTCCAATTCACATCCCTCTGGTTCATTTCAGGGTTAGTGGACAAATGATGTTGAGACTGCTGGCTGGCTACCAATAAACTTCCTTCCCTGTTTCATAGTAATAGACTTTCAGATTTTTTAGCTCAGTCCATGGCTGCCCAGAAACAGAAGTAGAGGGAGAAAAAACATATTTCTTGGGCTCCTTTGCAGTTATACATATGGGGCCAGATACCTAAGTTCTGGCTGATGAGATCTAAGCAAAAATGATGTATCACCCCTTCAGGGATAATGCCAGATATTAGGCACCATTTAATGCCAGTGGTCTTGATCCAGCATCTAAAAGAGTTCTAGAATCTGGAGAAGAGGCTGTGCGTAAATTAATAAAGAGTCCAGAGACCAAACATAATTTTGAAAGGCATATGGGGGCGGGAAGAGGGCGCAGAGGAGCCCAGCTGAAGAAACCAAGTTCTCCTGGTCTCAGGACACCTTTTTTTTTAATTAACACAATTTGTCCTAAGGCAAGGTAGAGATATACACATCAAAGGCCAGGGTTAATCTATAGAGTCCATTGTCAGATTAGGCAATTGCCTGCAGCTGTTCAGGTGTTTGGCCAGAAGGAGGCAATAACATGTATATTACAATGCCCTGAGTTATCTGACAGCAAACAATCAATTTAATGCATCCTTTTCAGGTTTGGGGAAATGCTTTTAGCCATTCCCAACAGGCAGTAACATATGTGATTCAGCCCAAGTTCCATCAACATTTTGATGAAACTCTTGCAATTTTGACATGCTGGAATTGACTTCTGGCACAGGGACCATTCTTTATAGCCAGTTGTCATATACCCCTTGTCCCAGCCCTTCCTTCTTTCTATAGCCTGGACTATAAACTGGATGGCTGGTGTTGGTGTAGTCATCCAGAGCCATTGATTGACATCAGGAACAGAAGCACAAAAAGTGGATCAGCAAGCTGGAAGGAGGCTGGATTCTCACAATTTGTAAAACGGGGCACCTTGGACTGCCTGCGTTTCCCCACACTATCAAGTCAGAGAGAAATGAACTTCTAACCTATTTATTGTGGTTATGAGATGACTGAAACTAATCTTTAGGAATAAATACAGGGAGGATTGATAACTAAATGTTTTCCAGCCTTGTGGGCTTTGTGAACAAATCTAGCCTTAAAAAGAATAATTTTGTTCAATCAACATTAGCTTTGCCTATGAAGAGCTCAAAGAACATTAATGAGGAGGAAATAATTATAAAAATAATGAAGTGAAATTTTATCAGCGTGGCCCTTTATCCATTCTTAATGCACCACCATAATATGAATACTGTTGTGTCATTCTCTATAACCAATGCATTAGCAGAAATAGAACATTCAAGTGTATATCATAATTATTCAATTATAATGATAAAAGGAAAGAGGCTGCAGAAAACTAACCCTGGCGCCAAGTCCCTGACTAAGAAGATGTCATTACATTTTAAGAAAAGAGACTAGCTTTGATGCCATTAGCAAAAAAAAAAAAAAAAAGTGCTATTTTTAGAACTGTGTATCTACTGTACCTCTCTAATAAGAGATAGGAACATCATTTAACCTTTCTAAGAGACAGAGAGAAATGGAAAGTTCCATTATTCCTAAAAGTTTTGTAACCATGACTACAAATCAATAATTCTAGGGGTATTTAGAAACAGATCTGGAGTCCTGACCTAGGGTCAAAGATAAGATTGCCCTTTTGGACCAGATTAAGAACTTCCAAAGGTGAAGCTATATCTGATGGGCGTCTGCAATTATGTTTGGGACCAAGCCCAGAGACAATGGTTCTTCTCTTCATCTTCTCGGGATATTCTCTGGCCTCAGAAAGATGTTGGTGACAAGGAACTGAGAAAAATGTGCATTTTTGAAATATCATGAGTCTCTATCTCAGATCATGGTCCAGATGATACAAAACCACATAGGAAGCAATACTTAATCGCTATTCCATGTACCTTCTGTTGCAGGCATGTGGGTAAGCAGTGTAAGCTGCTCCCGGATTTTCCTGAGGCCAAAAATCTGCCCAGTTCTTTCTTCTCTGAGCAGATCCGAGATTGCCGTAGCCCATTGTAGAGGAGGCAGCTGTCTGGCACATTTGGTCATTCACCTAATGGGAACTTCTGGCATTCTGAACTAAAAATTGACATTGCTCAGACCTTAGAAGAAGAGTCCACAGCAATGCAGGGCTTCATAAGGACTTGGAAAAACAAAAGTCTTTCTCAATTTTTTTTTTTGGGGGGTGGCTTTTGACTGACGTAAAATCAGAATTAACCCTATGGACAGAAAGTGTTTCAGAACCTGCATTTTGGAAAGCCACACTTCTAAAAGCATAAGAAGCAGAAGAAAGATGATCCCATTAGTTGGTTCTTCAAAAAACCTAAAAAATATTTAAAATCAATATACCGAGAAAACTTACCACCAACAATGTAGGTCCAGTAACTCACCAATAGTCCTTATGTTCCTGTTCCTCACACTCTTATGGCCCTGGGTCCCACAAACTCCTAGCAATCTCCCACCTTACCTACTGCAGTTAGAATCAGCTGCGCCATAGTGCCAGGTGACTGCTATTTTAATTAGAGTAGATTAGTCCCTGCTGTGGTAACAATTAAACCCCATATCTCAGTGGCTTGTGAGTTCATTTCTCAGTCATGGCAAATCTGACATGGACTGGATTGCTCTCCTCTAACCATAAATTAGAGACCAAGGCAGCTTCCAACCTATGAATCCATCAACTTGTGACTTCTTGGACCTTCAGCCCTCAGATGGTGGGGAAGAAAGAGAAGGGATACTGAACTCTTCCCTGCTTGGAAGGGACACTTGAATGACCAGAACTAGTCACATGGTCATTCTAATTGCAAGGGAGTGTGGGAAATATAGAGGACCACAAGTATTCAGTGAGCACTGGTAGAGGCCACCAGAGCTGTCAAGAAACTGAATGAATGTGGGCTTATCCAACAGCTATGTTGTAAAACAATTTTTAAAGGCCCTATGAGAGAAAAACAGAGAAAGAAAGAAAGAAAGAAAGAAAGAGAGAGAAGAGAGAGAGAGGAAGGAAGGAAGGAAGGTAGGTAGGTAGGAAGAGAGGAAGGGAGGGAGGGAGGAAGTCCGTCATTTCTATGACAATGCATAGGAATTGTGAAGCAAGGAAGAGGACTACCCTGATTCCCCGAAAATAAAACAGTGTCTTATATTAATTTTTGCTCCCAAAGATGCGCTAGGTCTTATTTTCAGATGTCTTACTTTGCCATGAAGAAGAATATGGTACACATTTATTGTTGAGCAAAAAAAAAAAAAAGGAAATTTATTACCTGTATATGGTATGGTAGTAGTTGTCATCACAAACCAGCTCACTGATTGGCCTCAGCGCAGCCTGAGTTGTTCAGGCAGTGCGAGGTCTCTTTAAATCAGGAGTAAGACACCTTTTGGTAGCTTTGGGGGCCTTATATTCCTGGGAGGCCTTATGTTCGGGGGAAGCCTTATGTTCGGGGGAGCCCTTATTATCGGGGAGGTCTTATTTTCGGGGGATACCTTATATTACAGCAAGAGGAAAAACTGGAAGTAGGTCTTATTTTCAGGGGATGTCTTACTTTCAGGGAAACAAAGAAGGTGAAAATGGCTCAATCATAGACATTGCAGAAAAAAAGAAGGTCCATTTCTGGTAGGACTATGTACTATAAAGAACTGAGATTAAGATGACATTAAATTAAACAAATAGTACTTTGGAAATAATGTACAGTATAGCCAGAAAGAAACACCAGAAAGCAAGTCTTTCCACCTCCTACTTTTCTCTCTGTCCATTATTCCTTTCCTCCCATGCCCACTCCCACTCACTTCATATCTTGTTCACTCTCGTCAGAAAGAAAATAGTCACTAAATCCAAATGGTATGATCTGTGGTGCCTTCGGGAACAAATCAAGCACAGGAGGGGCACTCAGCACTTCACAGCGGGAGACTCCATCCTGAAGGGCATGCATCACAGCTGTTGTGAGAATGGAGGTTTGGGGTGGCTTGTCTCTCCCCCATCAATGAGAAGGATAGGCTTGTCAAATCAAAGCAGGTATTTCTTCTTTAGTGTCTGATTTAGGAGATTATACATCCGAGGGAGGCACTTGTAGTAAAAGGATTAGCACATTATAGAAAAATAATTGGAATGCTTCCTCTCTCGGCATATTATAGCTTGTTAATGTTGCTGTGGGGACCAGCCAGATTCATTAGGAAGAGGGACTATGCTTCTCTCTCTAGCTCAACACTCTGATATCCTGCTTATCTGAGTAAATGTTAAGACTGGAGATAAACCCAAGGCGTGAAATGAAGGAATTTGCCTGAAATTTTTGGCAGCTTCCACAACTAATCCTCTCCTCCTCCCCTCCCCCTCAAAAGAAAATGATCTATTCAGTATATACTGTATAGGGAAGAGATGGGTTATAATGTTGTCCCCATTGCTCACAATGCTGTGACTAATGTAGTGAGATTGGGAATTTAAAGGAAATAGCATTTGTTTAGTGCCTGCTCTGAGCCAGCCACTGAACTAGGAGCTTCATGACTGTTACATCATTTAATTCTCCTTACCAGCCCATGAGTTCATCTTCACCTCCAGGGAATGAAGTGCTGCCTGGAGTTCAAGCCCATACCAATCTGATCTCACAGGCAGGCACTGTTTTCATTTCGAACAACTCTGGTCTGAAGGCCTTTAGCAGTGATCATGGCAGAGGCCATGCCACATCCTCACCACAACATTGTCTCTCCCTGGCTTTATCCAATGTCCTTTGTAGTTATATTGGGGCCACTTGACTATGTCCTGGCAAAGGAAATGTTGGTGGAAGGAATGCATCACTTTCTGTTCCAGATGATTGGAGCAGAGGTGTCTCCTCCACCTTCCCCTTCCTTTGGAAACAACATGGCAGGCAACAACATAGGGGAGGGAGTACCGAGATGACTGACTCAGCAGGTGGAAGAGAAACTCAAATGATCATGTTGAATGTCATAAATAAGAAATAGCATTTCTGGCCCAGCTGTTGTGACTCAGTAGTTGAGCACTGACCCAAGAACCAGGAGGTCACATTTCAGTTCCCAGTCAGGACATCTCTGAAATCAATAAAACCATTTTTTGTTGGAAATGTTAGCATATGTTTGTTACTACATAACTGAGCCTATTGCTACTAAGACAGTAACAAGTACATCATTTTTAGTTGACCAAAAGGAAGGCATAGCAAGAGGAGAAATGACAGAGGGAGAGGGACCTCCAGAACAAAGCTAGGAAGCAAGTTTATCCATCCTGACTGGGGAGACAAAGTAACTGAATGATTTGTTAACAAAAATAGGCCTTTTAATGAAGGCTTTTCAAAAGTAATAGGATGTTCTGGTCAGTGTGGCTCAGTTGTTTGGCATCACCTATGCAGCAAAAGGTCGCTGGTTCAATTCCCAGTCAGGGCACATGCCTGAGGTTTCAGGCTCAATCCCCATAGGGGGCATGCAAGAGGCAGCCAATCGATTTGTCTCTCCTTCTCTCTTCCTCTTTCTAACAAATGAAAACATTTTTTAATCTAATAGGACATCATACTATTTCTTATGAACAATTTCTCACACCTCTCACTATCTTCATGCAACCAATATGGTGTCTCTTTAATTCCACAATGCAATAAATCACCCTCACCCTTCTTCCTTGAACAGAAGGAATATGACAGGCTAAAGCCTTCAGTAAAAGGGGCCATTTCTTTTTCCTTTGGTATCATGGAGTGATGTAAAGGATACATACCAATTACCTAATTTTTCTATATAATACAGTCCATCCATAGAGTTCACTACCATGAATAGATGTCATTATAAACCTGAGATAAGCAGTTTTCTAATCTAATATAATCTAATATAAATTTAATTAAGGTGATTCTTTATGATGAGCTGTTGATCTTTCTCCATAGTTAAACACAAATGAAAAGAGTAACTGGAAAGCTAGAAGCTGGGAAAATTCTCAAGTTAGAAATATTCTTTTCAGTGCCTCACTTTCTACCTAGATAACTTCTTCCCCTATCATAATTTTTCCTCTTTTCCTCTTACCTCAAGTACTCAAAAACTTCATATCCCTTCCTCATTCCCAGAATTTCCATTCCCCTCTGGCAACACACTAGCTTCCCAAAACTGACTAGACCTCTGCCTGTTTCCCATGATCAGCCACAGGTAACCATGCTTCATCCAGTAACCAAAGCCCATGTGTCCTAGGTCTTCACAAGTCTTTATATTACCATTCCTAGTTAGGTTATGTACTTACACAGTGTATTACCTTCCAGTTAACCTGGTTATTATCTGTCAAGGGCTTTGCAAAACAGACCTAAATGCACAGGAGCATTTGCAGCACTGTAGTAGGCAACAAATAAATGATTTTTCAATAAGGCCTTTGTTATCCTTAGGCAACTTCCCTCGTGGTCATACCTGGGACCTCACTACCCTTCATAGGAAAGACTGACCTTCTCCTCTCATGAACCTTCCTCCTTATTAAGCACATGGCCCTCTTTATTGGTCCTACATCAGACCCTGGCAGCCTCTCATCTAAAAGAAACAAAAAGTGCCCAGTTGGCATGGCTCAGTGGTTGAGTGTTGACCTATGAACCAGGAAGTCATGGTTCAATTCCTGGTCAGGGCACATGCCCAGGTTGCAGCTCCATCCCTCGAAGGAGTCGTGCAAGAGCCAGCCAATCAATGATTCTTTCTCATCATTGATGTCTCTCTCTCCCTTTCCTTCTTCCATTTTCTTTCAAACCAATAAAAAATATATATTTTAAATAATAATAAAATAAATAAGACAAACAAAAGTAAATAAATATATTCCAAATTCCCCTTAACTGTAGAAGCATCCCCATGGTCTCTCCTATTCTACACAGATCCACAACCCCTGTGAGATCCTCCTGCTGTGGGGGCTTTTCTACAGTGCTCTGAAATGCATTCCTGTGGCCCAGAATCCATGCCTTCAAATATGCTAGTGTTCAAACACTGAACTTATTTCACCTTAACAGTGGATAGAAGAGGCAAGTGTATGGGGGTTAAATATCAAACTAACAGAATGAAAACCACCTAAAGAATCCTACAGCCTGAAGGCAGGATTAGAACACGATGTGACTAAGCTAGAAAGCGGGCCCCTGACAACCAGGCTAACTAGCTGACAATGTAGCCTCAGGCAAGTCTTTCCCAGACACAGAACATATGCCTTCTTCCATTACTGTCAAATATTCAAATCACTTCTTAAGATAGATGTCTCTCTGAAGATCTTCTTCATTGCTTCATTCTTTTCCTCACCTATTCAATTATGCACTGTGTGAAAGCACTAGGGAAAATGCATTGTGTTAAGATTTTTTCTTGGTGGAGTCTCCCTACATTAAATGGGATTAAGCTAAAGACCCAATGCAAGGCTTTCTGACTCAGAGAACATAGATTTGGCTTTAGTCTTAAATCTCTACTAACACACACACACACATACATAATGCCAGCACAAACAGATTCTCTAAGAGAGAAACTCAGAGAACACTAATACATGAAGTGGGAAAAAATAGCTTGCCAGGGTACACTTATCACATAGGGAGCAAGAAGTACCAAAGAACTGCAGCCAGTGTTGACCTTCAAAGCACAGTGACCTTGCTTACTCATATTTGACCCCCAGCTGGTTAACATTCAGAGTAGCAGCTCCTCCACTCTTGAGAACAGGATGTAGAGTAGAA
The DNA here is from genome assembly GCA_011751065.1 of Lasiurus cinereus. NCBI lineage: Eukaryota > Metazoa > Chordata > Mammalia > Chiroptera > Vespertilionidae > Lasiurus > Lasiurus cinereus. The sequence continues at coordinate 15,630,430 of JAAGEH010000041.1, read as the reverse complement.
CAAATGGGAAGAAAAGTATTCAAAGGGGCAGAGGTTAGGGAAAAAGAATGAAAAATTTGTTTCTGCAATATAAGGAAGGACAATATGGAATAGGCTTTCAGAATGCTCAAAATCAAATTGCAGAGATGAGAAATAACCAATGGAAAATGAGTAGAGTGGACAATAAGTTCCAAAAGTTCAGAGGAACAAAATTCCAGCGGGGAGAATGGGTGAGATGTAGGAAGACAGCTGAAGGGAATGAAATCTTTTTATAGAAAGGACTCTGAAGTAACACTTAAGAACTCCAGGCCATATCAGGAAACAAATAAAGTGGTCTTGTAAACACATACAAGTATGGTCTTTATCATTTCCTCCACAGATCTATCAGATTTTATCTTTGCAACTAAGAACAAAGGCAGCATGGGTCTGTTCACCCTGCACAGGTGTCAGCAGCCCTCCTTGGTCACACTGCATGAGCTTCACCATGAATCCAAACCGAAATGCTTTTTATTGTTCCTTCTGAGACTTTGGTTAAATAATTTCAATTCTCAGATGCAGAGTATATAATATACTATTGTCTCTGATCCCAGAGGAGCCTGTGCTTTTTGTCTTTTACTTCAATAAAACACATAATTTTATTGTGGAGATTTAATCAAAGGTTATATTTGGTACTTTGTTGATAAAATGTCCAGAGGCAATACCTGAAACTTTCCATTTGGCAAAATCTTAGATGCATCTGTCAGGCTAGCAAAGCTCCTTAGAACACACTGAACCATTTGCTTCTAAAGTTAGTGTTTTAGAATGGAAGTGTCTGATATCTAATCTATTCTGTTTGTGAACCAAATGTGGGGACATTGTGTATCACATTTTATCAGTATACTAGATGCCCAGTGCACTAATTCATGCATGGGTGGGGTCCCTTGGCCAGGCCAGGGTTTGGAGTTGATTGTGGCTGCTGGAGGTTGCCTGGATGCAAGAAGTTGGCTGTGGGAGCACACTGACCACAAAGGGGTAGCTCCTGCATTGAGCATCTGCCCCTTCATGGTCAGTGTATGTCATAGTGACTGGTTGACTGGTCATTTGGTCACTTAGGTTTTTATATAGAGAGATCAATCATAATTTGAGCAGCAATACCAGGAAATAAATATCTTAAATCAAAGAATATCCAGAGTCAGAGATAGGAAGTCAAGGTAGGGTTTGAAGATATAACAAAGACCCTGAACCTAGGCAATAGTAAGATCTGAGAAGCAAATGAACTGACTCAACCAGAATAAGAATTTACAGGCAGCACTGAAATGGAAGGGTAACAGATGGGTGGATGAACAGAACATAGCAAGTGATGGAGATAAAATCAAAAAACTCCTTAAGTCCAGTCTCTCTCCCTCCTACTTTGTAGAGAAAGAAAATCAGTAGTTTGAATAGGTTACCAGAGCCTACCTGAAAGTTATGTGTCAGGGAATTGTTCTATACTGATTGGCTCAAATTTACTGCTTAGGAACTAAGTCTGCTACCATGCTACTGTTGACCTCTTACTGATGTGGAAGAGACCCCTCTGGAACTTTATTGAGGAAATAGCAAATCTCTCTAGAACTTTCCTGAAACCTGGAGAATGATGACCAAGTTTCTTTTAAAATGCTTCCTTTTTAGCCTGTAAATAAATCCATGAATATATGGCCAACTAACACTTAACACAGGAGCCAAGAATACTCAGTGGAAAAAAAAAAACAGTTTTCAATAAATGGTGCTGGGGAAATTGGATAGTGAAACTAGTCTCCTATCTTATATCACTCACATAAATCAACTCAAAATAGATTCCAGATTTAAATTCAATACCTGAAACCAAAAAACATCTAGAAGAAATCATGAGACTAAAGCTCCTTGACATGGGTCATGGCTAGCAATAATTTTTTTTATATGACACCTAAAGCACAAGCAATGAAATAAAAAATAGAACTACCAAAGAATCAAGCAATTCTAGTTCTAAGTACTTATTCCAAGATAACAAAATCACTGTTTCTAAGAAATATCTGTACCTCCTATTCATTACAACATTATTTTCAAAAGCCAAGACATAGCAACAACAATAGATGAATGGAGAAAAAATATTATATATATAATATGAAATTATCTATTATATATAAAATATTAGATATTATATATGATGGAATACTATTGAACCACAAAAAGTAAACCTTGACTTGCTAGATAAGATGCTGTCTGATTCATAAATTGCTTAATAAGTCAAATTAGATCTTCAAATTTACTCAGTTAAATCTTACTTTTTTAACACGTTGGTGGCAATGATGGAATCAAAATAAATTTTTTATAAAATTCAGGACAAAGAGAAACTCACCAGTTCTAAGCACAATTGGTAAATTTCTCTCGGTTTGAGCACCCAATATAATTAATTGGCTTTCTTTTACTGGGCAGGTCAGGCTGAGCTGATGTACAATTCTGCCCAGAACCCAGAAACCCAAGTGAGCTGGTAGAGGATTCTTAGAGCTAATTGAGCTGGCAGATGGTAGGACCCCCAGCCAAACTCCTTATCTTTCAGACTGTTATTCCCCATTGATTTGAAATCCCCAGAGTCCATGCTGATAACTGTTGATGGCAGTTGCATTTCTCCACTTTGTTTGGAATTGCTCCACAGTCCTCATTCTTTGGTTTGTTGGTCCAATCCTTTCCCCAATCCAAGTTTCTATGGGAATTGTTGGTGGTTAACAAGCCAGGAGATGGACTGGGTCCAATTTGAGCTGGAATGGGTCCAGGCTCCTTCCCAAGGGCATTCTCATTACACCCCTTACCTCAGTCTGGACAGAACATTTGAAAGAACCGTCATGGCTAACCTTGACTTCATAGTAGATTGATAAAGTAGCCCAAAAGTCTGCTTTCCTCTTGCCCTGTACAACTATTTTAAACTCCAGCCTCAGAGGACAACAGCTCCCTCGGAGTAAAAAGAAAGTTCTCATTGTGGGGATATCTAATAAAATTCAGAGAGAATTTTTATCCAGTGTAGGTGACTCTGGTACCTCTTACTGAAAAAAAATAACAAACAACAACAATAAAACATTCCTTTTTGCCATCTGATACAGCCCCGCTCAATCTATTAGGAAGACATTTTCTTTCTGAATTAAAAGAGATAGTATATTTTGCCTCCAATGCAGACCTCACTTTAGAATTTTCTGTCCAGCATTTTCTTTTATATTCTTTAGTCTGTCCTTTAAATAAAAGAGGAAGGATTCCAGCTCTAACTGGTTTGGCTCAGGGGATAGAGTGTCAGCCTGTGAACTGCAAGGTCCTGGGATCAATTCTGGTCATGGGCACATGCCAGGGTTGAAGGCTCTATCTCCAGTAGGGGGCATGCCATAGGCAACCAATCAATGATTCTCTCTCATTATTGATGTTTCTCTCTCTCTCTCCTTCTCCCTTCCTCTCTGACATCAATAAAAAATGGATTTTTTAAAAAAGAGGAAAGATTCCAACAAAACCCCTTAACTTAATGAGAGTGCCTGAAAAAAACCTGTGGGCTGCTTCTAACACTGACAGTGGAAGAATAAAAAGTGCAGAATTTGCAAAGATTCAGATAAATATAACTAAATCTCTCCCTAAATTACCTAAGTATCCATGAAAGCCTAAGGCCATACAAGGCCTCACATCTCACACCTAATGGCTCAGAGGCTGATCATTCTCTGTACTTAACCTTATCTGAGGTCAATCTTGCCAACCCAGAAACTTTATGCATGAGGGTAGTGATTTGTCCAGGATTTGAAAGCTATTAATAAAAATAGTTATTTCCCATTTCCCAGTTGTTTTAACACAAACCCCTTACTGTCACAAGAGCCACCTGACTCAGTCCACCTGTCCAAGACCTTTGTTTAGCCTTTCCAGCCTTCCTGTAGATCCCAACAGCTAATATCAGTTGATTTTTACTTGGAACAATCAACAATATACCTGGAGAGTTATGCCTCCAGGATTTACTGAGGCCCCTTCTTATTTTCCCAAATACGTCGCTGTGGTTCAAGCACCTTCCTTGGGAAATCAGCCTTTTTGCAGCACATAATCTCTTGTTGCACTCCAAAGCAGAGTCCATAAAAGATTTTGTCTATTTGCCACAACAGTTATCTGAAACATAACACAAAGTCTCCAAGGAAAAACTTCAATGATCTCTGGACACTGTTCATTACTGAGGTCAGAATGCTGAAGGAATTTAGCTATCTCCACAAAAGAACTAAGCTAACCCAGGAATTTTTTAGACCCACGCCCAAACAAGAGTCTCGTGGATTTTTAGGCTTGGCTGCTTATGGCAGACTGTGAGTCTCTAATTTTCCTCTGTTAGCTTCCCCACGCTATGAATATACTAAAGTTTCAATGCCTGAGCCTCTCCCTTGGGAAGGTAAACATGAGCAGAGCAGGCTTTTGTAAGACTAAACGGAGTACTGTAAGAACCACTTGCCTGAGGGCTACCTAACTATTCAAAAGCTTTTATTTTATTTGTGTATGAAAGAGACATCAAGATCTGGGAATGTTCATGCAGGAGCTTGATCCAGTAGTTGGAGCTGTCCTAAGGTTATAGCTGCAACTGTAAAACTAGTGGAAGCCTCAGCTGATTTGACCTTAGAAATGACATTAATTTGCAATTTCCACAAGCTGTCCAAAGTCCTCTTAAGTCTGCATTGACTCAACATTTCTCTTCAAATGGACTATCTTTTTATAAAATCCTTTCGCTTTCACCACCTAATCTACATCTAAAACATTACAAAGTTCTTAATCTTGCTGCATTACTACTTCCCACAAAGGTGAGCCCCATGACTGCCAGGTAATAATGTTTCATTCTATGACACTGTCTTGATTTACAAGACATCCCTTTAACCATTCCTGATCTAATCTTGATGGTTATGGGTTATCCTGTAAAAATGAAAAAGCTGGTTGTGATAGCACTACCCCATATGGATTACTCAAAAGGAGATGCTTTCTACAAACTAAGTCAGCCCAGCAAGCAGAGCTCCAAGTCCTGATCAGAGCATGCCAACTATAAATATTAATAGAGACAGCCGTGTATCTTTGGGGTTATCTATGATTTGGGGATGTTCTGACATGCTCTGGGAACCCAATCAAAACAAGCAACAAAGAAAAAACTTTGTTACTGCTATCTTCTTAGCTTCCAAAATTGGTATCATCAAAATTGCGGCTCACACTAAAGGAACTGGCCAGAGTACCAGGAAAAATCCCTGGCTGACTTTCGTGTTCAAGCAGCAGCAACAGAAAATAGAAAGATGGTGGCTCATACGGATGAAATCCATTCTCAACACATGGTCTCTCACTGCCAAACTTTGGCCATACTGTATCCTTATAACATGACAACAGTCTGCTCCTGAATCAAAGAAATTCAGATGGTTATACCATGGCTGTCAGTTAAAAACCTCAGGACTATAGAAAGCTCAAAATGGACTCTTGGCTCTTCAAGTCTCTCTGGCAAACCTCTTTTCTTTTTTTTTTTTTTTTTTTAACGTTTTCATTCCTTCATTCACTGTGGTGCATTTACAATGACTCAAATTAGAAATAAACAATAGTAGAGAGAGTTTTATAAAGTTTCAAAAAATGTCTACCTGCAGGTCCACAAGCCTGACAAATCTATTTTTTGTCCCCAGAGACCTCAGATATCCTTCCTCTGGACCCTTTGAACAAAGGCCTGTAGCTGGAATTAATCCCACTGCTACTTAGGGTGGGTTATGCATATGTTCTTGTTAAATGGCTCTTCAGAAGTTATAGGCATTTAAATTTTCGTGAACACTAAAATATATTTCCATTTCCTCACTCCTATCTATACCAAATATTATATTTTTTTAATTCTTTACAAATTTGGTAATCCAAACCAAAAGAGTCTCTTAGCATTCTTTTTACTTTTCATTTTTGCCAATTACCTATCTATATCCTGTTTATTTTTCTACCGTGTTGTTTACTTTTGGCACATGGATCTCTGAACACTTTTTTTTTTAAATCTTTACCCAAGAATATTTTTCTACTAATTTTTTTTTTTTTTTAGACTGTGGAAGGGAGGGGAGAGACAGAGAGAGAAACATTGATGTGAAAAAGACACATCAACTAGTTGCCTCCTTCATGCAGCCCAACCAGGGCCGGAGATCAAGCCTGCAACTGAGGTACATGTCCTTGACAGGGAATAGAACCCAGATCCTTCAGTCTGAGGGCAAACACTATCCACTGAACCAAACCAGCTAGGGTAATAACACTTTTTAATACATTAAAAAAGATCCAATTCCTTTATTTTTTTGACAGATCTATAAACTAATTTTTATTTTTATTTATTTATTTTTTATTGTTTAATGTATTACATGTAGCACTACATATATCTCCTTTTCTTTCCCCATTGACTTTCCCCCAGGCTCCCCAAACCTCTGTCACATGCCCTCAACTCAATCTCCCACCCCCAGTGTCTTGTGTCCGTTGGTTGCGCTTATATGCATGCATACAAATCCTTTGGTTGATCTCTTTCCCTCCCTCCCCAACACTTCCCGGCTTTCCTGCTATAAATTGACAGTCTGTTTGATGCTTTACTGCCTCTGTATCTATCTTTTTGTTTATCAGGTTATGATGTGCTTTATTTTTCATAAATAATTGAGATCATGTGGTATTTTTATTTCATTGCTTGGCTTATTTCATTTAACATAATGCTCTCCAGGTCCATCCAGGCTGTTGCAAATGGTAAGAACTCCTTATTTTCCTAGAGCAGCATAGTACTTCATTGTGTAGCTATACCATAGTTTTCTAATCCAATCATCTGTTGATGGGCATTTGGGTTGTTTCCAAATCCATAGCTAACTATGGTGAATTGTGCTACTATGTACATAGGGGTGCATATCCTTTCTGATTGGTGTTTCTAATTTCTTGGAATATATTCTTAGAAATGGGATTACTGGGTCAAATGGGAGTTCTATTTTTAGTTTTTTGAGGAAACCCTATACATGCTCCACAGTGACTGCAGCAGTCTGCATTTCCACCAGCAGTGCACAAGAGTTCCTTTTTCTCTGCAATCTCAACAACACTTACCATTTGTTGATTTGTTAATGATTGCCATTCTGAGAGGTGTGAGATGGATCCCATTGTCGTTTTGATTTGGATCTCTCAGATAATTAGGGACTTTGAGCATGTTTTCATAGGTCTCTTGGCCTTCCTTCTGTTTTCTTTCGAAAAGATTCTATTTAGGTCCCTTGTCCATTTTATTAATTGGATCATTGGATCTTCCTTTTATTAAGTTGTATAAGTTGCCTATAGATGTTGGAGATTAAACCTTTATCAGTGATAACATTTGCAGACATGTTCTCCCATACAGTGGGCTTTCTTGTTGTTTTCTTGATGGTTTATTTTGCTGTGCAAAAGCATTTTATTTTGATGTAGTCTCATTTGTTTATTTTCTCTTTAGTTTCCATTGCCCAAGGAACAGTATTGGTGAAGAAATTGCTTTGTCATATGTCTGAGATTTCTCTGCCTGTGGGTTCCTCTAGTAATTTTATGATTTCCCATCTTGTGTTTAAGTCCTTTATCCATTTGGAGTTTATTTTTCTGTATGGTGTAAGTTGATGGTCTAGTTTCATTTTTTTGTATGTGTCTGTCCAATTTTCCCAGCACCATTTATTGAAGAGACTGTCTTGACTCCATTGTATGTTAATGCCTCCTTTGTCAAATATTAATTGAGCATATTGGTTTGGGTTGATATCTGAATTCTCTATTTTATTCCATTGATCTATAGGTCTGTTCTTGTGCCATCACCAGGCTGTTTTGAGAAGAGTGGCTTTGTAATACAGCTTGAAATCTGGTATTGAGATCCCACCTACTTTATTCTTCTTTCTCAGGATTGCTATGGCTATTCAGGGTCTTTTTTTTATTCCAGGTGAATTTTTGGAGAGTTCTTTCTAGGTCTATGAAATATGCCATTGGTATTTTAATGGGGGGTGCATTGATCCTATAGATTGTTTTGGGTAGTATAGACATTTTAATGATGTTGATTCTCCCAATCCATAAATATGGTATGTTCTTCCATCTGTTTACATCTTCCTCTATCTCTTTTTTCAGTGTCCTGTAGTTTTACTCATATGGGTCTTTTACCTCCTTAATTAAGTTTATTCCTAAGTATTTTACTTTTTTTGGTGCAGTGGTAAATGGAATTGCTTTTTTAGTCTTACTTTTCTGTAAGTTCCCTATTGATGTATAGAAATGCCATAAATTTCGTGGCATTAAGTATGTATCCTACTACATTGCTGAATTTATTTATTAAGTCTACTAGTTTTTTGATGGAGACTTTGGGTTTTTTATGTACAGTATCATGTCATCTGCAAATAAAAACAGCTTTACTTCCTCTTTTCCAATTTGGATGCCTTTTATTTATTCTTCTTGTCTGGTAGCAATTACTAACACTTCCAGTACTATGTCGAACAAGAGTGGTGAGAGAGGGTACCCCTGTCTTATTTCTGTTCTTAGGGGAAATGGTTTTAGTTTTTGCCCATTGAGTATGATGTTAGCTGTGGGTTTATCATATATGACTTTTATTATGTTGAGGTATGATCCTTTTATTCCCACTTTGTTGAGAGTTTTTATCAAGAAAGGGTGTTGGACTTTGTCAAATGCTTTTATTGCATCAATTGATAAGACTATGTGATTTTTATCTCTCAGTTTGTTTATGTGATGTATCATATTTATTGATTTGCAGATATTGTACCATCCTTGCATTCCTGGGATAAATCCTACTTGGTCATGGGGTATGATCTTTCTGATGTACTGCTGGATCTGATTTGCTAGAATTTTGTTGAGGATTTTGGCATCTATGTTCATGAGGAATATTGGCCTGTAATTCTCTTTCATTGTGTTGTCTTTATCTGGTTTTGGTATTAGATGATGCTGGCTTCATAGAATGAGCTTGGAAATGTTCCTTCCTCTTGAATTTTTTGGAATAGTCTGAGGAGGATAGGTTTTAGTTCTTCCTTCAATGTTTGTTAAAAGTCTTCTGTGAAGCCATGTAGCCCTGGGCTTTTCTTTGCTGGAAGCTTTTCAATGACTATTTCAATTTCTTCCATAGTTATTGGCCTATTGAGGTGTTTAGATTTTTCCTGATTGAGTTTTGGAAGGTTACATTTTTCTAGGAATATGTCCATTTCTTCCTGGTTGTCCAGTTTGTTGGAATAGAGTTGTTCATAGTATTTTTTAATAATCTTTGTATTTTGGAGGGGTGTGTTGTTATTTCAACTCTTTTATTTCTGATTTTGTTTATTTGGGTACTCTCTTTTTGCTTCTTGATAAGCCTGGCTAGAAATTCATCCATCTTGTTTATCCTTTCAAAGAACCAGCTCTTGGTTTTGTTGATCTTTTGTATTGTGTTTTTGTTTGTTTGTTTGGTTGGTTGGTTGTTTTGTTTTGTATTTATCTCCACTCTGATCTTTATTATTTCCTTCCTTCTGCTTACACTGGGTTTTTCTTGTTGCTCTCTTTCTAACACTTTGAGTTGTAGAGTTAAGCAATTTATTACCATGCTTCTTGTTTTTTTACAGTAGGCTTGTAGAGCTATGAACTTCCCTCTCAAGACTGCTTCCACTGTATCCCATAAATTTTGGATTGTGTTTTTATTGTTGTTTGTTGCTATGATGTTTTTTTTTCTTCTTTGATCTCTCTGGTAACCCAGTCATTGTTTAATAGCATATTATCAAATTTGTCTTCCATTTTTTTCAGCCACCTTATCACTATTTCTCTGAATTCTTTCTCTAGCAGGTTATTTGTCTCCATTTCGTTTACTTCCTTTTCTGGTGATGACTGCTTTTCTTTCATATGAGGCCAGTTTCTTTGTCTCCCCATGGTCTCTCTTCTGCAGGTGTCTGGTTATGTAGGTTATGTAGTTCTCTCTCTCCTGCTTTGATTTAAAGTAACAAAATACAACACAATAAGGTACAATTTACAAGGCACTGAACAGAAATGTATTCACGATATTAATAACTCCAAATAAAGGTGACCACCAGAGAAAGGCGAATTAGAAGATAGGAGCAAAAGAAGAAGAGGGGAAAAAAGTAAGAGAGAAAAGAAAGAGAATTAAAAAGAAGAGGGGAACAAACTATATATATGGGGAGAAAACTCCAATAGAACAGCCACTAATCCCAATAAATGCCAGCATCAAGTAGCTGGAGATGAATGCAAAGTACAAAAAAAAACAACTAATATCAAGTGAGATGAGGGAAAACAGAAGCAAAAAACAAACAAACAAACAAACAAAGAAAAAAATAATAAGCAAAACAATCTCACAAACAAGCATAAAAATTGATATAATCAACAATCAAGCAAACAAAACAAAAGGACAGAAAGAAAAAATGTTGGATAGTGAAGAAAGAGAAGAGAGAGGTATATATGAACTTGGAGAAGGGGGTTGGAAGTTAGATATATAAGTAGGGTGAAATTTTAATAGCAAGTAAAAAGAATGGATAGGGAAAATCTAAAGCAGGAATAGGGTAAGAAAAACAGGACAACCAAAGGGGAAAAGTGAGGAAGAGAGTGATGGCATAAAGGTAGAGTTGAGATAGAGTAAAATGATGCTAAAGGGAAGATGAAATTAGAATGTAGAACTCTAATCCCAAAGTAAAATAAAGAGAAAATAAAATGACACTTTAAAAAAAGGAAAATAGTAGTAGTAGTAATAATAGTGATTGAAAATAAAAATGTAAAAATTAAAAAGGTAAAATCAAGTGAGGAAAAAAGAAAAAAAAATAAGTAAAAGATGAAAAAAATAAAAAATAAAAATGTGCAGTAGTGAAGATTATTCACTTCCTCTACTGTTCTGTTTGGCATGCCTGTTTCCTTGTCAAGACAGTATTGAAGTTCCCTGAATTCCACTGCTCCTCAGTGTTGTAAACCAGTCCTGGTTTTTAAGCAGGCAGTGCATCTTAATTTCTTGTATTCCTCTATTTGTTTTCACAAGAGTCAATTTGTGATTCAACCACTGATTTGCAGTGTTTCTGGATTGACCTCTGAGTCTATAGATCCTCTCTAGCCAGTGCTTAGATCCTGCTTTCCCTGTGGCACTCATTAGCAGTTTGTGGGAGTGAGTTGCCCCAGAGCTGATTCTCTAATGGTTATTCTCTGCTCTGATCCCCAGGTTCCAGAAAAACAACTTTCCTCTGCAGTCTCTTAGGGTGTCCCCAATTGGGTGATCCTGTGTTATTGAGCTTAGAAATCAGAAACAAGGATTTAAAAAGAAAAAGAAAAAAGAGAGAGAGAACCAGTATAAGTGTGTGAACTCCTGGGCTGCGCACAAGTCTGTACAGTTTTTTTCCCCCTTAAAATTTTTAGGCTGTCCTTTTGCATCAGATCAAAATGGGTTGTTTTTTAGAGTTCTCTTCTGTTAGAAGCTCTGTGGATTCCCTTCCACATTCATGGCTTCAGATTTTTCTAAGGGCAGATTTCCCCAGGTTCTCCAGCTCCTGCATGCATGTTACTCTCTCCTGCCAGGACCAAAGACCTCACCTTATTCCAGGCAAAATCTGAGCTTTGTGTGGTGGAGTATTGAGCTCCTCTAAATCCGCATGCTTGTGCCAATTGGGGACTGGTGTTCTCAGGTTTTCAGCTGTTCAGTGGGTGCCATATTTGCAGATTCCCTGGGCTTTTCAGGTGTCCAATAACATCCACTTTCCCTTTCAACATGGCTCGGTCTCTGTGTCCAAGCCAGTTGCTCCAGGAGGGAACCCAGCAACAGTGGGGGCTGCCCAGTCAGGCGAGCCCTGCCCAGTAGTCTTCCACAGTCTCCTGGAGTAAAGCTGTCCCTTAACTCACCAACAAATGTTCCTTGTGCAACCACATACTCTCCCTTTGTTTTCTCACTCACACACTGTCTTGCAGTCTGCCTTCCCGACAGCAGCCATCTTCTGTTCCAAGATCCAATTCCTTTAATTACGTATGGCAAATATTTTCCTTTTTTTCATTTCACTTATTTTATTCATAATATTTTTGTATAAAAAAAAGCATGGTGATTAATTTTTGTGTGATAGTTTATGCCTTTGCTTTTATGTTGAGAAAGTTTTTATTCCTCACACATAGTTACTTTATATCTTAAAATATTTATATATATGATTTATTACTTTTAATTTAACTATTTAATTAAATGTTAATGTATTTTAATATGTGCTATAAAAATTGGACAATTTTTCCATATAGTTAATTATCTCAGTCCATAAATTAACAAACATTTTAATCATTAAGTAGAAATATTAAATTCTTATGTATGCAAATGTCTGTTTCAGACTTTTTTTTATTTAATTTATTTATATATATTTTTTCTTCAATATTATAAAATTTTATGCATTTTATATTTAAAATACATTTTACTTGTGATCCAGTAAAATAACACTTCTTTTTTCTCCCAAAGTTCCCTAATATTTTGGCCATTTATTCTAACAATAAACTCTTAGAATTAAATATTTTTTTTAAAAAAACCTGTTGTAAGTTATTGGAATCACAATATACCTAACAAAAATCAGTATATTTTTACAAATTGAGGGTCCCCATTGATGATCATTTTATTTTTTTCATTTAGTCAAATAATTTCAGTAACCTGCTTTACTAGCTTTTGTAGTTTTCATTATCTAGGCTTTGCACCAGATTCTGATTAAAATTAATCACAGGTGTTTTGCATTTGTACTGCTCTTATGGGTAATATTTTTCCATTATAATGCTGAAGTAGTAATAGATGTATAGATAAAAGTTATTAATTTTTCTATATTAATTTTAGACCCATTTATCATTTTACACTCATTATTCTAAATTAGTTTCCAGAGTTTCTCTTAGTCTCCATCTCCTTTGGATCATTTTTCTTTCTGCTCTCCACCATGCCATATGACAAGAAAAAATTCCTGCATACCTTTGTGATCTGCAGTATCTATGGTGTGTGGCCTCCAACAGCAAGTGGCTTGGTCAGGTAGTCTAAAGAACTCTTTGCAATCTATATATATAAAAGCCCAGCAATCAAATGGCAGCACAACAGGACGATCGGTCAACCAGTCTCTATGGCACACACTGACCACCAGAATACAGATGCTCAGATGGCAGGTCCACAGCCACTCGGTTGACTGGGGTGAGTAGCACTCCCATGGCAGACTAATCTCCACAGGCATGCCACTCACCAGTACTCGAATCCGTGTACCAGGCCTCTAGTTTTTAACATGAGCATAGCCCTCAGACAGAGACACAGAATAAACATCCCTATCTTATTACCTCTCACACTCAAATATCCCAGATATCCTTCAGATTTTTCCCTGACAACTCCCTCTACCTGGAACCCTCTTATTCCAATCCTATTCATTTCTGCTCTGCTTACTCCTTTAGCTTCTGCTCACTTGCTCCATTTCACAGGCAGAATTACTCCTTGTCCAGTGTCCTGAAGGAATATCTTTGTTCCTTTAGTATGAATCTATATGTCTGCCTCCAAATCAAAATCTGAAGTGGGGAATGACAATTCCCGAAACCTAGCACTGTGTCAGGCACACAGTAGGTACTTAATAAGTGGTTGTTAAAGTAAATTAAATTGAGTGAAATGCTGTCCTATATGTTTAAGCAAGTTAATAAAAAGAGAATCCAGAGGAACAAGAAATAAATTTTCACATTCTTAGCCATACCGATACTGGGGAGGAACAAGGGAGTTCTCCATTTCTTATTCCATTTTTTCTTAAAGTTAGTGTTTGCCTAAGTCACAGCCACCTACTGCTATGCAGCTGTATCAGGGAATAATTCCATGCTCTAAATTACCAACTCAGAGCTTCCCGGTGGTGTTTCTACTAACAAGCTGCCAAGTCCAGAATGATACAGTTTCTGTTTTAGCTAACAACCAAAACAAAATCTGTCTGCTCTAATCAGGCTTTTTTTTTTTTCCTTCTCCACTGCTTCTATAGCTAATGTGGAGAATATCATATGAACCACCAAAGTCTAAGGCCAAGGTGCCAATGCAAGTCCACGGATTTCAACACACGGCACTGAGAAATTGTTTGTGTATTATGTTTACTCCTATAGAGATAACCCATGTAAAATACGGGAAAACTTTAAAAGCTGCCCATGGCCCTTCCTATCCAGGAACTTATTTCCGATGATAAGGCAAGAGCTTCGATGTAAGAGAGCTCAGTTTTCTGTCAGGTTTCTCACCTCTAAAAAGAAAGGATGAATTACTCAAACTCATCTTCACTCCTGCAAAACTCCTCTTGCCATTAGGCAAAAAAGTGAACTGTGGTAGGAATTTCAAACACTGAGACAAAGTGGGGAAAAGGTATTTATGGACTACGAGGTCTATCAGTCCCACTCACATCAACCTTGGTGTCTGCTAAGACCAAGTCAGAGGGTACTGAGAAAAGTATGGATGAAACCATCATCCCCATCACATTGGGTCCAACTCATTAAGTGTCTCTTCTGCTTTGAGTGAACCATTTGGTGTGAGGGGGGCCTCAGAACATCACAGATGGGGATCAAATCATCCAACCCTCACATTTCATAGAACTGACGGGAGTGCGGGTAACACTCTAAATTGTCAGATAGTTTTAGTAAATCATAAGCAAGAATGGTGTTTCAATAATAGTAATTCAAAATTATAAAACATTAATTTATTAAGTATTTACTATGTGTCAAGCACTAAGGTAACACTTTAAATAAATCATCTCATTAAAATCTCACCTCAGGTCCCACAGCTGTTAAAAATTTGAACGGAGTCCAGCCAGCCAGCCTGGCTCAGTGGTTGAGTGTTGACCTAAGAACCAGGGAAGTCACGATTCAATTCTAGGTCAGGGCATGCCTAGGGTTGCAGGCTCGATCCCCAGTCAGGGGCAGGCTAGAGGCAACCAATCAATGATTCTCTCTTATTGATGTTTCTATCTCTCTCTCCCTCTCCCTTTCTCTCTCCCCAAAATCAATATATATATTTTAAGTTTGAGCAGGATTTGGACCCAGGAAACACTACACTATTTGCTCTTATTTTATCCTAATCCCACAAACTTGGAAGCTGCCTTCCCAGATTATCCCAATTCCAGTGAGAAAATTCTCTTAATCCACAGGGAGGGGTGAAAAAGAGAGGTTGTCCATATCAGCCAGATGGATTTCCAGCAGACCTGTCATCCAGGAAGTGTTTTCACTGTAACAAGGGCACTAACAATGCAATCTACACAGGAAGGGCCCAGATCCTGGCCCCACAGCCTTTGGGGACATTTGATCCTGAAATGAGTTTCTGAAAACATTTCTCCAAATGTAACTCTCTTCCCAGAAAAATGCTACACTGCCTTCCTCAGTTATGGTAGCCCCCATCATGGGTGTTTTCAATTAGCTTTAGCTTTAGATAAAGGAGGTTCCGTATTATTAGAAAGTGTCCTTACAGTGCTAAATCTAAAACACTATTTGACAGAAGCATATCTTGGGTACATGGTTTTTAGGCTAAGTTGTTTGGGCTAAGCAATTTATGTAGTTGACAAAGATGTAATTATATATTTTGAGCAATTGTTTTCTGGAATATACTATTTCTGTATTCTCATTCAATTATTTGTTTACTACTGAGTTGTTTTGCATTCCTGACAAAGAAATCTAATAGTAGAATTAATTTATTTCCTAAAAATGTTCATTTTTAACTAATGTTGATTGAACTTAGGTGGTATTGGTATGTATTTTATCACATAATTTTAATAAAGGTTAATTGTTATAAAACCTCAGCTAATCAGAACAAAATAATGTTTGTTTGTTTAAGTGGGAGTTTGTTTAAACAGGATTTTTTTTCTCATTTCAAACTTTATCAGGGTTTGAAATTTGAGAACATTCTCTTTTACAGGATTTGGAAGAGAGAGAGGGAGAAAGAGAGGGAGAGAAAGGATGAGTGTGAACAGAAAACACAATATTAGGAGCTGTAAGGACACGATATTCCCCTACTTTCAAAAGAGGACAAGCTGAGAAAGTTGATCTAGAGTAAAAGTGAGAAAAAAACAACAGGAGCTTTCCAATACTTTTCCATTGAATCTCTCCTCTTTCAGTCATGCAGAACCAACATGGACCGGAAGCTCATACCTGTAGATGAGGACAGAAGAAAAATTTCTGGAAAACAGGAAGATTCACTGGGTCCTCGGGTGGCTGGCCCATTACAGCCAGAATGTCCAGTACTCAGAGTCCTTCTGTGAGATGAGCAGAACTAACTGTTGATTTGCTCCTCTACAGAGAATGCTGGAAGGCCAGAGGAAAGAATTTACACAGTGAAAGATGATGATGATAACTTATTCTGCTTACCTCTGAATTTTGATGAGCACAGTCAACAGATCAGAACTGACCAGCAGACCTTCTTTCTGAACTATTGAGGTAAGAGCCTCACTACTTCACACGTCTCCAGAGGTTCCTTTATCATTTGAACTCATGTTAGAGCTAATTGTCTTATTAATTTTATTAGGCCCTATATGAGTCTCTGAATCAGAACAAGGGTTGACTGACAATGGGCAGATGCATCTTCCATAGAAAAGAAATTTAATTGACTAATTAAATACAACCCTAGAGTAATATTACTAACTAGAAGCCCTGTGCACAAAATTCGTGCGGGGTGGGGGGGAGGATGTGTTTTTCAGCCCAGCCTGCTCCCTCTTCAATCTGGGACCCCTTGCAGAATGTCCAACTGCCCCTTTAGGCTCGATCCTACCTGGATTGGGCCTAAACGAGCAGTGGACATCCCTCTCACAATCCAGGACTTCTGGCTCCCAACTGCTCACCTGCCTGCCTTCCTGATTGCCCCTAACCACTTCTGCCTGCCAGCCTGATCACCCCTAACCACTCCCTGCCACCCTGATTGATGCCTAACTGCTCCCCTACCAGACTATTTGCCCCTAACTGCTCTCCCCTGTGGGCCTGGTCACCCCTAACTGCCCTGCTCTGCAGATTTGATTGCCCACAACTGCCCTCCCTTGCAGGCCTGGTCCCTGCCAACTGCCCTCCCTTGTGGCCATCTTGTGATGGCCATCTTGTGTCCACATGGGGGCAGGATCTTTTGACCACTTGGGGCAGTCATCTTGTGTGTTGGAGTGATGGTCAATCTGCATATTACTCTTATTAGATAGGATAGAGGCCTGGTGAAGGGGTGATGGCCACCAGGTTTGCCCTGCAGTGTTTCCTGGATCAAGTGGATATTCCCTTGTAGCGTGGGTGGCTTGGGCAAGGGGCCTGTGGTGGTTTGCAGGCTGCCACATCCCCTGGAGACCCAAAAGGAGGCCCTGGTATCTGGAATTTATTTATCTTCTACAATTGAAACTTTGTAGCCTGGAGCAGAGCCAAGCCTTCTGCTGGCACAACCATTGAAACTTTGTTGACTGAAGCGGAGGCCTGGGCTGGCCAGGTTGTTTGGAAAGCTTAGCTTCCTCCATTGCCAGGGCAACCCAAGCCTCCCTCCTGCTCTCTCTGTGGCTGAAGCCATCTTGGTTGGGTTAATTTGCATACTTGCTCTGATTGGCTGGTGGGCATGGCTGGTGGGTGTAGCGGAGGTATGGTCAATTTGCATATTACTATTTTATTAGATAGGATGGACACAGCTCCCTTCTCCTATTTCATAATTCATTTTATTTATTCTTAACAGGAATGCTTGACAACTTAAAGATTAAAAATGAAGACAAATGACTAAAAATTTCACTTCTAGAGTTTCAGATGCACACACATAGCCATTTTGGTCAAAATGATAACAGAAGGGCCTACCTTCTCTCTCCACCCCACCTCAGATTAGCCATCTAAGCCAATTTGCTTCTTGCTAATGTAAACATAAAAGGAAAGACCTAGGAACAACACCAAATGGTGTGATAAGTAGACTAAGTGCATTGAATAAAGGCTAAGTTGGTGCAAGTAAAGATACTTTCTCTTCTACCCTATGAAATGCAGTTAGCTGAAGAGCTACTACAGACATCACAAAGTGGTGTATTTTTACCCCCTACTCATTATAGCTTTTAGTGAATATTCATTCATCTTTAGATAAATATGGGCCCCTTTCTCTGTGTATGCATCTCTTTAGAAATGGGAAAACATAAACTGTTGCACTGTAATAAATTGTTTCACTTTTAATAGTTCAAATGGCTCAACAGTAAAATGAAAGTTAAGCATTGGATTTTTTGTCGTTTTGAGTGCCCTTAGCTCTATTTTATATCACAATTTCTAAGAATGGACACAAACCAATGATCTATCTTCTGAAGATGTTTTTCCTCAAACTTTAGACAGTTAAAAGTGGACTAGAAAAGAGCTTACTCATCTCTATTCTCTAAAAGAATAAAGAAAGCAGGTGTTTTTAAAAATCTAATTTCTAACTTACCCATGGAAATCTCAAAATATGGAAAAGTCAAAACAGAAAGGACTAAAATTGTCCCAAAATGAGTTTTTTCTAGGACAAGAGAAACTAAACAACTCAGTTTTTCTTAACATAAAATTTAACTGGAAAATATAAAGTTAACAGAATTTTTGATGCACCCTGAATATGATTTAATGATACCTTTGCCATTTCAGAAGAGAATTAATTTCCCTGTTTTCACATGAAGAGCTTGGAGTTGGGTTTATATAACCCATCTGTTTCAACCTGGTTCCTGAGAATTATAGCCCAAAACATATTTCACATAAACACAGACTCTATTCATGGTTAGAGCCTCTGCCCTGACTCCCTGCCACCTTTTGTATCCCAAAGGAGCTGAGAGAGACAAAGTAGGAGGAGATCTAAAAGTTCCTTTCTCATCCTTGAATTCAGTGCCACAGCTATGTAGTCCACTGAGCTTTCCAGATTTAAAGGGGACTCCTGGTAGGAAGGCATCCAAAAGTGGAAAAACAGTGAAAATGAAAGACACTCAAAAGCACCCACAAAAGCGCTCCACCAAAATAGTTCCAAAAACACAGGCCATTAGCCACTGCCTTTCTCTCCATATTGAATCTCCAATCAAAACATCTGAAAGTGACTATCCTCATATTTTTATCAAAGGTCCCATATAAAACCTTTAGATGTCCAAAGGAAATGTCCATCTCATTCTCTAGATGGAAGGATTTCCTGTCTTCTAATTTTTCCCTGTATCAACCATGAACCTTTAATGAATTTACTCATGTTCTGGGCCAAACTTTTCTCCTGAGTCAGATCCAGTGTGTCACCAAAATGTCATCTTTTTGATTTAGCATGTCTGCCTTAGATTGTATGCTTTCATTCATTACTAGATTGTAAAATGAAGACAGATCCTTTGTCTCTTGCAGTTTGGTGGTGAATAGCATAGACTTTGAAGTCAGATTGGTTGGTTGCTAATTGTGAGTTTGTCTCTGACTGGCTATCTGGTTTTGTTACCTTACCTTCAATTGCCTTGGTTTCCTCACCTGTAAGATGAATGGCATGTTGCTGGCAACTACTTCATGGCAAAGTAAAGAGAATCAAGTGAGGTGATATATATAAGGAACTTGGAATACCATGACCCATGGTTAGTGTGAAAACTGGCTAGTATTAGTTCCCCAGTGTGTGGTGTATAGTGTGCACCATTCTTGTGTTTGATGAATGAATGGATCTGAGAGGCATTTGAGTTCTCCCTCAGGAGAAAATCTGGCATCATCAAAGAAGACTGGTTATTCTACAGAACCCTTTTGTGCCTTGAAAAACGCACATCCAGAGAGTGGCAAAATATACAAATCTTCCCAGACAAAGGTTTGGGACCTATCCTAAGGAAGTCCATGCTTCCCCTGTTGTTTTGTTGATCATTGGTTAGGACCCAAGAAAAAAATTTCTTTGAGGAAAACAGAAGCAATTCAGAGTTAGAATGAAGATAATATAAAAAGGGGAAGTCTGAGTCTTTTATAGGTAGGTGCTCTTTGTCTCCTACCTAGCCTGAAAAATGTCTCTGTCCAGGAAAGAAATGAGGTGCAGAGAGAATTAAGAATGCAAGTTGAGAGTTGGTTTTGGTTTTGGTTTTTATGGGCACTTGAGTAGTATCTCAAAAAATTTAGAGACCATATAAAAGTACCTTCTCTTATTTATGGTTTCACTACCAGAATGAAATATTGCTCATAATAATCCTGTCTGGAATTAGAGGGCCTTTCTAAATTTGATGCCTCCCAGAACTTAGAATACAAACATCTACCAAAGAAAAATACATGGACAAACATAAATTAGATATTTTCCTCATTGGGGTGCATCCATGCATCATAGCTTATAAATTTATGTTATATCTCTGCTGCCATCATGTGATAGAATGGTTTTAGTAAAGATATTCTAAAAAAGGAAGTCTAAAGATCAGAACACAAGGAGCTTTCAAGGAAATAAAACTGACTCTTCCTTTCCCTGCCTATCAAGCAATGTCACCCTTTCCGATGTTTGTGATCAAAGCAAAGGTTTGGAAAGCATTCTGATTCTTTCTACAGAAACAGAACAAGGAGGCAGAATACAGAACACTGAAAAGAACATAAAGACAGTGTCCAGCTATTTTTCTCAGTCATGTGTAATAAATAAATTACTCTATTTTTTTTCACTTTAGAGGTGAAAGTTCTAATTTTAGAATATTATCCCCAGTCTAGAACCTTCCTCACCATAATGAGTTCAGGTCATGCGAGCATTACTCTTTCCTTCTATATTTCCAAACAGCTTATCTTCCTACTGGACCATTTAGGTTCATTTTTCTTTTGCTACTTGAACCTCTGTCTTATTGGAGATTACTTCCATCACTTTGAGTTATCTGGAAATTTGAATAGTAAATCTCCTATATACTTTTACAAATCAATAGTCAATTCTTTTTGTTAAGTTTTTTTTTCAATTACAGTTTGCTTTCAATATTATCTTATATTGGTTTCCTATCCAGCATAGGACTTAATTTAATAAACATATATTTTACAAAGTGTTCCCCCAATATTTCCAGCACCCACCCAGTACCATATATAGTTATCAAAATGTTTTTTATCATATCCTCTATATTTCTGTATTTTACATCTCAGTGACAATTTGTACTTCTTAGTTCCTTCACCTTCGTTCCATCAACAAAACAAAAAGACAACTTACTGAGTGGATGAAGGCATTCACCAATGATACATCTGATAAAGGGGTTAATATTTAAAATATATGAAGAACTCATACTACTCAACACCAAAAACAAACACTCCAATTATAAAATGGACAAAGGACATGAATAGATGTTTCTCCAAAGAAAACTAACAGATGGCCAATAGATATATGAAAATATGCTCAACATCACTAATCTTCAGAGAAATGAAAACCACAATGAGATATCACCTCAAATCTGTCAGAATGACTATCTTCTATGAATCAACAAACAAGTATTGGTGAAGATGTGGAAAAATGGAAACCCTTATGCACTGTTGGTGGGATTGCAAATTGATGCAGTCACTATGAACAACAATATGGGGGTTCCTCAAAAAATTGGAAATAGAACTAACTTATGACATAGCAATTCCAACTCTGTATATTTATCTGAAGAAATCCAAAACACTAATTCAAAAAGAAAATGAATCCCTATGCTCACTGCAGCATTATTTATAGTAGTCAAGATATGAAAGCAACCCAAGTATCCATCAATAGATCAGTGGAGAAAAAATGGTGATATATATATATACACAACATATTTTCCAGCATATAAGACGACAGGGTATATAAGAAAACCCCCAACTTTTCCAGTTAAAATATAGTTTGGGATATACTCGCCATATAAGACTACACTTCTTTCAACGCACACCAAATAAAAATTAAAAAAACACCAGATTTTATTTCAATATGGTAATTTTAATACAAATGCTTATGACATGCAGGTACTTAGCAGGAAAACTGTCACTTATAAAGAGAAGGCTGTTTGTCATCAAACATGTAAACATAAAACAGTGCAAGTGGATTAAACTTTTCCTAATTCACTCTAAAGCTGAAAGGAAGGATAAGACAATAAACCCATGAGAGCTGCCATGCTGTTTGTTTTCTAAGCTGTCAACCAAACTGGAACTGATGATGATAGGAGGAAGATAACAAACAATAGAGAGAGAGCAAGTGCCAGGCAAATCCCTGGCAAGTTAGCAATGCCCATTTAACTGCAAGCTATGGTATTTTTACAGGTTTTGCTGGCATGACAGTTTCCCTTTAAAAGTCTTCAAAATCCTCCTGTTCAGCATCTGATATCATAAGTACATCAATGACATCTTGAGATACATTTGCAAGGCAGTCATTGTATGGATCGAATTCCGTATCAGATGGTGTGATCTCAGCTTCAGCTTCCTCTTCATCTTGCCACAAGTAGTCGTCCTCCATACCATCTAATGAATTTGATATGCCACACTTCTTGAAAGACTTGATTACGGTTTCTGCATCAATATCATTCCAGGCTTTTATGACAAACTTGCACAAAACATCCAACTGTGGAGCATGCATGTTTCCTCCTTTTGTGAATGACTTTTCACCACTAACCATCCATTCATTTCACTGTTCTCGAATGCGATCTTTAAATGGCTTGCTTAGGCACACATCCAGTGGCTGTACCAATGATGTCAATTCTGCAGGAATAACTGCTGCACTGTGTTTAGTCTTGCACGCCTTTGCTTGGTACTGGGAGTTAAATGAGCCCTGAACATATCCCACATCAGTAGATTATACCTCCTTCTCTGCCTCTCAGATCTCACACATGTGTGCCTGCCCCG
>JAAGEH010000041.1:15596098-15607770 GCA_011751065.1 Lasiurus cinereus | reverse complement strand
GATGCAGCCACGGCCATTTTTGAGTTCCCCCCACCGTATGCAGCGACCACAGATTCTCCAATCCAGCTTGGAAGTTTCAGCACCCGCCCTATAAGATGACACCTGGTGTATAAAACAACCCCCGACTTTTGAGAAGATTTTCCTGGGTTAAAAAGTCATCTTATGTGCCAGAAAATATGGTATATACAATGAAATATAAAAAAGAATGAAATCTTAATTCTTTGCAACAGTATGGATGGAATTAGAGGTAAAATAAGTCAGTCAGAAAAAGACAACTACCATATGAATTCACTTATATGTGGAATCTAAGGAACCAAATAAATGAACAAACAAAATTAAAGCAGACTCATAGACACAAAGAGCAGACTGGTGTTTGCCAGAAGGGAAGGGCTTGGGGGCACTGGGTGAAAGGGGTGAGCTAAATCTTGACTTGGCTCTGACCACAGACCTTTCTCTTCCTCTTCCTGAATGTGTTAACCTCAAGTTTCCCCAACTCTGACATAAATGGGAGATGTGTAAAGTGCCCTCCTTTGTGCTCCCTTTTTCCTTTTCCCTACCCACAAAGAATCCCCTGGCTACCCCTTCTTACCACTCTACCTGTCCTTTTCTCTACCTTTATCCTAAACCACTATCCCCTGTCAATTGATTTCAGAACTTAGATTGTGTAAATAAGAGAAACTAATTCACATCAAGTTGCTAATAGGGACTGATGATGAATCCTGTTTTATTTCTGCCAAGAGATATTTATGTCAATGGAAAAAATGGACTTACTGAAATATCCCATCTCTACACTTTATTATCAGGATTTTTTTATCTACATGCCCTGAGTTAGTGGCAAGTGTTACCTCCTAGGAAGAATTACCCAGAATACAAAAAAAGAGCCTCACAATCTTTTTGACTTCTAAAATTAATTTGAATAATTTTAGCAAAGACTTAAATGGCATGGATTTTTATTTGCAAACTTTCTGAGGTTTTTTTGGTTGCAAGTCTAAGCTGTAAAGAATACAGAGCATAGGACAAGCCTGGAACAAAAAAACCCACAAAAAAAAACAACAAGATGGCAGCATAGGTGAAAACCTAAACTGTTTGTTGCC
This sequence comes from Lasiurus cinereus, assembly GCA_011751065.1. Lineage (NCBI taxonomy): Eukaryota > Metazoa > Chordata > Mammalia > Chiroptera > Vespertilionidae > Lasiurus > Lasiurus cinereus. Next base: position 15,606,676 of record JAAGEH010000041.1, on the reverse strand, counting down.
TTGCACAACAATTTCAAAACTACAACTAAAAGCAGAACAGACATCATCCAGAACCACAGGAAAGCTGGCTGATTAGAAATTATACAACTGGAAGGAAAGAGAGAGGCTCACAGAGACTCAGATGAGCTGTAAAAAGCTGAGGTATGGAGACATGTGCATGGAGAGGACGGTTGGAGGAGTGTCTGGCTGCCTTCCTCTTGCGGAAGGGAGAGGGAATCTCCCAATTGCACTGAACCTCAATTCCGACTGCACTGAATCTCAGTTCCAGGTGAAACTCATCCAGGGAAGGGGGGAAGTCTGGACTGTCGGAAAAAGTGAGGAGTGCACGGAAACTCAGGGGAGCCGCAAAAGGCAGAGGTCTAGAGGCACACAGAAAGAACTAACTGCTGATTGTGCCACTGGCGTTCACTAGTGAGAGGAAGAGGGAACCTCCCGACTGTGCTGAACTTGACTTCTGACTGCACTGAATTCCAGTTTCAGGAAAGACCCTGGGGACCTAGACTCATGCAGGTCCCCGGAGTGCTCAGAAACTCAGGGAGCCACAAAGGGCAGAGGTCTGGAGGGGCACGAGCACCATCAGAGAAAGGGCTGCAGCAATTACTGAGGGACACTGAGACCCAGGGGCTGCATAGGGCAGGGCTGATGGGAAGCCAAGGCTGTCTGCTCAGCCCTGAGACTTCTCTCCATTCAAGCTGAACAAAGAGACTTTTGCAATTTTGCAAGTCTTGTATCATAAGGCTGACTCCAACACAAAAGTTCTCCTGGTGTAGACACAGCTGATCCTCACAACCAATTGGATTGGAGGTCAATTGCCCCCAGTGATACCAACAACAATCAAGACTTAACTATAACAAAGCTGTACACACAGACCACAAAGGGGTGCACCAAGAGAGTCCACCTCAGGTCACTGGAGAGATGGAGCTACTGGGCCATATAGGACACCTAACTCACAAAGTCACTCTATCAACTCAGAGAAGCAGCAAAAATGTAGATACAAAGAAACAGATCACAAATGAAAGAAATGGAGGAAAACAAATGACTGGATATAGAGTTCAAAAACCATGGTCATAAGGTTTTTCAAGAATTTCCTAGAAAAGATGGATAAATTTAGCAAAACCCAAGAGGAAATGAAAAAAGGACCAACTAGAAATTAAGCATACATTAACTGAAATAAAAAAATGTTATACAGAGATATAACAGCAGACTAGAGGACTGCAAAAATCAAGTCAAAGATTTGAAATACAAAGAAGCAGAAAACACTCAACTGGAAAAGAAAAAAGAAAAAAAAATTCAAAAATTTGAAGATACTGTAAGGAGCCTCTAGGACAACTTCAAGCATACCAACATCAGAATTATGGGGGTGCCAGAAGAAGAGAGAGAACAAGATACTGAAAACCTATTTTAAGAAATAATGACTGAAAACTTCCCACACCTGGTGAAAGAAATAGATTTACAAGTCCAAGAAGCACACAGACCCCCAAACAAAAGAAATCTAAGAGAACTATACCAAGACACATCATAATTAAAATGCCAAGAGCAAAAGACAAAGAGAGAATATTAAAAGCAGCAAGAGAAAAGCAGTTAGTTACCTACAAGGGAGCACTCATACGATTGTCGGCTGATTTCTCAACAGAAACTATGCAGGCCAGACGAGTGTGACAAGAAATATTCAAAGTGATGAATAGCAAGAACCTACAACCAAGATTACTCTACCCAGTAAAGCTATCATTCAGAATTGAAGGGCAGAAAAAGAGCTTCACAGATAAGAAAAAACTAAAAGATTTCATCAACACCAAACCAGTATTATATGAAATGCTGAAAGATACTCTTTAAGAAGAGGAAGAAGAAGAAAAAGGTAAAGATAAAAATTATGAACAACAAATACATATCTATCAACAAGGAAATCTAAAAATCAAGTGAATAAAAAATCTGATGAACAGAATAAACTGGTGAATATAATAGAATCAGGGGCATAGAAAGCGAGTGGACTGACAATTCTCAGAGGGTAAGGGGGTAAAGGGGGTGAAGGAAGAGACTGGACAAAAATCTTACACCTATGGATGAGGACAATGAGGGGGGGTGCTAAGGGCAGAGAGAGGGTTGGGAGCCAGATGGAGGGGAGCTGGGGGTGGGGGGAAGTGGAACAATTGTAATAATCTGAACAATAAAGATTTATTAAATTTTTAAAAAAGAATACAGAGCATAAAATGCTAGCTTCTTCAAATAAAAATGAGAATATATAAAATGCCAGGGTCTCCTCCAATCTAGACTAGATTGGCTGGGTGAGTATTAAAGTCAAAGTAAAGAAAATAGGTGTAAACTTTCTGGTGGATCTCTCAGTCTTCCAGGACCTGAGGGAGGGAAAATAAAAGGGAGGGAGCGGATAGAAGTATTAGACAAAACTGAGGAATTTAATAACAAAGGACCCCAATGCCTTATGTCTTAGGAAAGTAAGAATGGTTCCCAGCACAATCACGATAGAAAAGAAATCGAGTAGAACTTACAGTACTATGTGGTGTTTTTGTTGTTGTTGGCAGAAATGGGACTTAAAACAGAGCATCCCCCACAACCAAAAAAAAAAAAAATGTGAACAGTTCCTCAGAGAATCTTGACATTGGTTGCAAAGACCTATAAACCTGAGAGACAAACAGAATGTAACTAAAGGGATGGGCCGAGTAGGTTTACAGTTATGAGTATATGAAACACAGAGTTTATTCTTGTATTATTATAATCATAACCTGCATGTCTTTTTCTATATGAACAACTGTAAACCTATTTTTCCCCTCCCCTGTATGTGTAACTATAACATGGCAGGGGGTGAACACAGATATTTCAGAGGATATTGTCAGGAACAGAGACCAGTGACTAAGAACCATTACAGATGATGTACATCTTATCCAAGGTCATAATAGTTAAGATCCAGATGACTCTTCCAACATCTGGAACCCTCATAACCTCCTTCTCTTTAACCCACCTCAGCATCCAGAATCTAGAGGGGGAAAAAAAGGAGATTCTGAATTGAGTATATATCCAAAATAACCCAGAAAATTTGGATTAAATAGGCAGAATGTGTGCTTAAATTAAGACAGGCTTTTATATTAAAAAATAACAGAAGTTGCATTTATACTACACTTCTGAGCTTATGGTCAGAACCATCTAGAATATTATTATACTTGGTGAAGCATGGAGAATAGAGACACTGGGTAGATGTTAAGGACCTTCTTGGTGTCTTTTAGTGCTCATTTAAGCAACATATAGTCTCTGCATGCTTGGTTGATCCAGTCTCCACATCTATCTGAGATCAGCAGGTTTACCTCACAGAATCAGAGTTGAGGCATCTGCCATACATTGTCACTCATGCAACCAGGTCAGTACAATCACACCCCAACTAACCAGAGTGCTGGAGAAATAAAAGTTTCTTGTAAATAGCTTTCTGGTCAACTGAGTGTTATCCTGCATCCCAATAGCTTTTGTGAAAATTATCCTGACCAGTGACTAAGAACCATTATCAGGATCAGCATTCTAATCATTGTCCATGCCTTTCTCCTTTTTCCTCCATATCCTTTCTTCTCCATGACAAGCTTTCTGAGGCTCCTTCAATTTTTCAGCATTTGACAAGATGTAAAGGTTTCTGGCTTGGGTACATCCCTTAAAAGAATCACCTGGAAGTAGAGTACAAATTCCCAGTGTTGGCTTATGTGAAAAGATTAGATCTAGACAATCACTAAACATTTACTTCTATTATTCCCATTCATGATCCCATGAGACTTTTCATGACTACATCATGCTGTAGTTTGAATTCCCTAAAACAGGGATTCATAACACTCAATTAATGGGTGGGCTTCCAAGATTTCTTGAATGTGGTATATTTTTAAAAAATTGCATGTGTGCCTATCTCTGTGTGTATATCTATGTGTATATGCGTGCTTCATCAAATGCTGAAGGGGTTTATGACTATAAAAAATAAAAATTATAGCCTAAAGTCTCTTTTTCCAAATGCTACTTCTAAGCTCAGATCTCTAACCCCATATACTTCTTTAAGATTTTTTCAGAAGCTGGGAGAGTTGTGCATTGGAAGTTGAGGGACAATAGGAAAAAAATAAGGTCAAGACATATGCAACCAGAGAGGCATCATTCAGTCTTGCCATCTCTCTCAGGCATCACACAGTAGATGAACTTTTTCTATATCTTCACCCATGTTAAAAAGACAATTTTAGGACAGAGCACTCTGGTGTATCATGAGGTACTTAGTTCCTAGTAGATATCAAATTTATGGCATCTCACCTATTTTTAAACTACTGAATTGTGGTTACCACAATCCATATGTTGGTATCTTATATAAAAACTAGGGGTCCAGTGCACAAATGTGTGCACCTTGAAAGGAACTGTGGGTTATGAGACTCTGGTGGGTACAGGGGCAGGTCTCAACTCATCCTCCACACCACCTCCTGGCCCCTCCCACCGAGGCCCCTGGTCCCCTGACTGCTTCAGCCCTCCCTCCCCCACTCCCACCGCTGCCACTCCCATGCACTGATGGTGCCAGCCCCACTCATATCTGCTGACAGCACAGAGCCATTGGGATCAGCGCCAGCAGTGGATGCAAGCGGGGCTGGCACCATCAGTGTGTGTGAGCAGTAGCTGCTGCCCCGATCATACCTCAGGGAATAGGGAAAGGTGGAGAAACCCTCAGAGCCAGCAGCCCCACTTGCACCCATTGACTGTGCTGAGCAATCAGGACCAGTGCTGGGCACCAGCAGTGGGTGTGAGTGCTGGGTGGGACCGTGGCATGTTGGAGCAAAGAATTTTCAGTAACCACCAGAGGCTCTCCCCAATGAAAGTGACCTGTGCCCCGCCATGGTCTGGCACCCCCACTCACCTGTTTCACCATCCCACCACAGCCAATGCCCGCTATGTTCTGTATTCTGCCACCTGCTGCTGATACCCACCATGTTCCATGCGCACCCCCTGGTGGTCAACGCATATCATAGTGACTGGTTGTTTTGTTGTTCTGCCATTCAGTCTATTTGCATATGAGCCTTTTTTTAAATAGGATATACAAACTATCTTCATGTACCTTATTGAAGTCCAGAAACATTAAATCTATGACATTTTGCAAGTACTTTCAGCTTAGAATTCAGACACTATCTATAACAATCCTTTTATTCTACAAACAGGAATTATAGGATTCAAATATAGGTTAACTGTTATAGATTAAATGTTTGTCTTTCCTCCTCCAAAATTCAACGGTTGAAATCCTACCCCTCAAGGTGATGGTATTAGGAGGTGGGGACTTTGGGAGGCAATTAAGTCATGATGGCATAGTTTCATGAGCAGTGCCCTTATAAAAGAGACTCCAGAGAGCTCCCTAATCTCTTCTGTATGTGAGAAGTCAGCAGACTACAACCTGGAAGAGATCCCTCACCAGAACCCAGACATGCTGGTACCCTAATCTCAGATTTTCTAGTCTCCAGAACAATGAGAAATAAAATGTCTGTTGTTTATAAACCACAACGCCTTTGATGTTTTGTTAATAGCAGCCTGAATTAACTGAGACAGTAGCTAAAGCTACACAAGTAATGGTGAGAGTGGCCTAGGCCTTCATCTCTTCATAGACCACAGCTTTGTACTCTACTCCAAGGAGCCCCACTAGCCATGATTCTCTCTCTTATTAGTGCATCGATCTCTATACTATCCTTATGCCACTTATAGCATATAGCTCGGACTCTCAAACCAGACCATCAGCATTCCTGGGGGTTGGACGGGGGTTTCAGCTGATTTGTATTTCTCTCTCAGCAAAGACTGCAATGATTGTGAGAATGTGGAAATTTGGACTTTTTACCAGAAAAGCAGGGTCTACCTTGCTACCAAGGATAACCTGGATCTTGTGATTTTCAAAAAGAATGACAAAATTTCTCTCTGGCTTTCTTTCTGGAATGTCATCGCAGCCCAAATTGCTTAGCTAATAACTGACAGCAAATGACAGGCTTGCGAAACTGAGTTGGCATTATAGTGAGTGACCAGAGGGGCATGGTGAGGATCCAGTGTTGAGAATCCTTCACCTCTCTCTTATTGATAGAGGCATTAACATGTAGAATGGTGCCCAGACGCATTAGGAATGGAATAATTAGTGCTAAGGTTCATTAGGCTGACAAGCCAGAACTGGGGCAGGAGTCAGGGAGGCAGGGGTAGCAGACAGACATTATAATAAAACAGAGGAAATAAGCACAAACCTGGGCTGGGACCACCTATTCTTTTGACATTCACAGCCACAGCAGAGCCTCAAAATGGTAGTCACTGCATACTCTCTTGCATTTCCATCTCTGTTCTACCTAAGCTGTAAGAGTTGATACCCTCTTACAATGAGCTTCCAGAGACAGGCCCTAGGAAACTATGCAAGAATGATGCCAGATCAATAAGGTCTGGCCCTAAGACACTGGAATTATAACTTTTAGACAAAGGGGAAAGTGATGGTTGCCTAACCCACAGAAGATTCCACTAAAGGGGTACTCTGGAAAGGCAGAGAACACACTAGAATTAAGAAAGAGCTGATATATGTGGGACCTAATACAGCCCAGTGGTCTGAGGGCAGTTTTGGGTACTGTTACAGGGGTCATGCTCCTTTGAAAACTTATTTTAAGTTTCATAAAAGAAAGGATAATGACATTAAAAGTACAAGACTTAAGATCTTTCATCACTTGGATATCAGATCACACTGTGTTAGCTAAAGATGTGCAATCCTTTGAGGAGCTCCTTTCCAACTTAAGGAGCAGTGAAGTCCTAGAAATGTGAACAGAATCTTCTGCTGAATGAAATTGCCAACAATGATAGAAAAAATGAGAAATGTCACCAGTCTTTCACAGTTCCTTCCTACCCCAAGTCATCAGCCTCCCCACATCCCGCCCCATGAAAGAATCCACCTTCCACAGTTCGTGAGCTCAAAGATATCTCCTGACTCTTTTCCCTGTTGGATCTCGGGATGATCCAGGTTTTGCTTCCTACACAGTCTCTAAAAATTTCCACTGGGTGTGACACTATGTCTGAGTTGCTGTCGGTGGTTCATCTTTCTTCTACAGCCTACAACTGTCATCCAATTCTTCCCTAGTGCAAGTTCAGGCTGAACCCCCATGACTCTTGTTAACCCAGGGGAGCCATTCAGACAGGGGCAAGAAAACTACAATTGTCACCAAGACCCAGTGAACTACCATTGAGGAGTGAGAGCCACTGGAAACCCAAGACAGACAGTCTTGAAAATCAAATTGTGCAGATTATCAGAGTCAAAAACAATTGTCGCCATCAACTAAGCCCAGGGCTAGCTCAAGCGTGGGTGAGGCCTGGGGAAACAAGCATCACATACAAAAGCATGGAGTGATCATCCTGTGAGATAATCCCATCTGTCTAATCAGTATTTCTGTTCCCTGAACACACAGTCCTAACCCCTAAGATAGGCTTCTACACACTCAATATGTCTGTTATGATATGTGTACCTGATTAGTTAAACCGATTCCATAATTTAAATAAATTAATGACTTGGAGTTATGTATTCCAAGTAATTAAAAGTTTGACTGATTTTATTTTCAATTTTTAATCGGATGCCAGACATGAGTAGACAAAAGTAACACTGCAAATATTAAGCAGGTCACCTATCAATCAGAAAAGTCACAGTGGATCAATAATGTGTCCTGGCTGACACACTGCTCTGGCACCCTGTACCAGTTAAATCCATTTTAATATGGAATCCACAGAAAATATTCTTTTATGGAATAATGAGTGTGTAGTTAAGAGCTATCAAAAGTATTTATAACAGATATATGCCAAGACTTAGTAATAATTTAATAATTTTCTCTGTCATCATAACAATTGTTATAATTATTGTAATAGGTGTGATTAGTGGATCAGTCGTAACTGAAATGGCTATAGATTCCTGAGTTTAAAGTGTCTTCTTTGTAATGGACCAATAAGGAAAAACTATTTGAAATATAAAACTGTGGGTATTTGATCTGTGTGCCATAAGGGAAAAGAGCATTACTAATTTTAAATATAGAACTAAATATAATCAGTTTTATATTCTGAGAGGATTGCAAAATTCAAGAGAGAGGAGGGAAAGTTTGCCCTTTTGTTTGATATTTCAGTGTGAAAATGAGGTCCCAAGGTGGTGCTGGAAAGAATGGTAGAGACAGAAGAGAAACTACTCTGAGTAATAAAGAAGTAGAATTTGAGCTTTCTTTTGAACAACTATAGGTAGAGATGGAGGCGCTAAGTTCAATAATGAACAAGGTGGGGAAATTGTCTTTGAGAAGAAAACTCCAAATACCAACTCAGCAGATGGCTGGTGCCTCTGGTAAGACATGATCAGGGAGTTTTTTCAGTGGTAGTCAATTATGAGAAATGTTTCTAGATTTTTGTAATTCTTCTTGGTAAGACCCAAGATTTCATTCTGAGACTGATAGCATCACATTGGCGGTACTAAGGAGAATTGAAAAAAGGGCTATCCATGTGGTGTGCACGCGGTGCAGGTACAACCTGCACACATCAATGCCCCACACACGCTCTGTGTCTGGGGCACCATGCAGGTAGCAGGGTCTTACTGAGGGGACTGTAGCCCCCAAGAGCCATGTCACATCATTAGTGAGCAAGACTTGAAAATAAAGTAATGGATCAATTCAGGATCAAGAAGTCTACTGTTCCCCAAATATGCTCAGAAATGGAGAATGGATTGAAAATAGTCAATTCTGCTGTGATGTTGAAGCATCCATCTTAAATAAAAACTGCTGTTTGAAATTTTAACCTTGCTATTGGCTTCTGTAAATGCTTGCTTGTTTAAATAATAAGGAAAAGGAGACTAATCTCACTTCAGATAGGCCATTAAAGCCTCCCTGGAGAAAATTACCAGTGCTGGCACCAGGCCAGGTCTCTGGTTGAGGTCTCAAGGCCTCAGCACATAGGGGCCCTTTAAGAACTTGCAAAGGATGGGAAACATCCCATATTTGGGAGACAAAGAAGGTAAAAACATATAAATACGAAAAATTTCTGCATGTTGGGGTCCAGAATTTGAGAAACATTTTCTTCTCGACACGCGTGTATTAAATGTAACTCCAAACTCTCCGAGCATGGTTTGGTTATTCCGATTTTCTGTAACAATGTGGGCTGGGATCAGGCATGAGGGGACACCCATGGTATACATGCCTGTGGGAGAGACTGAGAACTTGCAGGAACCATGTGGTAGACAGTAGCCCAAACACCAAGTAAAAGTGGAATGTGACAAACGAACGATTTCAAGTGCCTCTTAAAAAACATTCTTTCACTCTCCTGAGCGGCTTTTGCAGAATTCAATCACACCTAAAAATGGAAGCAAAGGAAGCATTGAAAAAAAACTTCCTGCATCCACATGATAAGATATCGGGGCTTTGCAGAAAGAACGCCAATGTGGACAGCAGGCCACCAAATCAGAGGACAACACTGTGGCAAGCAGCCTTCCCTAGCTGTGCATAGGCAGGGAAAGTGTTTCACAGCCTCGGACTAAAAAAAAAAAAACAGACAGAGAAGTGACATGCCGCTGAACATCATGTCAAAACTGTCTCAGGCTCTCTGTCAAACATCTTGCTGTGCAACCAGCAAATAAAAAATAAAATAAAATTGGGGACTATATTTTCAACAGGAGAGAGAGAGAGAGAGAGAGAGAGAGAGAGAGAGAGAGAGAGAGACTGACACAGCCCCACCCTTCTAGCTTCAGCACCACACTAAGAAGTTGTTTTAAACACTGAAATCAGCTCTGGCCCATGTGGCTCAGTTGGTTGAGTATTGTTCCAGCCAATAGATGATGTTTTTCTCTCTCTCCTTCTTTCTCTAAAAAAATAAAAACATGGATTTTAAAAAATAAAATTTTTTAAATAAATTTTGTATCACCTAATTGCCTTCTTTCACCATTTGTAACAACTCACACCCAGAAGGAGAACAGGTGGACAGTGATGGAACATAAAAATGGAGACAGTGCGTATTGGTTACCTTTTTTAGAAGCTTTGCCATAGGGAGAGAAAGAGAAAATTCAGGGTTAAAGGAGGGTTTGACAGGGTGAAGAAAGGGCCATGTCTGAGATGCCTCACAGTCTGAGCACCTTCATAGTTACAAGGAAAGCAAGACACACCCTTCAAAGTGTCAGCCGGATTCTCCCTCGACCTTTCTTGCTTGCCGTCTTTAGGTTTTACCTGCATGAAAACCTGTTGTGACAGGTGGTCCTTCTGTGAGCAGAAAATGTTGGCAGGCAGAAGAGACAGGGACATCAAAAACAAACAGAAATTCAGACTTATTCCAGTCCAAACATTTTTTTGAAGATCATTTGCCTTTTCCAGTCTGGGTCTTGTAAAAAGACCATAATGCCCCTGGCAGCCCTGTTATCGCTATGGAGGGCTGAAGGTTGGAGGAAACGTTCAATTAAAACCCTGTCTTCCTCTGCTAGGTAATAGGTTTGACATTTGCAGAAGGTTTGCAGGCAGCAGTGACTGCCATTGCACACCCCACAAATCAAAGAAGGCATATGTGTGTGTGTGTGTGTGTGTGTGTGTGTGTGTGTGTACACACACA
>JAAGEH010000041.1:15556817-15595698 GCA_011751065.1 Lasiurus cinereus | reverse complement strand
ATATATATATATATATATATATACAGTATATGTATATTTGTATTGATTTCAGAGAAGAAGGAAGAGGGAGAGATAGAAACATCAATGATGAGACAGAATCATTGACTAACTGCCTCCTGCATGCCCCCTACTGGGAATAGAATCTGAAACCCAGGCATGTGCCCTTGACCAGAATCAAACCTGGGACCCTTCAGGGCACAGGCTATGCTCTGTCACTGAGTCAAACCAGCGAGGGCTTGGGGAAGGCTTTTAGTTGCAGGCAGAGAAAACACCAGACGAAGGGCTCAGGCAGCCCCATGTGTTCACTATGTGGCCCTGTCTGCCTCCTAACACCCACCACCGTCTCTTCAGAACCTCCTCTCACCGCTTTAGCAGCTCCTTCCAGGAGCGTCCAAGAGAAAAGATCACTGCTGCCTGCGGGCCTGCTGAAATCCTCCTCAGAATTTGCAAACACAGAAAGATGTTGTAAGATCTTCGGCTAATTTTCAAAAGGTGAGAGTAATTAACAGTGCGAAGGGAGGTGTTTCCCAAGATCATTAAAGTGGACATTTGCCTGGGAATTTCACTGTTTACAAAATCCTTGAGACACTTACTGGAATCCTCACAACAATTCTGTATTTCTCCCATTCTAAATGTGAGAACGTAGAGACTCAAGTATTATCTTTTCAATTCTGCTCCTTTCTGATTTTTGCTCTCTCCACCATTCCCTGCTGCTCCAAAAATATATACAGAATTTTTAACATGTGGTGGCGCAACTCACAAATGGGTGGGAAAGACTCCTATAAAGTTTGGGTGACACAGATCAAAGTGAGGGCTGATCTCAGGCAAAACTGACAGAACCACCTTTGGTGGCTCTTAGTGCCTTTTTGTTCCCCATCTTCTTATTCTTCCCCTTTACTAAGCAAAGCAACTCTCTGTGGCTCACATATCCTACATTTTGGGGTCACTAATTCTCCCCTCCTTCAAAACTTACCTGGTTTTGCCTGGGTTCTGCTCCCTTGGCCTCTCTCCAAGCAACTGATCTATTCAAATCTGATCATTAGAGTCCCTAGGAAGTGCCTTCTACTCCAGGAGTCATGATTCTCCGCAGATACTACCCTCCCAGATAGCACTGCTGCCTTGACCAGAGCTCTGCTGATTCAACATGAACCCCACAGTGATGTGAATGTTCTAGGCCCACCACAGCTACTAGCCATAGCTATCACTGGGATGGGGCAGGGGGTGGGGGAGAAGGTGGCGCTGAGCCTCTTCCCTATTCCTCTGATCACCATCAAATCTAATCGCCAAGAATAACCTCTCAAAGTAAAAAACAGCCCAGAAAAGAGAAAAAGGCTAGTGAGGTGGCTTTGAGTTTGCAAAGGCTCAACCTAGTCTTTGCTGCTTCTGTCCAGTGGTATAAAGACCACCTAAGTGGGAAAGGGCACCTTTTCAAATACTTTGTGTGAGCGGTAGCGATGGCCCAGGTAGGTGTTGGCCAAGAAATCAGTCTCTGACCAGCCCTGGAAGCCAGCACCGAGGAATCGTGGACCTGAAATAGCCAGAAACAGAAGGAGGCAGGGATGACTGTTAACCTACCCTGAGGAACGTCAAGGCGGCATTGGCTGGATTTTGTCACTTGCCAAAAACTAAGGGAGAGCATGAGATTGAGAATGAGAAACGGAAGGAACAGAAGAAGTTGCTGGGGTAACAATGTTCCATGAATAAATGAGAAAAGCCACCCAAAAATCCAAGAGAGTTACCAGCAAAGTTCACAGCCCATACTTGTTTTCCTGCCTGAAAGCTGGGTAGGATCTGGACCAGGTGAGAGGTGTAAGATGGATGACAACCAAAGGCCTGCTCCCTGGGATTGGCTAATAATACAGCTAGTGTCTCACTGGGGCATCTTTACTTCTTCCTCATGGTAGCCTTTCTCCCAGGAGGTTATCTTACAGACCTTGCTGAGAGTCAGTACCAAGAACCAGTTAATGCTGCTAGGACATCGGCCAAGTGGAGCTGTGGGGCCATGCAAACAACCCATCCTGCAGCCTGTGGCCAAGGCAGGACTGACTGTGTCTCTGGGTTCAGCTGTGACATGGGGACTGAAGCCCAATGCCCATTAGAGAGGCCTGCTCGAGGTGATCCTGAGATGTGAATGTCTTCCTTAAGGCTCAGTGGCCTGGGAGGCCAATACCCTAGCGAGTCCTGTGGAGGATGCTGAGCCCGGCCAGGCTACCACAGACCCCCAGAAGCATCTCCACAGGCCAAGACGGACCACAGCTCCAACAGACAAAGCCCAGATGATGGAATCTGTCTTGGACACTGAATTCTTATTTCCCGGACTGAGAAATATAAGAACAACTTTTGAAGAGAAATTGTGAGGACAAGAAACACTGGAGAGACCTTAGCTGGTTTGGCTCAGTGGATAGAACATCAGCCTGTGAACTGAAGGAGCCCAAGTTCAATTCCCGTCAAGGACACATGCCTGGGTTGTGGGCTAGATCCCCAGTGAAGGGATATGCAGGAGGCAATCGGTTAAGACTCTTTCTCATTGGTGTTTCTATCTCTCTCTCCCTCTTCCTACCTCTCTGAAATCAATAATAAAGGTGTATTTAAAAAAAAAAAAAGAAAGAAACACTGGAAAGGAAACTGAGGCGGTCTTAGAGTTCGAGGCCTCCACTCATACAGTAAGCTCAGCCACCTACAGTGGAAGAGTCTTGGGCAACTCAGTAAACCTCTCAGGACCTCATTCCTTATCTGCAAAATGGGATAACAAGACCTTGACAGGTCTTTCCTGAGCTCTGAATAAGACGGCACATGTAAAAATGCCCAGGAAACCAATAGCACACACACTTGTAAACTCTGCTATTACCTAAGAGGTGAGAAACCTGTGGCCTGAGAAAATTAAATGGCCCACTTGCTATTGTCTTAGGTTTTGTTTCCCCCAGAAAAGACCCTCAAACAAGGGTTCAAGTGCAAGTAGTTTATTTAAGAGACGTGGGAACACAGAGAAGTGGGACAGTGAGCTCAGGGAAAGAAGGCAGCCAGTGAGGGCAACAGGAAGTTAGTCCCCGAGTCTGGGAGTGGAGCAGAATATGGATCTCATGGTGACCTCCTCCTCCCGCCCCTTACTGATGCTGAGCCCGGCCAGGCTACCACAGACCCCCAGAAGCATCTCCACAGGCCAAGACGGACCACAGCTCCAACAGACAAAGCCAAGATGATGGAATCTGTCTTGGACACTGAATTCTTATTTCCCGGACACTGAGAAATATAAGAACAACTTTTGAAGAGAAATTGTGAGGACAAGAAACACTGGAGAGACCTTAGCTGGTTTGGCTCAGTGGATAGAACATCAGCCTGTGAACTGAAGGAGCCCAAGTTCAATTCCGGTCAAGGACACATGGACCGGCTGCCGCACCCCACCCACACACACTGCTGCACCGCCCCCCCACCACCACCTTGCAGTTGGGAAGCCGGAGAGCATATATCCTCTCTCCAGAGTAATTTGTTGAGGCTGCAGAGCCTGGGCACAGGCCCCCACAGCTGCTTGGAGAAAGCCTGCCGACAAAGGGAAGAAGAGGCTAGCAGTGAGCTTGGCCAGGTACAGCAAAGTGGTGAGGCCCCTGGATGTGTGACCTCACAGGGACTTTGACAGTTAGCGACTGGCAGAGGTAAGATCAAAACTCAGTGCCTGTCATCCCGTCCACTCTGGGGCTCTCCTCTGACCTTGTGGATGAGCACTCCTGGCCTCGAGAGGTTTCTGCCCACACTGCTTTCTGCCAGGGGGCAGCATCATGGGGTCAGAACCCAGAGATGGCATCTCTTGGCCAAGCTGTCTTCTCCAGGCTCTCACACTCGGTCCACAGTGCCCAGCCCTGTAGGTCCTGACATGAGAATTCACAGATTTGAGGGCCTGTTTCCAGGCCTAAGGGATCTTTTATCAGGATATTGATCTAGGGACAACAGTTCAACAAGGGGTCAGAAAGAAGAAAGGCAAGTGCGTAAGTCCACGTGGAAGGATCCTCAGGGCAGAGAGGGTATGGGATCTCAGCACCTGGCTCAAGCACTAATGCTGCAGACAGTGAGCACTGCTTGTGGTTCAAGAAACACATGTGTCTGATCAGGGCTCAGAAGCCAAGAGCAGGCCAGCACTGAGCTGCACACGCACCCTCAGGTATGTGGGGATGACCCAATCTCCAGAAGGAAAAACAGCAAGCACTTGGCTCTCTCCAGCCAAACCCGCAATGTGATCAATGGACTGCTGAAGGCTCCCTGGCCCTGATAGTCTAAAATCTGGTTGAGAAGAAGGAAGTGCTTGCAAAGATTCTGCTCTGTTTGTGTTTTGGTCTGGGCAGAGGCCAAAAGAAGGAAAAGGGAAAATGAAAACAGAAAAAAGGAACCAAGAACTGAGTAAGAAAAATCATGACCCTCTTAAGCACTGGCCTCACCACTTCTGTTTCATGTCTTCAATGTGAAGACACACAGTAGTTCACATGTTAACATCTCTGAAATGGGGTTGCATCTTGCAGAAATGGTAGCCTCCAGCTCTTCCAACCAGAAGGCCGGCTGCTGTGGTGCATTGTGCCGGCCCAGGAGCACCAACGTGGTGAAAGCTGTGCCCATTATCTAGGCTCAGTGGTCAACAGAGCCAAATATCAACAGTACGATTGAAATTTCTTTGAGAGCCAAATTTTTTTAAACTTCTTCTAATGCCACTTCTTCAAAATAGACTCGCCTAAGCTGCATGGTATTTGGCACGCAAGGGGCCAAAGAGCCACATATGGCTCACGAGCTGCAGTTTGCCAACCATGGGTCTAGGCTTATGCATGGAGTTTAAAACATCTTCAGACCTGAACAGTAAAATGTTGGTAATTGCTGAAGTTAGATAATGGACTCATGGGAGTTCCTTATTCCATTCTTTTCACTGTTTTTATGCACTTCAGCATTTCCGTTATAAAAAAGGAATAAAGTTTTCCAAAATACACAGTGATTCAGCATTGAAGTGAAACACTTATTGTGTGTTTCTAGAAAAAGAAGAAAATAGAGCAGTGGGGTATCAATGTGATGTTAGTGAAACATATTTAACACTGAAAGAATAACTGCAATGTTTACATTTTCAGAGAAAAGAACAAGCAAGCTCTTTCTGGGGGCTAGGAAAGAAAGATATCTACCAGTGGATGAAGCCAGGCAATGTTGGTTACAGTGCCTGAGACTGCAGGCAGCAGAAGTTACCTAGACTTTGAAATTTGTTAAGGAAATTTAGAAGTGATGAGACCAAGTCATTAGTCCTGCTGTAGTATCTATGAGACCTTGTATCCTCTTTTAAATGATGCATAAAATCCAGTGCACTGTCCTAACCAGTTTGGCTCAGTGGATAGAGTGTCAGCCTGCAGACTCAAGGGTCCCCAAGTTCAAATCCGATCAAGGACATGTACCTTGATTGTGGACACATCCCCAGTAGCAGGTGTGCAGGAGGCAGCTGATTGATGTTTTTCTCTCATTGATATTTCTAACTCTCTATCCCTCTCTCTTCCTCTCTGTAAAAAAAAAATCAATAAAATATATATTTTTTTAAAAACTACAGTGCATTTTCCCATCGATGATGTCTTGGAGTCAATATAATACAGTATCCTCAATCTTGGGTAGCTCTAGTGTTGACTATCTACTGCAAAATTTAAAAATACGTGTATTTATGGAAAGACATAGAGGCTGGCGGTGAGCTTGGCTCTCCTTTGGAGAGCTCTGAATTTGCCTAGATGAAATGCTTTAATGGGAGACAGTCAAGTGTCAGCGCCAGGATCACAGACTCTGGAATCTGACTGCTTGGGTTTGAATCCTAAGTGTGCCGCTTACCAGCTGGGTAGTCTCAGACCAATTGCCTGGCTGTTCGGTGCCTCTGCGCTCTCATCTGCAGAACAAGATCAATAAAAGTGGATCCTTCATGAAGTTGTGTTTTGATGAAATAAAATAATGTCTGCAAAGCATGAAAGTGAGCACCTGGCCCAGAGGAAGTTTTTGATAAACTGAGAGACTGTGGATGAGAGGAGTAGGCTATGCTTACTCCTGGAGAGGAGTAGATGGGAATTCAGAGAGAGAAACTCAAGTGACAGCTCCTCCTGAAATGCAGCGCTGCCCCAAGTGAAATCCCGCAGGTGTGTTTACTAGGAATCATGCTAGTGGTGAATCCCAGGTGGGACAGGAAGCTCTGAAAACAGAATCAGAAGGCAGATGGGGCCCTGAGCAAGTAAGTCTCCAGTAATCAACTGGAAGGCTATGGGTTGTCACAGGCCATGCCATTTGGGGCTAGATCTGTTAAACCAAAATTCTCCAACTAAGTAAAATGTACTATCTGCATCTTTCTCTCTCAAAGATGTCGAAGTGGCTCCATCCCGGTGCCACTCCTGATCAGCCAAAGGGTTGCACTGAGAAGAAATGGAAGGAGGCACTTGGGTTTCTGAGAAAGCCACCTTGTGAAAGATGAGTAATGCCTGTTCTAGTCATCCGAGGGTTAAATTGCAGCACAGGAGCCACATGCTGGCCCCCTTGGCCTCCAGCCATCCCTGCATCCCCATGATAACGGGAATACAGTCAAAATGAGAAAGGGCCGAAACCGGTTTGGCTCAGTGGATAGAGCATCGGCCTGGAGACTGAAAGGTCCCAGGTTCGATTCCGGTCAAGGGCATGTACATTGGTTGCAGGCACATCCCCAGTGAGGGGTGTGCAGGAGGCGGCTGATCAATGTCTCTCTCTCATCGATGTTTCTGGCTTTCTGTCCCTTTCCCTTCCTCTCTGTGAAAAATCAATAAAATATATATTTTTTTTTAAATGAGAAAGGCCCCAGCATACCATGTCCTCTGTGCCACCTGGCTGCCCAGGACCCTGACATCTTGCCTGGCCCTCATCAGACCGCACCCTGAAGTCAAGAGACTAAACCAGTGGTTTCCAAAATGGGCACATGCCCCATTGGGGGGCAATTTGATTTTTAAGGGGGTCAATTCGAAAATAAGTTATTAACAGTGAATTTCTCTCATTCCTTATGGTTCTAGGGGCATCGTATACAAATAAGTAAGTTGTGTGACATATTTACGCATTTCAGTTCTCTATTATGTTTTGAAACTTTGCTATTTTTTCATATCACTTCATATTATTATTATTATTTTAACAATTTCTTAGTGATTTCTTCCTCAGTACTTCAACTGTCCTTTTGTTCTTTTATTTTTCTCTTTCAAGGATGCCATGTTCTTTGGAAGCTTCTTTATGGCATTTAGGATTCCTCCATGTGAATAATTGTTCACTTTTTGAATAAGAATATGTCACAAGGGCAGCATTAGGATTTTAGAGATGCTGAGGTGGGGCGTGGCCAAGTAAAGGTTGGGAAACACTGCACTAAGCTGAGTCTTGGCTACTGATTCACAGTGAGGTGATTCTTTCAACGAGTACTGCCATATAGGAATTTTCCATCCTAAATCAAGCACTCAGCTTGTGTCCGGGGAATTCTTGGCCATTACAGGATATAGATATTCCATTCATGGGCACATAATTAGTAGCAGCTAAATGAATTGAGAATTGTAAAATCCATATTGCTGGCTTGAGAAGTGTTTGCTGAAATATGTGTCAAGAAAGGTGAAAGAGTCAGAGCTCAGATCCACCTCAGCAATCATTCTATTTAAATCTCTTTGGATGGAGGAAGGAACTGAGGCCTCCATTTCACAGAGTGCCAGAATGGTGAGCTCTGAATGGTGAGCTCTAGGATCTGCCAAGCCCAGGGCTTCTCCTCTCCTAACGCTGGAAGTGCAGCACACACTCCACTCCACCCTTGCTGCCTTCCTGTGGGGGAGAGGAGGGACAGATTGGACCAATTGGGAAATTATCTGCTCAAGGAACACAAACTCCATCAAAAACTCAGCCCCCCTCTGCCAGGGTGGAACCATCCACCTCTATTTTTTCTGAATCCCAAGACCAGAGGAATTCTCTGGTGGCACCTTATTTCAGAGGTTAGCAACAGCCAGCAAAAGAGGTTTAAACATTTTTTTATTAAAAAAAAAAAAAACGTTTTAGACCACACAGCCTCACAATGAGTGAGCCATTATTTCTGCCTGAATGGCAGCTGGTTCTCAAGTCTATCTCCACGTGGCTGATAGTGGTATTTTATGCAATTTCTTCAGAAGACTCCTTTTAAATGTAAGCATGCCACTATGGAGGGAACTCTCCTAATCCATTAACCCTCAAGCATGTTTTGGTTTGTGCAATTTGCAGAGAACAGCACAGGTCCATGCCCTCGGGTGGAAGGGCCTGGGCAATTCTTGTGTTTCGCACATGTCATGATCAAGGTGATCAGAGGCTGCTCTTGCCCCTCCCTGGCACTAGGAAAATGGGGTGGGGCATCCCTGGCACTATACATAGCTATCACAATATTATTGACTACTAGGAAAGTGGTGGGGAGGGAAGGGCAGAAGGGGCTGTGGTCTTGGCAATGGCATAAGTAATGCCATTCTTCTTGTGGTCCTCGCTCATCATGTCTGTAATATGCACACCGTTGTGTGTAGCTGTCATTTATTCCTTTTCACTGTTGCCACAATTTATTTTCATTGGTGTCACAATTTATTTCTCCATCCCTCTGTTAATAGACAGGTTGGTTTCAGTTAGTGACAATCGGGAACAAAGCTATTAGGAACATTGCTTATTGTTTATACATCTATCCTGGTTCACTTGTGCACACATTCTTCATAATTTGTCCCCAGAAAAGATGCTCTGAGTCATAAGGAATAAAGATCTTCAACTATAGTTTTCCAAGGTCTTTGCACCATTTTATGTTCCAGGGTGAGGAAAATTTCCTCTGCTCCACATCTCACCAACACTTGGTATTTTAGCCTTTTGGGTGAGTTTGTAATGATATTCCTTGGTGGTTTTATTCTGCATTTCCTTGATGGCTAGTGAAGTAAGCACATTTTCACATATTTATTGCCCATTTTACATTTCCTTTTTTATGAAGAGTGCATTGCAATCCTTTGCTGATTTTTCTTTTTAATTATTTGTCTTTTTCTTATTGATTTGAAGGAGTCATTTATATATTCTGGGCATTTATGTAGTCTTTTGTAATAATAAGTAGTGAAAATATCTTTCCCACCCCATATTTTATCTTTCACTTTCTTATTGGTGTTTCTGCTGAACAAAAGTTCTTAGTTTTTTTCATTGTCCATATACACAAATGAAGTGGGTACATGTAACTAAATTTCACAGAACCTCACTACCTGGTACTCACTACTTAGAACATTTTCTCTGAGCTCCACTTTTGGAATGAAGCAAGCAACACTTACTGTTGTTTTCAAGGATTCACTCAAATGAAGAATATTGAGGTTAGGTCTTTAAACACAGTGGTTCGGGGTCTGTGGATGTCAGGTTTCTGGCACCCATAATAAGATTTTTAACAATGTCTGTTGAATTGAATTGGATCCATTCCACAGCCCCAGCCCTACGCCAGCAATCACTAGAAGCAAGAACTAGCAACCAGAGGCTCCACAGGAGCCAAGTCATCAGATCCAGCTCTGTGATCTAACTTAGATTAAATTAGGCAGAAAAGTCGACTTGGGCATTTCAGAAATTATTTAAACAGCACGAGTTAAGATGGAAATCTTTCTTCACAACCCTTCACATAGGGCTTCCCAGGTAGCAAGTGTTCAATAACTAATTAATAACTGATTACCCTTCAAAAATCTAGATTATCCTATTAACCAATTCCTGCTTTGCTGTGTGTGTATTGATAGCCAAGGTCAACAGTCACAGACACACACAGGCACCATCCATTGTCCCATCAGTATAGTGGTCCCTGGCTTTCCTGTCTCTGTTTGGAGGCTGTATGCTAAGGGGCCGAGTCTAATTCTTAGAAGGTGAGCAAACTGCTTTCTCCAAACCATGTGAGCTTGCTTTTCTCATTGAGAGTTTGGCAAAAGTCACATACCTACCTTGCCCCTGACACAAGAGGGTCTCCGAAGTATCAGCAGAGATGGTCCTGGGTGATGGTGGCCTCCACGGATTGCTGGCCTCCTCCTTCAGATTATTCCTTCTTGCCATTGGCAATGAACCCCAGAGAATGCTCAGGCAACCCCAGAATGCAGCCAAGAAAGACATAGTACTGGGGTGGGAAGATAACATGGGGACCTGAATTCCTTAAACTGTTTTATGCATTTGTGATACTTGGCAACTTAATGGATGATCAGTTCAAAACTCACACAATTGCTCCTCTAACTGTCAGTAGGAAAGAAATACATGGAAAATAGCTGTCTTAGACTTTAGGCAGTATTATGGGCTGAGTTATCCCCCCAAAATCCACATGTTGAAATTCTAACCCCAGTGCCTCCAAATGAGACTGTTGTCCTTGAGACCTGGTTCAGAAGTCTCACAATGTCCATTTAAGTGCATTCACTTGATCAAAGGAAGTCACAGGACCTGACTCAATGGGAGGAGAATTAAGTCTACTCCTTTTTAAAAAAAATATTATTTTTAAATTAAAGTTAACATTCAATATTACTTTGTATTAGTTTCAGGTGTACAGTATAGTGGTTAGACAATCTTTACGAAGTGATCCTCTCAATAATCTCAGTATATGTCTGACATTATACATAGCTATCACAACATTATTGACTGCTAGAGGCCAAGTGCACAAATTCATGCACCAGTGGAATCCCTTGGCCTGGCTTGTGGAATCAAACCAAAACCAGCTCTCAGACATCCCCCAGGGGGTCCCAGATTGTAATAGGGTGCAGGACCAGCCAAGGGACCCCACCGGTGCACCTTCAGGGCCAGGGAAGGACATGGGAGGTTGGCCAGCCAGGGAGAGACTGCAAGAGGGCTCCAGGATGTGTCTGGCCTGCCTCGCTCAATCCTGATCAGCTGGATCCCAGCAGCAAGCTAACCTACTGGTTGGAACATCTGCCTCCTGGTGGTCAGTGCACATCATAGTAACTGATGGACAGTCGACTGTCTGCCCCTTGACGGGCATTGCATGTCTTAGCTAAGTGGCCTTAGCATATCATTAGCATATTAATTACACTTTGATTGGTTGAACAGATGACCGAACAACTGGACACTTAGCATATTAGGCTTTTATTGTATATGATATTGTCCACGCTGCACTTTACATCCCTTTATAAGGAGGAGTTGCCCGTAAGTTTTCTTTCTCTCTCCAAGACTGCCTGACTTCTAAAGCGTTCTGGCATGTCCAAAAGCCCTTTCTGAGAGGTGGTCACTTCCGTAGATCTTGTTGCTTTAGTTCTGCAACTTCATTCATCAAACCCACTGTGTGTCTGGAGCAGAGCCTGCAGAGAGGATTTGCATATTTGTCTGGATAAACATTCACAAAAAAAATTAGAGTTTAACTGGTGCCCTGATATATCTTACAATCTGATTTCAAGGCAAGAGATAGGTACACACGCTTATCATCTGTAATTTGACTAATGAATATGTAAGGAAAATGTATATCCACTGCTAGCATGTAAGTGAGAATGTGGAAGGTAGTTCAAACTCCATGAAGACAGTCTGTGCTCCTAACCATGATCATGGTCATAATATCCTTCTGTAGCCTCAGCCAAAAAGGATCCCCTTTCCTATGGAAATCATAACAAATTTCAAGCAAATAAAGTGAAAATTAGTAAGATTTTTCCCCTTAAATGGCTGTATGAAAACTTCAAGCAGTTCTTCCTCGTCAAATTGTCCCCATCGGAATTTCAGGCTCATAACTTTCATTCCATTGGCTTCATTGCTCAGATTAAAAGTCTTGTTTATATGACAGCATTTTTTTTCTTTCTGAAAAGATTATACACACTTCAAAGTTAAAAATAATAATAATAATAAAAACACAAAGAAACAAGATAAAAGCAGCTAGAAATTTCTAGCTAGAAATACAACTATTAACAATTTAGAATCTTTTCCTCTGCAACTTCATTCATAATATTTTTCAATGAATAATGGTTTTGTTAAGAACCTAAATTATCACAAATCAAGGCAGAGTTCCATAATTAGTGGCAGGGGCAAAGACAGAAGACACTCGTGGCTACTGAATTAGAAAAGCCAGAAATGAATGGTGCCATAAAGATCCCTGTCTTTCTTTAATGCTTAACATGGACACTTTATTTATAAGGAGATTCTAAATTCCAGGCTGGTGTCATTGGCTGCCCTTGATAGAGGTAGCCTGTTTGTCATGTTAATGAAGAAAAAAGTTCTAAGTTACACAAAGATTTTTTTCCCTCAGAGCTGACCGAGAGAAAGAGGTGTTGGCAGGTTGGGATGAAATTGAGGTGAACCTAACTAACTTGGCTTCTTTATCTTTGAGGCTATGCCTGCTGGAGACAAAGCCACAGCCCAAGGGTTAAGCAAACTGGACCCCTGTCTTTAAGACAAGTGGTTCCCAAACAATCCCTCACAGAGCTTTATTTTTTATTTTATTTCTTAATATATATATTTGTATTGCTTCCAGAAAGGAAGGGAGATGGAGAGAGAGATAGAAACATCAATAATGAGAGAGAATAATTGATTGGCTGCCTCCTGTGTGCCCCACACAGGGGACCTAGCCCAAAACCCGGACATGTACCCTGACCTCCTGGTTCATAGGTCGGTGCTCAACCACTGAGCCACGCTGGCTGGGCCCTCAGAGAACTTTAGAAAACACAGATTGCTGAGCCCGACCCAGTTTCCAATTCAGTAGATCTGGATGGGGCCTGAGAACTTGCATTTCTAGTGACAGTTGGGTCCATGCCACACCATAAAAACCCCTGGTTGAGCCTGACATTTGACTGTTCATCAAAGGTTCAGAGCCCAGGTTCCCGGCAGAGCTGATTTTGATTCTTGCCTCCATCACCTAACAGCTGTGTGAACTTAGCAAGTAATTGAATTAATGGAGCCTCTAGTCTAGTTCCTCACAAGCAGAAAAGGGATCATTATAAGGCTGTTTCAAGAAATGTATCAAATAGTGTATGTGTTTAAGCACATTGCCAAGGTCACCGTAAATATTCAATACGTGATTATTATTCTTTCCATTCAAGTCCCACCTTGACACCCTTCTGTAATCTCTCTGCATCTGTTAGTAGTGATCGCCTAGCCTAAAATGCTGCCTCACTCCCTCTCCTTTCCAACCTGCCCTTCTGACGAAGAAACTCCTTCTCTCCCCGCCCCCGGCCCCCTCCCCAAGCCTCCCAATTCAAAGAGCAAGGCGCCAGGCTGGTCCTCTGCTGCCACCTTGTGGCCTGCACTCACCTAATACCTTGAAGGCTAACCGGGCAAGATGGAGCTCCTAGGCTGCAACCAAAAAAAGAAACCACCACATACACAAAAAAATGGGAGCTAAGCAAGAGGGCCGGGGTGGTGCACACTCAGGCTGCTCCGCAGGTAAGAGGACCGTAGGGAAGGGCTCCCAACAGGATGGGTCTGAAGGACAATTCAAATCCTGAGAACCACAAAAGGACCAGGTGCTCAGATCAGGACCGAAGACCAGGAGAGCTCCCTAACAGCTGATACCCAGGCTTCCACTGACCTCACTCCTGGCCTGGCCAGTGGTCTTCTGAGCAGGACCACAGGATAATATGTGCCTGAGGGAATTTGTGAGGACTCCTGGGACCTCAGGGCTGATCTGGACCTTCGGATTCCTCTTGCTGCCACTGCCAAGGCCACTTCAGGGAAAACGCTGTTGTAGGGGCCCTGACACTCCCACACTGGAACCCATTTCTGATGAACTCCTCATTAGGCCAGGTCTATGGGGCAGAGACCCAGTGCTTCATCAGGGAAAGGAGCAAGACACGGAGGCACACGAGCCACCAAATGAATTCCCAAGACTTTCTGTGTCTTGTCTTCCATTCCCACTGTCCCCTTGCCCCCGGGGAAGTGATTTCCTGAAGTGTCACCACTCAGTGGGGATCCTGAAGGGATTATTGCAAGTTATTGAGTGTGTTCTGTTTGTTTGTTTGTTTGTTTGTTTGTTTTGTTTTTTTGTTGTTAATACTTCATCCCTCCCCACTGGAAAGCAGACCTCATCCTGAAAGTTTGAGCAGACCCCATAACTTAGGGGAGACTTCTGGTTATTAAAACGTATAAACTTCTCCATCCTTCTGACAACACATGGACCTGGCAGGGACCCTGGCTCTTGGAGCAGAGGAGAGAGCAAAGAAGCAGCCTACCTCCTTCCCCTTCACCCACAGTTTGCAGATGGAGGAGAGGTCAAAGTGGAATGTCTCTCTAATCAACTGCCCTTCTCAGAAGCCTCTCACTGCTGCTCTGTAGCTGCTTTTCTGGCAAATACAAACTTGCCTTCCGGTGGCAAGAAGCCAGTGCTAGCTCTGCCTGGGGGGCTCCTTGGAGGAACTGCAAAGACCTTCTGAGTACAGCTCCCTGTGTGAGAGGGAGCTCCAGCTACACATCACCCCACTCACCCCACCACAGGACCATAGCTAGCAGCACCTGACAGCATCTGCTGTCCACTGCGCTGGCAGGCCCATTTGTTGGTGTAGGTGGGACCCTTCTGTGTGCTTCCCCTCATCCACAGAGAACCTTCATGTCTTTGCCACCAAACCACACAAACATGGACTGTTTCCATGACACCTACTCTGGTCTCCCGCACACAGAGCTGGGACACATGAGCAGTGAGCATCCCTCTAAGCCAGTGGTTCTCAACCTTCCTAATGCCACGTCCCTTTAATGGAGTTCCTCATGTTGTGGTGACCCCCAACCATAAAATTATTTCCTGGCATTAGGAAGGTTGAGAACCATTGCTCTAAGCAATGAAAGCCATCTGTCACTTCCTGTATGCACCCCAAATCCTCACAGGTGGTGCTCTTGGAGCCCTCCTGCCCCACTTGGCCTGAGGGAGGTCAAAGGACACTGTCCGCTCCCCAACAGCGAGGATGAGACACACTGTGCTGGGCCCTCACATGGGCTCCTGCCACACCTCACATGGGCTCCTGCCACTGAGAGCTCTCTGCCCGCTCCGTGTTCTCTCCCAGAGTGCCAATGCTGCAGCAGGGAGTGGGGAGCTCTGCCTGGGACAGCTGCCCCTCTGAGAAGGCTGGACCAGCATAGGGGTGCATTTGTGGCTTCTCTTTTCAGAAGGTGGATCATTTGGTGCCTTTTCATCCTTGTTTTTGGGTCCCTGGGTACCAATTCTGAGCAAGTGAAAAGTCCCACCTAGCAGTTGCTTCCTAGATATCCAGTCCCGTAGTCATGCAGGCGCCCAAAGGGAGTGACAGGCAAAGAGTCTGCTTCTTCTCCATCAGCTGCCACCCATTCATACTGGACAGGCCCTTGAAGGCTCACATCAGCTCAACGTTGCTCCAGAAGAGGGATGTCACCTTGGGCACCCCACTCCTCTCCTCTAGGAAAAGAAGGCAAGACAAGGAAGGGATTAAACAAGGAGGAGGCAAGATGGGCACAGGCAGCACGAGCCCACAGGCACATTTGAGGGTCGGAGGTTACCTACAAACAATTGTCTTCCCTCAGCCTGACATTCCTCATGCTACCTTGCATTTTCTAAAGCATGCTAGACAAAGACAGTTCTATTCATTCATGAACTCACATGGGATTGAGGTCTTGCAGCAATCCTCTGGTTGGTGGAGCAAACACCACTGATAAGGAAAAGGAGGCTGGGAGCCCGGCCGGTGTTGCTCAGTGGTTGAGCATCGACCTATGAACCAGGAGGACACGGTCAGGGTACAGGCCCAGATTGTAGGCTTGATCCCCAGTAGGAGCTGTGCAGGAAACAGCTGGTCAATGATGTTCCTCTCTCATCAATGTTTCTCTTTCTCTCTTCTTCTCCTTTCCTCTCTCCTCAGTTGAAACACACACACACACACACACACACACACACACACACACACACAAATGGAGTCTGGGAGACAGTAAATGACTTGTCCTGAGCCACCAACACTAGCCTCTCGTGACTAAAGCATTTATACCCAGCACCACAATCTTGAATGGGATCTATCCACTTAACCATCATCAAGCACTAGTGACCAAGCCTCAAAGGAATGAGGGTGAGGGTGGATGGAATGGTGCATATAAGTTTGGGTAAAAGGAGGAAAGTTCCAGAAATGGAGTCCATGCTCAATAAGTGTGGGCTCGGTGTGGCTGCAGCATGAGTCCTGTGTCCCTGGACAGAGAGCAAGAGGAAGCTTTGCTTATTAACCATCAACCAACAGAAGGCAAACTCGTTTAATTCAGTGTTTTTCCTCCTCATACAGAC
The DNA here is from genome assembly GCA_011751065.1 of Lasiurus cinereus. Taxonomy (NCBI): domain Eukaryota; kingdom Metazoa; phylum Chordata; class Mammalia; order Chiroptera; family Vespertilionidae; genus Lasiurus; species Lasiurus cinereus. The sequence continues at coordinate 15,579,497 of JAAGEH010000041.1, read as the reverse complement.
CCAAATATGCCCAGATGCACTATGGGAAAATCCCTTCTCAATGCCAAAACTTTCTGAGGTAAAAGAAAAAATGATTTTTTTAAAAAACCTCCTGAACTGGTTCCAAGCATTTTTGTGTTGTTCTAACTTGTCTTGGCAGTAAAACTTTCTTTTGTGAACTCAGGCCTTCAAAGCTGGCTTTGTTTTCCTGTGTGGTATTGATTTGGATTCTCCAGAGGATCTCTTGACATCTCTCCACATCTTACCTGATTTAATCCAGCAAGTCCAGCAGGCCCCCATTCCCTGACAGGGAGAGGGAGAGATAGAGTCCTCGCCAGAGGTAACAGACCCTCTCCATAGTGGAGCGTGGAGCTGAATGCCAAGTACACACCAGGGCTGGGTGAGCTCCACACATCACAGCTCACCCCGCTCTCAGAAAGCACTGAGGGGGGCCAGGGGATGTTCGTGTCCTCAGTTTCCTAACAGATGCAATCCCACTTGCTGCTCTCCCCCTGGGGAAAGCTGGAACAGCCATTAGTAATTCTAGGTCCCAGCCTGGCCCCTCCTACCACCTGATAGTTTCCTCTGCCAGGCTTCAGTTGCCACGTTTGTCAAACAAGGGACTGGATGGAAGATTTCTGAAACCCTCCTTAGCTCTTCCTTCTCTCTGATGCAGGGACTGCCTTAGTCCTTCCTGCCTTTGACATGGCATTTATGTCTTACCTTAGACTGCCCAGGTGCTAGAACAAAATATTATTGTCGGGGGGGGGGGGCGGGGACGAAGGGGTTGAGGGAAGCTTAAACAGTGGACATTTATTTCTCACAGTCCTAGAGCTGCAAGTTCATGCAAGTTTAAGATCAGGGTATCAGCGTGGTTGGGTTCTGATGAGGGCTCTTTTTCCAGGCCAGCAGATGGCCACCTTCTCACCATGTCCAAGCTCTGGGATCTCTTCCCCTTCTTTGTTACAAAGAGCACTAATTCCATCCTGGGGGCTCCACCCTCATAACCTCACCTCCTAACACCATCACATTGGGCAGAGTTAGGGTTTTAACACATGAATGAAGTCCAGAACAGGTGTTAAGCCTGGCATGTTCACAGGCATAGAGAGGAGAGAGAGGTTTGCCGGATGGTTTCCACAATAATCCCTCACACACTTGATAACTATTTATCAGCCAATGGAATAAATTTATTTTCTTTGTATGTCTGGTCATTCTTGCAATTTGGTTCCTGAGAATCCAAAGCCAACATCTCAGGATTGGACCCAGACATCTGGCAGCTGGAGCCCAGAACTGTGAGCTCCCCAGGTCCTCTGGTTGCCTGGGGCGGGGGGGGGGGGGGGGGGGGAGGTAGGTTGGGAGGGATGGGGACTAGGGCGGGTTACGTGATAGATTAGAGGAAATTGCATGTCACACTTACTATAAACGTGTTGTAGTCAGGCTCAGAGACACCAGGCCTCAGAAGAAAGAATGAACATGGAGAGAAGGGTGCTGTCAGCTGCTTTCCCACCCTTCACCTAAAAGAGCAGCTGCCTGTGCCGCTGGGCAGAGGACGTTGGGCAGCATTGGCCAAGCTTGCTAGACCTGACCCCCACTTCTCACCCCTCAAAACACACACTGAGAAAGGAGGGGATTTCCACCACCTCTCAGATCCCTGGGCTCTGGGGGCTAAGGAATGTCTGCCTAGGGCCCCAATAGAGTGAAAATGGAGAGAAGAAAGGAGCCCGGGAGGCATCAGGGCTTTAGAGAGGAGAAAACCAGGGAGCCCTGTGCGTGGCTGGGGCTTCAAGCCCACCTGGAATCAAGGCATGGCACCTCAGTTCTCTCACCTGTAAAACAGGCACCACAATGCCTACCCTATGGATGATGTTCTTCCTTTCCCCACCCCAGCAGTGCGGGCATCCAGAAATGATTTGACAAACGTTTCCTGAATACACGTCACCTGTTCGGCGCCAGCTCTGAGTCTGCAGGTAAATCTCCAGTTATTCTCCCCTGGAGGGCCTATGTCCCTCCCTCCTATCTCACCCTTTCCCCTTCTGTAGTTCTGGGGCCTCCCAGGGAAACCCAAGGAGGGGGGAGAAATGACCAGGTCCACAAGCAGCAATAAGCCTCCTCTCCCGTCGGAGATCCCGGAGATCCCACAGCCTCGCTGTGACGGATTTGAGGTAGAAGTTACCCCGGGGACTGTAAATGCGCCACACCTTGGAACTCTCCGCGCAGCTTTTACCTAAAGGGGAAATGTGAGATCGAAACCCTAACCCGCTCCCCACCCCGCTTCAAGTCCCAGGAATCAGCAAGTTTTGCCTCTTTCCATTAGATTATCATTGATTTTAAGTCACCATTTAGCAGAGACAACAGAACATCACGAACAGACCTTGAGATACCCTTGGCCCTCCCCCGGCGCTGGAAGTGGATTCGATTTCCCTCTCCCACGATGTGCCCTGCAGGCAAGGCGAGGCCTCCGCTTCCCGGCGTGGGGAGGGGCCCAGCAGCAGGGATGCAGGGCTCCATTCAACAGGGGGCTGCTCCCACCGCGAAGCTTCCTGCCTTCCCTCCTGGTGAGATTGCCAGTGACAGAAAAGTGATAGTTTCAATCATTCCCTTTAACTTCAACTCGCTGCTTTCCTCATTATTAAAGCCACAGGGAATTTCCTCCTTCACCTGGAAAACTCCTATCGCCCCAGCACCCTTTGCGGCCTTGCCTGACTCAGGTGCCCTGCCCAAGGAAAACACAATGCCTGTGGCAGGGTCATTTCAAATTGTCTCATTACTGAACTAAAAAAGTAAAAACAATCAAGTGAGCCTAATATTGATCATACAGTTTATTTTACCAGGTGTATCCAGAACAGTATAATTCAACATGCAATCAATGTTTTTTAAATAGATAAAAATGTATAACACAGTCTGAACAATTCATGCCAATGGGTTAAATCTGAAAAGAAGTATCTCATCTCTAGCTACTGTACAGTGTACACGTTTCTTTGGAGGGGGTACCTTATATTAATGAGGTAGTTTACATTCTTTTTTTTTTATTCTACGTTGTTAGAATAGTGTATCTTTCCTAGTTAGAGCACATCTAGGCTCAGATGAGACACATTTCAAGCGCTCTATAACCACGTGTCGCCAATGAAAGTGCAGCCTAACAGAACAGTTAGCACCCTGCCATGGAATTGTATGTTGGCATGTTCATCTGCCCTATTGGGAGTGTCAGCCCTCAAGATCAGGACAATTAACAGTAACCAGCTAATTGCAGCTGCATAATAACTCTTTGTTGAATTAAAAAATCAATGTCACTATTGACCACTGATAAAAACAGCTGTGTTGTATGAGAGGAGGGAACGGGGATGTGCTTGGAATTAGGTAATTTTTAGAACTACCACAAGTCTCTTGAATTAGGATGCTCAGAAACAAGTCAGAAATAGAGATTAGAACTCAGAGGAAGAACAGAATGAAAAATTAAGGTCACAGAGGCACTGTTTGGAAGCGTCTTCCTTACCATAGTAGGCACATACACATCCATCCATGTGAAGGAACTGTGGCCCTTGCCCAAGGAATAACATAGCAGGCATTGTCAGAAAACCATCCCAGCATGCATAGGCACTGACAACTCCCCACCTGTGATAGTTACCTAGAGCAGATTCCAGACACAATGGGGCCCAGATGCAGTGTTCTCCTCACCTGCTGAATCCTCTCTCTTCCTCTCACCCTACTCTTCCAAATGATCAATGCTCTCAAACAGAAAAGGAAGTCTTGGCAAACTGTGGATTCTGACTCAGCTCTGGAGGCGAAGGGGTGGAGAAGCTGAGAGTCTACTTTTCCAACATGCTCCAGTGATGCTAGTGCTGCCAGCCCAGGTACCACACCTTGAGTAGCAAGGCATTAGGGGTTAGATACTTTTGTAAAACACTACCCAAATTTGGGTTTTGATTTGTGTAAGAGAATCTCAGAAAGCATTTTAGCATGCAGAAACACTGTACAAGAAATTTCAGGGGATGGATGAGATAAAATCCTCCCCTGATTTCTGCAAATAACCTCCCAGAAGCAGCTCTGCTTACTGGTTCGGCCATCTAACTAGTAGGTGGCAGTTATGATACAGTACAGATCATGATGGAATTGAGGTTGAACTTGAAGCAGAAAAAGAGATGCACACAGACTGAGGGTGAAGGGATGGAAGATAGTGTTTCAGGCAAATGGAAATGAAAAAAAAAAAGCTGGGGTTGCAATACTTATATCTGACAAGTTAGATCTCAAAGTGAAGGACATAAAAAGAGATAAGGAAGGCCACATCGTAATACTAAAGGGAACAATCCAACAAAAAGAAATAAGTCTGGTAAACATATATACACCCAATATAGGAGCACCTAAATACATTTAAAAAAAAATCCTGGAAGATATCAAGGGAGAGATTGACAGCAATACAATCATAGTAGGAGACCTTAACACCCCACTGTCAACACTGGACAAATCCTCTAAACAAAAAAAGAAACATCAATCCTAAATGATTCACTAGACCAGATGGAATTAATTGACATCTTCAGGACATTTCAACCAAAAGCCACAGAGTATACATTCTTCTCCAGTGCATATGGGTCATTTTCAAAGATAGACCATATGTTAGGTCATAGGAAAAGTCTCTTCAAATTCAAGAAGATAGAAATCATATCAAGCATTTTCTCAGATCGCAGTGGCATAAAACTGGAAATCAACTACAATAAAAACAATCCAAAGAAATCAAACACATGGAGACTAAACAGCATGCTATTAAACAACTACTGGGTAACCAGAGAGATCAAGGAAGAAATAAAAAACATCATGGCAACAAATGACAATGACAACACAACAATACAAAATTTATGGGACACAGTGAAAGCAATCATGAGATGAAAGTTCATAGCTCTACAAGCCTACTGCAAAAAAACAGGAAACAATGGTAATAAATTACCTAACCCTACAACTCAAAGAGCTAGAAAGAGAGCAACAAGAAAAGCCCAGGTAAGCAGAAGGAAGGAAATAGTAAAGATCAGAGTGGAAATAAACAACATAGAGACCAAAGAAACAATTCAAAAGATCAACAAAACCAAGAGATGGTTCTTTGAAAGGATAAACAAGATTGATGGACCTCTAGCCAGGCTCACCAGGAGGCAAGGAAAGAAGACCCAAATAAACAAAATCAGAAATGAAAGAGGAGAAATAACAACAGACCCCCCCCCCGAAACACAAAGGATTGTTAAAAAATACTATAAACAACTCTATTCCAACAAACTGGACAACCTGCAGGAAATGGACATATTCCTAGAAAAATATGATCTCCCAAAACTCAATCAGGAAGAATCTAAATGTCTCAATAGTCCAATAACTATGGAAGAAATTGAAGCAGTCATCAAAAAGCTTCCAGCAATCAAAACCCCAGGACAGGAGAGTTTTATCAAACATTCACAGAAGAATTAAAACTTATACTCCTCAAACTATTCAAAAATATTCAAGAAAAAGGAACACTTCCAAACACCTTCTATGAAGCCAGCATAACCCTAATACCAAATACAGATAAAGACAACACAAGGAAAGAGAATTACAGGCCAATATATCTCATGAATATAGATGCAAAAATCCTCAACAAAATTCTAGCAAATCGAATCCAGCAGTAATCAAAAAGATCATTCACCATGACCAAGTAGGATTTATCCCAGGAATGCAAGGATGGTACAACATCCACAAATCAATAAATGTTATACATTACATAAACAAATTGAGAGATAATAATCACATAGTCATATCAATTGATGCAGAAAAAAACATTTGACAAAATCCACACCCTCTCTGGATAAAAACTCTCAGCAAGGTGGGAATAGAAGGATCATACCTCAACATCATAAAAGCCACATATGATAAACCCACTACTAACATCATACTCAATGGGCAAAAACTAAAACCATTTCCCCTAAGAACAGGAACAAGACAGGGATGCCCCCTCTCACCACTCCTGTTTGACCTAGTATTGGAAGTATTAGCCATTGCAATTAGACAAGAAGAAAAAGTAAAAGGCATCTAAATTGGAAAAGAAGAAGTAAAGCTGTCCTTATTTGCAGATGACATGATACTGTACATAAAAAACCCGAAGGACTCCATCCAAAAACTAATAGACTTAATAAATGAATTTGGCAATATAGCAGGATACAAAATTAATGCCAAGAAATCTATGGCATTTCTATACACTAATAGTGAAATTACAGAAAGAGAGACTAAAAAAGTAATCCCCTTTACCATCGCACCAAAAATATTAAGATACCTAGGAATAAACCTAACTAAGGAAGTACAAGACCTATATGTTTAAAACTACAGGACACTGAAGAAAGAGATAGAGGAAGATGTAAACAGATGGAAGAGCATTCCATGCCCATGGATTGGGAGAATCAACATCATTAAAATGTCCATTCTATCCAAGGCAATCTATAGATTCAATGCACTACCCATTAAAACACTAGTCACATATTTCACAGATCTAGAACAAACTCTCCAAGGATTCGTCTGGAACAAAAAAAGATCCCGAATAGCCGCAGCAATCCTGAGAAAGAAGAATAAAGTAGGTGGGATATCAATACCAGATTTCAAGCTATATTACAAAGCAACTGTTCTCAAAACAACCTGGTACTGGCACAAGAACAGACATATAGACCAATGGAATAGAATAGAGAATCCAGATATCCACCCAAACCACTATGCTCAATTAATATTTGACAAAGGAGGCATGAACATACAATGTAGCCAAGATAGCCTCTTCAATAAATGGTGTTGGGAAAATTGGACAGATACATGCAAATAAAATGAAACTAGACCACCAACTTACACCATACACAAAAATAAACTCCAAATGGATACAGGACTTAAATATAAGACGCAAAACCATAAAAATACTAGAGGAATCCACAGACAGCACAATCTCATACATATGCTGAAAGAACTTCTTCACTGATACTGCTGCAAGGGCAATGGAAGCTAAAGAAAAAATAAACAAATGGGACTACATCAAAATAAAAAGCTTTTGCACAGCCAAGGAAACCATCAACAAAACAACAAAAAAGCCCACTGTATGGGAAAACATATTTGCAAATGTTAGCACTGGTAAAGGTTTAATCTCTAACATCTACAGGCAACTTATACAACTTAATATAAGAAAGATAAATGATCCAATAAAAAAATGGGCAACAGATCTAAATGGAATATTTTTGAAAGATGACAGAAAAAAGGCCAAGAGACACATGAAAACATGTTCAAAGTCACTAATTATCCGAGAGATGCAAATCAAAACGACAATGTGATACCATCTCACACCTGTCAGAATGGCAATCGTCAACAAATGACAAGTGTTGGTGAGGATGTAGAGGAAAAGGAACCTTTGAGCACCGCTGGTGGGAATGCAGCCACTGTGGAGAACAGTATAGAGTTTCCTCAAAAAACTAAAAATAGAACTCCCATTTGACCCAGCAATCCCACTCTTAGGAATATATACTAAGAAACTAGAAACACCAAACAAAAAGGATTTATGCATCCCTATGTTCATAACAGCACAATTTACAATAGCTACGATTGGGAAACAGCCTAGGTGCCCATCAGCAAATGAGTGGATCAAAAACTATGGTACATCTACACAGTGGAATTCTATGTTGCCAGAAAAAAGAAGGAATTCTTACCATTTGCAGCAACCTGAATGGAACTGGAGAGCCTTATGCTAAGTGAAATAATCCAGTCAATGAAGGAGAAACACCACATGATCTCACTCATTTGTGGATAATAAAGAACATTATAAACTGATGAACAAAAAGATAGATACAGAGACAGTAAAGCATCAAAAAGACTGTCAAATTACAGCAGGAAAGTTAAGGAGAGGTGGGGTAGATAAGAGATCAACCAAAGGACTTGTATGCATGCATACACTGGAGGGATAGGGTATGCCTGGGAGGTGGGGGGCAATGGGAAGATATGTATACATGTAACACAATAATAAAAAATAATAAATAAATAAAAATAATAAAATGAGAAGAAAAATTTATCCTCAACTCAATGCATCCTCTTGTATAAAAGCAATGCAAATACATTCCAAGCAAATGCCTTCAGTGAAAGGGCATAATTTCTTTTTTTTTTAATTACAGCTGAAATGCAGTATTATATTAGTTCCAGGTATACATCTTAATGATTAGACATTCTATAAGTTACTAAGTAATCATGCTGTAAATCTGACAACACACATCTTTACTAGAATATCATTGACTAAATTCCCTATCCTGTATTTTACATCTCCATGGCTATTCCATAACTACCAATTTGTTCTTAATTCCTTCACCCCTCCCATCTCACAACCATCTTCTAATCCCCCTCCCATCTTACAACCATCAAAGTGTACTCTGTATCTATGAGTCTGTTTCTGTTCTTCTTATTCATTTATTGTAATTTTTAGATTCAGTTGTTGATAGATATGTATTTATTGCCATTTATTGTTCATATTTTGATTTTTTTTCTTCTTCTTAAAGAAGGCCCTTTAACATTTTGTGTAATATTGGTTTGAGGTTGATGAACTCTCTTAGCTTTTCCTTGTCTGAGAAGCTCTTTATATGGCCTTCTAAATGATACTTTCCTGGGTAGGGTAATCTGGGTTGTAGGTCTTTGCTTTTTATCCCTTTGAATATTTCTTACCACTCCCTTCTGGCCTGCAAAGTTTATGTTGAGAAATCAGCTGACAGTCTTATGAAAGTTCCCTTGTATGTAACTAACTGCTTTTCCCTACTGCTTTTAAGATTCTCTCTTTGTCTTTAACCTTTTACATTTTAATTATGATGTGTCTTGGTGTGGGCCTATTTTGGTTCATAGATTTATATGTCTATTTCCTTCAAAAAGTAAAAGAAGTTTTCCATCATTATTTTTTCAAAAAAGTTTTTAATTTCTTTATCTCTCTCTCCCTCTCTCTTCTTTTGGCATCCCCATGATGTGAATGTTGGTACACTTGAAGTTGTTGCAGAGGGCTCAGTACACTATCTTCACTATTTAAAATTCTTTTTTCTTTTTGCTGTTCTGGCTGGGTGTGTTTTGCTTCATTATATTCAATTTGTATATAATCTGTTTTGATTTTCAGTTTCATCTACTCTACTGTTGATTTCCTGTGAATTATTCTTCATTTTAGTCAGTATATCCTTCAGTTTTGACTGGTTCTTATTTATTTTTTCCATGTCTTTTCGTTATGCTTTTGAAATTCTCTCTAAGTTCATCTATTCTCATGAGTTCATCCTTATAACCATTGTTTTAAGTTCTGCATCTACTAAATTTCTTGCCTCTGTTTTGTTTAGTTCTTTTTCTGGAGTTTTATTCTGTTCTTTCATTTGGGACATGTTTCTTTGTCTCCTAATTTTGGAAGTCTCTCTGTGCTTGTTTCTATGCATTAGGTAGAGCTGTTACATCTCCTGCGCTTGGTAGAGTGGCCTACAGGCACAGCTTCCTCATTCATCTGAGCCTTGCCCCCATGAGCTATGTATACCCTTCTGTTATAGTTGAACCTTGATGGCTGTTGGCTCATCAGTGAGAGGGATTTTCAAGAACTGACTGAAACTACCATGGAGGATCAGCTTGGGGTAGATGGGCCTACCCCAAGGAGCAAAAGTTACTTTAGCAGGACTCTGGTGCCCACTGAGTTCACCCCTTTAGTGTGTCCCTTGTAGAGATGATTGGGTGGTGCTTTGACATGGTCTGAAGCTATCCACCATGTATACTGACTTTGGGGCCTCCTAATAGGTGCAGGCCAAATTTATCCACCATCTGTGTTCTGCCCAGGGCCCCTGGCATGAGCTACAAAACAATCTACAATGGCTGCTACTTGTGCTGGGCTTTGAAGTGCCCAGGAGAGGCCCAACTGTAAACTAAGGCCAGCTGCCACTAATGCTAGGCCTAGGGCCACCTAGTGAGAGGTATGGGGCATGCCAAGGCCAGATGCTGCTGGTTTGTGAGATTTTAGGAAATTCTGAAGCTTGAGCCAAGACAGACCATTTGTATGGAAAAGCCACTGGAAACAGCTTGGGTGGGCCTGAAAGTTGAGAAGGTTGGGGTCTCAGGAAATCACCAGGGCAGGGTAAATAGTGATAGCCAAGGTGATGGAAACTCAGATAGGGCACTTGCCTGCCAGCTCTGTGTAGGGAGGGCTTAGAAAAGAACAATGGCCTCTGCCAGCATTTCTGTCGGGGAAAAAACTGTCTCTCCAGTTCTTGCCCTGATGCCAGACTGTTCAGCTCCTCCCATTAGTCCCTGGAGCCTTTCAGGCTGCTGCCCCAGCACTGAAACTCAGAAGGAGTAAGTCTCTGTGTGGGGCCCTTTAAGAGCAATGCCTGGGACTCCACAAGCCCTCCATCTCACTCAGCCACAATCCCCACAGGTTTTTACAGCTAGCAGTTATGGGGACTTATCTTTCTAGCACTAGATCTGGGCTGGGTGGCCAGTGTGGGGCTGGGACCCCTTGCTCCTCAGGGGAACCTCTACAGCTGAGACATCCCCTCCCAATTTTTATTTGCCACATGTGAATATAGGACCAGCCTGTTCCACATCTCCACCCCTCCTACCAGTCTTCATACTGTATCTTCATATCCTTCATTGTAGGACTTCTGTCCAGCAAGATTTCAAGTGGTTCTGAATGATGGTTTTTCTGTCATTTAGTTGTAATTTTGATGTGGTTGTGGGAGAATATGAGTATTGCGTTCACCTATGCTGCCATCCTGAGGGCATAATTTCATCTTTACCTATTTTTATATTTCTTTACAGTTGCCATGAGAGCATTTTAATAACCTCCATGGAGTTGAAAGTGATGCAGGTAATTGCCATAAGTAATTTAAGGACTATTAAAGCTAACAAACCTCTTCTGTGAAATACCTTGTTAAGCAATGATCAGCAGAAAATACATAAAAATTGTGTGTAGTATAAATTCAAGCTCTTTTTCCAGTTAAGCTGAAGTGAAAATGTAATTACATTACACATAAGTGGGGTGCAGATCTTAAAGCATTTCCTGCTCCAGCCTGGGGTGGGCTCAGCAAAGATGCCCTGGGATGCTAATGAGATCCACTTCCTTCAGAAGAAGCACACTCATCTCTGGTGTCAGTCCCCATTATCTGAAATGACAACTAATTTTCTATGCATGCTTCTTAAGGTTATATATCTGAGCATTTCTTGGCACAAAGTCCCCAGGAATCTAATCACTAACTGTGTGACTTTGAGCAATTCCTTTCACCTCCCTATGAATGAACTACTGCAACTATAAAACAAAAAAAGAGTTTATTTTGTGCCCTCAAAGATATCTTCCAGCTCTAAAATTCTTTGATCTTAAATAATTTCTGTACTCAGAAACCACTTTTCTGCCTATTTTAACTATTAAAATATAACCATGAATCAAAAGTAAGACAAAAAAGCCCTAACTGGTTTAGCTCAGTGGATAGAGCATAAGCTTGTGGATGGAAAGATTCTGGGTTCGATTCCTTGGTTGCAAGAATATCTCCAGTGGGAGGTGTTAAGGAGGCAGCTGATTGATGTTTCTCTCCCATCAAAGTTTCTAACTCTCTATCCCTCTCCTTTTCTCTCTGTAAGAAATCAATAAAAAATATATTTAAAATAAATAAATAAATGATCAATAAATAAATGATCAATAAATAAAATATTTTTTTAAAGTAAGGCAAAAAGAAAAACCACCATGAAAAGCATAAACTGACTTACCAAACCATAAATTCTATAGTTCTCAGAACCTGGTAGGCTGGTGCTCAGAATCAATTTATTCTTTCTTCATACACTGGCCTGGTAACCTGATTGCCCTGTCAGTTAGGCTCATGATGCATTTGAGGGGCAAAATAGAAGAAATAGGCAAGAACACTGATAATAAGAAGAAACAAAAACCCAGAGGAGAAAACGAATCTTTAGGAGGGTAGAACTTTATCTGATTCACTGCTAAATACCCAACCAGGCATATAATACACGCCTGGCTGGGTATACAATAAATATCAAATGAATGAAAGAAAGCAATATTTATAGAAAGTAGACACATTTGTTTAACTTGCAATTGTCAGAGAGCACTTAAACCAATCACAGATGACCATACACACCTGAAGAGCCTTCTAAAGACTTTTCCACATACTGCAAATGTGGAAGACAGCAGGAGTACTTTAAACTGTGCTTAGTAAGCTCTCAGATGGCAAATAATTATGTTTGGTTAAATATGGTAGATTGAACACAGATGTTTGCCTATGTTACCTCATAGTATCATACTAAAATAAAGGTAGAATGGTGGGAAATGATTAGTCATTGGGGTTGAAGAGTTTGAAAATAATTTGTGTTTGGAAGAAATGTAGACAAAGAAGCAGGTGAGAAAAAGTGCAGTAATTATTAACTCCATTAAAGAAAATATTTTGAACAAAGAAGGAAATGTAATCACAAAATATTAGATAGAAAATAGGCAAATATTTTGCATTGCTTGAACTAACATTTTTTTATGTAATTACTAGAGGCCGGTACATGAAATACATGCATGGGTAGGGTCCCTAGTCCTGGCCGACAATCAGGGCCTTCCGGCTGCCGGCAAGGGCCTCCTTTGTTCCATGCCACACCCCTGGTGGTCAGCGCACATCACAGTGAGTGACTAAACTCCCAGTCTCCTGATCAAACTCACAATGGGACAATTTGCATATTGGGCTTTTATATATAGACTAGAGGCCCATTGCACAATATTCATGCAAAAATAGGCCTTCCTTCCCTGGCTTTATTCCCAGGCACCCAGGAGCTGGCATGTCCCTACTCCTGGCCCATCCAGGAGCCAGCAAGTCCTCCCTTCTGACTGGAGCACCGCTTCTGTAGATCCCTCCACTGTCCCCCTTCCCCTCATAGCAGGCATCCTGCCCCTCCCAGCTACTTCACATATGCATATGCAAATTAACTTACATCTTTGTTAGGTTTATTTGCATACTCACTCTGATTGGCTGTGGGCATAGTGGAGTGATGGTTAATTTGCATGTTTCTCTTTTATTAGGTAAGATATTTGGAAAAATGAAGGAAAACAGAGGTGTGGCTCTTATAAAAATTTGAAATAGCCTTCATAAGAAGCCAATAAAAAGTGAAGATGGTAGCACAGCTGGTATGGCTCAGTTGTTGAGAGTCAACCTATGAATCTCTTCAGGGCACATGCCTAGGTTACAGGTTCAATCCCCAATAGAAAGTGTGCAAGAGACAGCTGATCAATGAGTTTCTCTCATTATTTATGTTTCTAGCCCTCTCTCCCTCTTCTGTCCTTTTTCTGAAATCAATAAAGACATACTTTTGAAAAGTGAAAATGATAACATTTGATAAAGCAAGAACTGGCATTCTACTCTAAAGAGTTTAGGAAGGTTTGGTACATGGAATGGTTGTTTTGTTTTTCTCTTCTTTAACAGATTTCTAATTATGTTTGATTTGAATAAAAATATCACTTTGATAAAAATTTTAAATGACTGTGAAAATGAAGTCAGATGTCATAAACAGCCTGACCCAAACCCACTCATTTAAAGAGCAAAATGTGCTGCCATTGATATAGGATGATAGAGCATGAGACTAAGGAAAACTGACCAGACCAACAAACCCAAGCCTGACCTCAGCCATCACTCAAATTCAAGGGGTCATATCCAAAGAGATGGGGCAAGATGCAGTTTATAATACTCAGGAGCCTGTGCTTCTTGACATCAGGCGAGGAGACAAGTTTTTAATTAAGGGGCTCAAAAATATTGAAGCAGGATTTTATCTTAGAAAAAATAGCCATGAAGAGTATGGGATATGCCTCCAGTTCTAATGGACAATAATCAGCCCTGCAGTCTCCAATGGGTAACTGAACAGCAGGTGCCCCTGAAAAAGGAGATAACATCTGCTGTCCAGGCACATGATGGTGTGAAACTTAACCACAGCTCAGTGATCTTGAAGTTACTCAGGGGCTTAAATCCATTCATATTTCAATAAGCAATTGGAGCCCCAAAGTCAGTTTCCAACTTCCTCAGAAGTAGCAACTATCCGTACGCACCTAGGCCCATGGTTTCATTGGCCCTGAGCCTAGGCAGGATGGGGCCTGCAGACGTCAGACAACACTGGAACAGAAAAACTGGGGCTGGCATAGAAAGTATTTTGGAACAAAAATACCCTATCTAGCCCTAGCCAGCTCGGCTTAGTGGATGGAGCGTCAGCCTACGGATTGAAGGGCATATGCATGGGTTGTGGGCTTGATCCCCAGTGAGGGGCATGCAGAAGACAGCCAATCAATGATTCTCTCTCATCATTGATGCTTCTATCTCTCTCTCCTTCTCCCTTCCTCTCTGAAATCAATAAAAAGAAATATAAAAAAAAACTATCTAATAAAAGGGTAATATGCAAATTGACTGTACCTCTGCGACACCCACAAGTCACACCCACAAGCCAATCCAGAGCAAGTATGCAAATTAAACCAACAAAGATGGCTGCGGCCACAGAGCTGCAGCAAGCAGGAGGCTCGCGTTTCCCCGGCAATGGAGGAAGCGAAGCTTCCCTGCCACCCTGGCCACCCAGGCCTATACTCAAGGCTACAAAGGTTCAATTATAGAAGATAAATAAATCCCAACAAAAGTGGTTGTGGCCACAGAGTGAGCAGGAGGCTTGGCTCCACGCAAGGCTACAAAGTTTCAATTATAGAAGATAAATAACCTCAGATACCAGGGCCTCCACTTAAGTCACTGGGGGACGTGGTCAGCCTGCAAACCACCACAGGCCCCTCACCCAGGCCGCCCCATGCCCCAAGGCAATCCCCACCCTGATCCAGGACACCTTTCAGGGCAAATCAACTAGCCCCCACCCATGCACCAGGCCTCTATCCAACTAATAAAAGAGTAATATGCAAATTGACCATCATTCCAACACACAAGGTGGCTCCCCCCATGTGGTCAAAGATGACTGTCCCATGTAGACACAAGATGGCCAGCAGGGGAGGCCAGTTAAGAGGGACCAGATCTGAAAGGGATGGCAGTTGTGGGCAATCAGACCAGCAGGGGAGGGCAGCTGGGAGGGACAAGGCTTGCAAGGGAGGGCAGTTGGGTTCAAGGCTGCAGAAAAGGACAGTGAGAGGTGACCAGGCTGGCAGAGGAGGGAAGTTGGGGGCAACCAGGCCTGCAGGAAAGGGCAGTTGGAGGGACCCAGGCCTGCAGGGGAGGGCAGTTAGGGGTGACCAGGCCTTCAGGGGAGGGCAGTTGGGGGTGACCAGGCCTTCAGGGGAAGGCAATAAGGCAATAGGCAGTTAGGGGCAATCAGGCTGACAAGAGAGCAATTAGGCATCAATCAGGCTGTCAGAGGAGTGGTTAGGGGGTGATCAGGC
Organism: Lasiurus cinereus; assembly: GCA_011751065.1. Lineage (NCBI taxonomy): Eukaryota > Metazoa > Chordata > Mammalia > Chiroptera > Vespertilionidae > Lasiurus > Lasiurus cinereus. The sequence goes on along the minus strand of JAAGEH010000041.1, from coordinate 15,564,148 downwards.
TGGCAGGCAGAAGCAGTTAGGGGCAATTAGGAAGGCAAGCAGGCAAGCAGTTGGGACCCGCAGTCCTGAATTGTGAGAGGGATGTCCAACTGCCCATTTAGGCCCAATCCTACTAAATGGGCAGTTGAATATCCAGGAGGTCTTTGCTAAGAGCACAACTGAGCTGAGGGGTCCCAGATTGGAGAAGGTGCAGGTACATACACCCTTGTGCATGAATTTCTTGCACCGGGCCTCTAGTCTAACATAAGCCAGACAGACCCCCTTCAAAATGGTTAAGTTTTGTGTTAACTTCAGTGCTTAAAGCTTCCATTACATAAAATATTCACTTATGTAGAACAGCTCATTCCCCAGTAATATGAAATTAATGAGCGATCACTGTACATTAAAACTACTGAACTGGCTCAGATCAATGGTCTGTCCTGCCCAGTATTCTGCTGTTTAAAGGACATAAAATAATAAGAAATTTGAAGGTGGGAGCATCTGGATTTGGTTCCTGGTTTCACCATCTTGATGGTGGTGTGAAAATTCAATGAAATGATGGTCTTAAAAGTACCTTTCAGACTAGTATACTGTAGTCTAAATACATTCATTAATTTAGCTGAATAACATCTGGAAGCTTTACAGCTCTTCTCTAACATGGTTTTCTTCAGTATCCTGGAGATTGTTAACTTCTTTTAAGAAATCTACATTGACTTTTATATGACTATATTTTTAAAATTTCTGAAAATGCCTAGATTTTTGGTTCTTTGATTTTCTGCTGAAATAGCCATATAATTAACCACTAAAAATGGATAGGGAAATTCGCAACATCTTTTTTTGAAATCTAAGTAATCACATAACACCTTCTCACCTAGACACCTTCAGCTCAGTTGTGCTCTTAGCAAAGACCTCCTGAACTGGGGTTTGTGGATGAAGCCGAAGTGTAATGGAGGGTAGCATAAGGATTGGATGCTCAGTCTTTGATGGACACTTTCATTCTGGAAATCAGAATGCAATCAGGTCTCCTCATGTGTCTTCAGGTGGTAATTTGCCCCAGAGGACTAAACTAGTGGGTTTGACAGCAGACTGAGTGGGATTTGCCATGTGGGGCTCAGCACGGGAAGGATGTATGACATAAGAAAATGAAGAAACATGCACTAAAATTTTGGTTAACAGTTCAATTTAAATTTTCATAGTTCCCAACCTCTGTTAGATTGTGGGGGTAAGAAGGGAGTCAGATGATGAGCCAGTCCTAAATTTGATTCTGCCACCAGCCATGAAACATTGAACGAGGGTGTCAGTTTGTAATAATAAGGAGAATAGTGTAGGTGACAGATTTTCAAATGTTTTATGGATTCTGATTCTCCACAAAACATTTGAAAATCCATGAGGGACCAGGTCTTCAAGAAAGGACAGTTGTGGGCAATGAGGCCAGCAGGGGAGGGCAGTTGGGAGGGATCAGGCCAGCATAGGAGGGAAGTTGGATCACACCTGGAGAGGTAAAGAGAATCATAACGATGTGGAGGCCCAGGTGTGTACATGTCTCTCCCATGTGACAAGAACAGATTTACCAACATGTCCTTTATTAATTTGACACTAAGATTTTTGAAGTTGATACTTTCTAAGAAAACATCTAAGAACCACAGATTGTATGTCCTTAATGTTTCTTTCCAATTCTATATGCATCACAAACCCCAAGGCATCTACATGTCACCACTCCTGTCTCTGTGGTTTTTCTTCCCAAGTATTCTTTCCCTCTCTGGTATGAAAAGATGGACTCTGGTCTTGGAGGTATAAACTTGAGAGATATGTTCCAATAAGTACCCCCAGGATAGTGGTGCCTGCTGGAACCAGTCCATCCCTCTCCAAGAAATAAATACATACTCAATAAGCATTCATTGTTGCATAAGCCATCACAAAAAGTAGGAAAAGACACAGTCTGCCCTTGTAGGACATAGGCTATTGAGTTTTACTTGATAAAACACACAGAACAAGTATAATTCAATGAGCATCCCCTAACAGGTGCATAATTAAGTGAGACACTGTGAAGTACAAACTCTGAATGTGTCTGCATATAGCAGCAGGGAGAAAAAGCATCATAAAAAGAGAAAAGAATTTGAGCTAAGTCATGAAGATAACAACTAAAGTCCAAGAACTAACATTAGAACACATAGTTTTAACCTGCATAAGTCTATTTAAAAATAAGATCAGGGTTAATTAATCATGCTGACCTGAAAAACACATATTTTGTGGCAAAAACAATTCCCTTTCCCTTCTCCCCAAATCCATACTTCCTTTCAACTTTACTCCAAAAATATTTGAGATGGAGTCTATGATAAAAGGACATAAGCAATGTTAGCTCTATAATTCAATAATTCATGGAAGTTATGCTATAAAATATGTACATGTTAGCAAGAGGAATGTGTGTCTCACATTTTCAAAATATGGAATATAAAGGACCTGATTTGTGGGCAAGATGGCACTATGATTTCATATAGGACCTTCACCTGCTCCCAAAACAATCTGCAAGACTTAACTGCACTCCAAGAATGTAAGTAGAAGAGGGCTTACACGGTTGAGGAGGTGAAACACACAAAAATTACAGCACAACACAAATACAGCTGAAAAGTCAAAGCTCTAGATCTATTGGGCTTGGGCAAGATAATCATCCTCAAGGAGGTGGGAAGACCCAAGCCAAGCTACCTAGAGAGAAGAAAGGCTATGATCAGAGCTAGGGCATAGTTATAACACGGTGCTCCCTGGGAAGACTGGAGAAAGAAGCCTCCTCAGACTCAGAAATCAGATCTATTGTGTCCCTAGAGAAGGACAGCTCTAAGTCATCAGCAACTCTGGTTTGGACCTGTGTGCCCCAGGAGAAAAGTGGAAACTGTAGGAATGAGCAAAATAAGAAAAAAAAAAATCAGATGCATAAACTCAACCAACCTCAGCTCACAAAATTTAAATTTCAAAGCAGGTGAGAAAAACTAATGTCAGAAAAGATAGCTAGCAAATTGAACAAAGGGGAGAAAACTCTCAGGATTCTAAATAATAATTCATCTTCTGTAAAAGATGACTTTAAAGTACCATGATTTCAATCCTCAAAGAAAAAAAGGAATGACTAATATCCAAATACCCAGGAAAAATAATTATGTAACAAAAGCAAACAATTATGAGTCAAGAACAGAAAAAATTTTTTAAAAGAATGGATTAGGAATACTAAAAATTAAACTGTCATCACTATAGTAAAATAATCTCAGTAAAGGATGTCAGTAAATACAAAGAAAGTATTAAAAGACCAATTAAGAATACATCAATGTAGAAAATAGAGATTTTAAACAGAAATTAAACTTTATATGCATAGGAGAATAGACAAAGAATCACCTCCACATGCCCAAAGTGTTACAGAAGCAGAAAATAGAGAAAATTGGTGGCAAATGGAAGATGTTTGAAGAAAAGTATTGTGGTTAGGAAAAAAAATTTCCCCTAAACCATTATCTTGCATTTGTATAAGGTCCATGACCCACTGCGAAGTTTTATTTCTCAAAGAAAAGAGTTCAAATACAAGCCAACATAAAGTTTAAAATGAAAGAGAGTTTACTAGTGAGGCAGTGGGACAGAAAGAAGGCCACTCCAGAAATAGAGCAGACCCTCGCTAGTGGGTTTACTTCCTTTATTGACCCTCCTTTAATCGAGGGCTAGTGCATTCAATAAGGGAGAGGAATATTCAGGACCTCCCGGAGAAAGGGGTGCAGATTTCTCAGAGGAGCCCTATCTGTCATTTTGTCCCCTTGTACGGGATTTCTGTTTCTAATCATGGTGGCTCAGGGTGGGGGGTCAGAATATTAACTTATTACAATGTGTGCATAATGAGGCTAGGGGTCTCCATGAAGTGAACTTATTTGCCATGTTGAATCGAGTTGGTCTCCCACCAGTTCAAAGCCATAAATCCTTTGGGGGTTGGTCTTACTATCTTGTTGATAGTACCTGTAGCCCCCATAGGTTAGTTTTTTTGCCACATACCCTACCTCAGCCTCACCAAACAGGATAGGCTCTGCTGAACTTCCACAAAGGCATGGAATGAACATCCACTGTGAGGGTTTTGTTTGCCTCTGCTTCTGGTAGCATCACAAACTCCAAGGACACCTACATGACACCACTCCGGCCTCTGTGGTTTTTCTTCCCAAATATTCTTTCCCTCTCTGGTATGAAAACAACAATTCCCTTTAAGACTAAAACCAGACCTAACGTTAACCAATGAGTATCAGAAGACTGGCATAACAAAAGATGAGGGTGCTCCAGTTCCTTAAGAAACAGATCCAGTAAAACAGTGGTTCTCAACTATGGTCTAGCAGCAGCATCAATTGGGAACCTTTTGGAAGTGCAAATTCTTAGGCCCCACCCAAGACCTGCTGAGTCAGAAACTCTGGGGATGAAGCCCAACTATCTGTGGTATAGCAAGCCCTCCTAGTGATTTTAATGAATGCTTACACTGGAGAGACACTTAAGGAAAACAACAATTTTTAATGGCAGCTGGAAGGATTTGCACTAGGAAGAAAGAAAGTTTTTGGTCAGAGAACTAATAGCATTTGACAGGATTAGAGGCTGATTGTGAGGACAAAGGAAGACAAGAGCTATTGTAGTCAGAAAAGCTTTATGTAATTATTTTCCAGCCTTTATCTTCCCCACTCAGCAATAAGCTCCAAGAAGATAAGAACTGCTGTCTTGTTCTTAGTTCAGGAATGCAACAGAGTTAGTATAGACTCTGTTATTCTACAGTAACAAGACAACCCTGAATTTCAGTGGCTTTAAACAACAAAGGCTTATTTCTCATTCACATTACACATCCTTGGGCTTTACAAGGGCCCTGATGGCCTCAACAATCGGACTCATGGCCTTGGCATTGTCAGCTTGTATCTTCTTCAGGCCCTTTTTATTGCGCTTCTTGGCAAAGTGCATGCCCCTCAGGAACTTGGGATCTACCCCTTAAGGAGATTTGTATCTTTTGTGATCAGGGTTTCTTGATGCTGTTTCTGTGTCATTTTAGGGACTGGTTGTGTGTGGTATGGTTCTTGAATTTGGTCCTATCTGCATTGAAGCTGGCAACTGCTGAAGCGCCTGAGCCTGGAAGAAAAAGAGCAACAAAACAATGCTTTAAGTCTACACTAATAAAAGAGAAAGATGCAAACTGACCATACCTCCATGATGCCACCAGCCAATTAGTAGGGAATATGCAAATTAGAAGGACAAAGATGGCAGCAGCCCCACTGTCCAGTTGCTCAAGGCGCGGAGTGCCCAGGCAGGGCAGGACACCTGCTATGAGAAAACGGCAGGGGATGAAGGGATCTAGGCGCAACACTCCAGCTGCAGCAAAGACAAAAATGGCAGATTCTGGCCAGAGTCTGCAGCAAAGACGAAGACAACAGACTTTGGCCAGAGTCAGCAGCAAAGGTGGAAGTCTCAGGCTGGAGCAAAGGTGGAAGGCAGTGGCCAAAGCAAAGGCCTGGGTCTCAGGTGCCAGAGGAAAACCAGTGCCAGAAGCCAGGGGAAGGAAGGCCTATTGCACGAATCAGCAGATGAGTGGATCAGAAAACTATGGTACATCTACACAATGGAATTCTATGTTGCCATTAAAAAGAAGGAATTCTTACCATTTGCAGCAACCTGAATGGAGAGCCTTGTGCTAAGTGAAATAATCCAGTCAATGAAGGAGAAACACCACATGATCTCACTCATTTGTGGATAATAAAGAACACTATAAACTGATGAACAAAAAGATAGATACAGAAGCAGTAAAGCATCAAACAGATTGTCAAATTACAGCAGGAAAGTTAAGGAGAGGTGGGGTAGATAAGAGATCAACCAAAGGACTTGTATGCATGCATATAAGCATAACCAATGAACACAAGACACTGGGGATTTGGGGTATGCCTGGGAGGGGGGCCAATGGGGAGATATGTATACATGTAACACAATAAAAAATAAATAAATAAATAAAATGATGAGTTATCTTAACCTTTGGATGGCTGACTTTTTTTCCAATTAACAGTTTTCAATATTATTTTGTATGAGCTTTGTGTGTATAGCATAGTACCCTGATAACATATACTTTACAAATTGTCCCCCTGATATTTCCAGTACCCACATAGCACCATACATAGTTAGCACAATAGTATTGACTATATTCCACATGCTGTACTCTACATCCCTGTGACTATTCTGTAACCATTAATTTATACTTCTTAATCCCTTCACTTTCTTTACCCAGCCACCCAACCTCCCTCCCCTCTGGCAACCATCAGTCTGTTCTCTATGTCTGAGTCTATTTCTGTTTTATTTGTTTGTTTATATTATTATTTCGAGTCCACGTGTAAGTGAAACCACATGGTATTTGTCTTTCTCTGACTTAGTTGACTTAGCGTAATACTCTCTATGTCAGAGGACTGGCATTCTTCACAAATAGATATAAAATGTCTCTGTGGGTATTAATTGGGAGCCTGAATAATCAATAAAAATGAAATACATTCTATCATACTTACCTTTTCTATTACAGCTACCATTTGTATATTTTGGATTAACGTTTCATTTTGAATATTTTAATTATTGCATTGCTTTAATGAGCATAATTATCATTCTCTATTTGATACTCAATTTGTCTCTAGCCAGTAGGAATTCCTTTGAGGTGGTTCCTTCATTCTTTTAGCACTCACTGCCTGGAGTATCTTTGAGAAGGTGAAAATCAGCCCTGCTGTCTGTCAAGCTATGATAAACAATTCCTAGCAAACATTGCCATAGACATAATGTAGCTAGAAGAAAAAAAGATCTCGGAGTGATTTTTGCTTTCTTACCAATAAAATTATTGCAGCAAAAACACACATCTTATAAGTCCCTTCCAGCTCCCTTTGTACCCAAACACCTAAACACTGTGTTCTTTCTTGCTCAGCAAGCTAAATAAATCTAAACATGTTCTTGATGGTCTTTCACTAGTGGATTTTGACACCTTGAAAGTCCTTGCTTTCTAGCAACAGCAAAATGTGTTCCAGACCCATCCCGAAATTTTCTGCCCAAGATATGGGGATCAGTTCCTCTTCAAGAAGATTTAGTTCTCTTTCTTTCAGTGGGTAAACTAAAAGCGATGAGCCCCACTGAGTGGCTCAGTTGGTTGGAGCGTTGTCCCGTACATCAAAAGGTTGCAGATTCAATTCCAGTCAGGGCACATACCTAGGTTGCAGGTTCAGTCCCCAGAGGGGGGTGGCATGTGAGAGGCAACCAATATCTCTCTCTAATACCTCTCTCTCTCTCTCTCTTTCTCTCTCTCTCTCTCTCTCTCTCTCTCTCTCTCTCTCTCTCTCTCT
>JAAGEH010000041.1:15536498-15556807 GCA_011751065.1 Lasiurus cinereus | reverse complement strand
TCTCTCTCTCTCTCTCTCTCTCTCTCTCTCTCTCTCTCTCTCTCTCTACCTTCCCTCTCCTTCCCCCTGCTCCCCCACCACCACCACCACTTCTCTCTATCAAGTCAATAAAAGGACATATCCTTGGGTGAGGATTTTCAAAAAGTAAAAGATGAAAATCTGGGCTTAGCAGCACATGTGAGAGCTAGAATGATAAAAATTTCTGCTGTTGGAATTACTATTGCCATTGGCCTTTTTAAAAAAAAAAAAAGCTGGAATATCTCTTTCCTTCTAAGGTTATGGTTTTACACTGATCTCTGCAATCCAGTATTAATTGGAAGCCTGAATAATCAATAAAAATGAAATACATTCTATCATACTTACCTTTTCTATTACAGCTACCATTTGTATACTTTGGATTAACGTTTCATTTTGAATATTTTAATTATTTTCTTGCTTTACCCAACTTTCTTTTAGTCCATGGTTTTACTAATTACTAATACTTTTCTTTTTTTCTCTCCACATGGATTCTGCAGGTTTGGATTTTGTCTGATAACTCACTGCCCTGCAACTCAAGTTGTCACTAATAGAGAAAAACAAGAGAACAAATATAGCCTTTAACAACAACAAAAAAAAAGATATATTGCAGAACATTCTCTGATACTCTGTGGACAAAAGGAACAAAATTGAATTCAGCACCTACATTAATGGAAGGCATCTTGCTGAGCCAGTAATCCTAACCTGATTTTCCCACCATATAAGAAGTGAAAGTGAAGCCTAGACCGGTTTGGCTCAGTGGTAGAGCGTCGGCCTTCGGACTGAAAGGTCCCGGGTTCGATTCCGGTTGGGGGCATGTACCTTGCTTGCGGGCACATCTCCAGTGTGGGGTCTGCAGGAGGCAGCTGATAGATGTCTCTCTCTCATCGATGTTTCTGACTTTCTATCCCTCTCCCTTCCTCTCTGTGAAAAATCAATAAAATATATTTTTTAAAAAAGTTTAGAAGTGAAAGTGAAGGAGGAGGGCGGGGAGAGAAGCAAGGGAGGAGAGGAGAAAAAAGAGAGGGAATAACAGAAGAAAAGGAGAACAAGAACAAGAAAGAGCTATTTTCTTGTATGTATAATGTCTAAATAATTGTATTGCCAGTGGGATTAAACCAAATGCTATCCATAGTGCCAGGCACAGGTAAATGCTCATAAAGACAGCTGACAAGGATGCTTACAGAGAACAGTTTTAATCACGCATTGAACATAGTAACCTTTACTCTCTAGGGTCAATTTCTAGAACCAGGAGTTCTGAGCACAAGAGTATGGAGCTTTAATTGTTAATGTGTATTGCAAATGGCCCTTTAGAAAAATTGTCAATATTTTAAACATTTCCATCCTGAGAGATGAAAATAACTCACTACATTTATTACCACTTCTTTCTGAGTTTAACCTTGTCAAAGTTACTTATAGACATTATTTAAAGAGTCTTCTCTCCCCCTTTCAACCCTCCGCCCCCCCACCACCATTGCCTGCTCCTTATAAGCAATTACTTTTAGTGCTTATTTTAGTCCTCCATTTTTCTAATATGAGACAATGTTAGGAATTGTTGAGGTTTACTTTTCATCACTATCTACTGATTTCCTATATTAATTTTCTTTCATATCAATGCCTCTCTTCCTAACCACACACATGCACATTTTCCCACCTGCCCAATATGGACCTTTATCATTTATCATTATTCAATATTAATGTTATTATGACTAATAGGCTCAGAAGGAATTAACCTCCTAAACTGGATCTATCAGTATCCCCCCTCACTGTACACTCCCCACTCCACTCATCCACTCACTCATTTGTTCCTCAAACAGTTCTCCAATCACATCACTCCTCCCCTGAACCATATTTAGCATGGCCAGTGGTGAAGTGGTGAACCTGGGCTGGGTGCAGGGAGGGGGAGGGGAGGGGAGGCAGGCAGTGAAGGATTAAAGAAAACAGACAAAAGAATATAGTTGGGGCCAGGTGGGTCACTGTGACTGAATGAGGAAACAGTGACACAGACTGTAGCTCTGGTCTTTATTTTATAGTAAGATCACACAAAGCAAAACAAACGCAAGATGTTTACAATGTTCTTTCGAGTTTCAAATCTGTTTCTTTCCTGTTATTGATTGCCATTCTCTGAACTCTATCAAGCATTGCTGTGGCAGCACTTGCTTTACTCCCTGCAACCCATATCCTTAGCTACGTAGGACTGCAGGGTCAGACTATAGGGTCAAGCTTACAACCATAGCCTTTTGGCTCTAATTGTGGTGGGAGGGCTTTGCCCTCCAAGCTGGGATTTGTATGTGGCTTTGCCACAAGTCAGTCCGAGGCTTGATCCTGTCTGAACATTGTAGCTGCTCTTCACACTCCCCTCAAAATCATTTTATTGTGCTTAGCAATGTTTGGAATAAATATGAGTCTTCACAATCTGACCCCACCTCACACACCAAAACACACTCCTTCCAAATACTGAAGGAAATGTTTACTGAATCCATCTAAGTCTTCTCTCTGATCTAGTCCCCAGAAACTATGAAAATCTATAATAATAAAAGTGTAATATGCTAATTAGACTGGACATCCTTTCAGACAACCTTCTAGATGAAGCCAGGGCTGCAAGAGAAGCCCAGGTTCCGGGTGCCTGCCGGCAGCCAGAGGGAAGCCAAGGTACTGGGTGCTGGAGGGAAGCTGGTGCTGACAGCCAAGGGAAAGAAGGTCTCCTCTTGCATGACTTTTGTGCATTGGGCCTCTAGCTTATAAATAAGTGTTTTGTCTAAAAGTCTTTCTACCATCAATTCCTTCCACAATTATGTGGATCTTTCCTATGTTTCAAAGTGCAAACCCACCTCTTTCAAAATGTTTTTCCTGATATACATTTATGTTTTCCTGAGATAATTCCTTTAGTAGATATGCTATTTATATCTATACTTAATCATGCTTTTCTTGTTTCTATAAATTCTGAAGGTTAGAAACTGTATTACTCACCTATTTCTAATACTGGAGTTACTACTTGGATGTGCCCTACACATGAGCTTCCCTATGGGGAGGTCGAGTCAGGCCATCTGAATTATATCCACTACTTTTTTAAAAGTGCTAATGAAACTTCTATAGAAAAAACACCTACCTTATTTTCCGTCCATGATTTGGGTTCAGAGACATGCATATATTTATGATGTCTGAACTGTGCAGGATTTGAAGAAAGATGAGTTAGGGGTTGAATTGTATGCCCAAAACTCACATGTTGAAGTCATAGGCCCTAATAGTGAAGCATCCATCTTATATAAAAACTGCTATTTGAAATTTTAACTTGCTATTGGCTTCTGTAAATGTTTGCTTGCTTAAATAATAAGGAAAATGAGACTATTCTCACTTCAGAGAGGCTATTAAACCTTCCCAGGACAAAATTATCAGTGCTGGAATCAGGCCAGGCCTTTGGTTGAGGTCTCAAGGCCTCAGCACATAGGGGCCCTTTAAGAACTTGCAAAGGTACGGGAAACATTCCATATTTGGGAGACAAAGAAAGCAAAAACATATAAATATGGAAAATTTCTGCATATTGGGGCCCAGAACTTGAGAAACATTTTCCTCTGGACCCAAGCAAAATAAATGTAACTCCAAACTCTCTGAGCATAGTTTGATTATTCTGGTTTTCGGTAACAATAGCTCAGAATGTGAGCTTATTTAGATACAGGATCTCTACAGAGACAGTTAGACTATGTAACTGGTGTGCTTATAAAAGAGGAAAATTTGGACACAAAGATATGCATAGGGGAATATGATGTAAGGAGACACGGGGAGAAGACGGCCTCTACAAGCCAGAGAGAGGGGCCTGGAACAGATCCTTCCCTCACAGCCTCCAAAAGGAGCCAATGTTGCCGACACTTGAATTTCAGAATTTCAAAATTTTTGTTCTGAATGCCACTCAGTTTGTGGTACCTTTGTTAGAGAAATCCTAGCAAACTAATACAGACCCAGTAATTAAACATTTGTACATGTTTGTAGCAGCAAAACCTCTTCACTCTGTAATGGCTATTTTTTTCTTTTTTCTTTTTTCAAGGTAAAGTTCATATTTATTGTAATATTTATGTATTTCATAACAATTTACATGTGTAAAACTATGCTACCATTGTCATCATTAACTAAATTCACACTTTGTCCAGATTTTCTTAGTTTTTTTTTTTTTTTACCTAATGCCTTTTGTTAGTTAAATTTATTTGGGTGTCATCATTTGTTTGTGTTTTTTCTTCAAACCTGTTCTCCTTCATTTATATGTAACACTAGAGCAAGCAAGAAAATGATGCAGAAACTTACAACCTCCTGGACTGTTCACTTGTGTGCATAGGTGATTTCAATGGTGGTCATTAATGAAGCCCATTCTTCCCTGACAGGAAAGTACCAATACAATCAGTCTGGATTGTCCCCTTAGGCAGTGGTAGGCAAACCCTGGCTTGTGAGCCGCAATTTGCCAACCACTGCCATAGAGCAGCACCTTCCAGCCATGAAGGTATGGATCCAATGCGAAAAATATGACTTTTCATGGCAGGGCTAGTAGAAATGACATCTCTGGGATGAGGATTGTGTGGAAACAGGAAGTACCAGAGAGAATTATCAGAGAAGTAGGATAGAAACAAAGGCATGTCCTGGGAAAAGTGACTGGCTGCTAAAGCATCAGCCAAAAGCTATGTGTAACCTCACTGAAGGCTTTGGCTCAACAACAGAGTCATAGAAGGTTGAGTAGATGTATAAAAGACAACATCAGGGCCATTAGAGTTGTTCTTGTCCAGAAGTGAAAGTCCATCTTGATTCCATAATTGTATATAACCAACAATTCAAAAGCAAAGGCTTATGAAAAGAAAAGCTATCTTCCTAGGTAGGGGAATGGGGGAGTGAGCAGAATATAAGACAAAAGGGAACTTCTTATGATCTACTTTGGGGACCATCTTTCCCTGAGAGTTTTAGACTAGACCCATCTATATAAAAAAAAAATCCTATCTAATAAAAGAGTAATATAGAGATTGACCATCATCACTCCAACACACAAGCTGGCTCCCCCATATGGTCAAAGATCTTGCCCCAGTGTGGACACAAGATGGCCACTACAAGATGGCCAGCAAGGGAGGGCAGTTGGGAGAGACCAGGCCTACAAGGGAGGGCATTAAGGGTGATCAACCCTGTAGGGGAGGGAAGTTAGAGGTGACCAGGCCTGCAGGGAAGAGCAGTTGGGGAGGGGCGGCCCAGGCCTGCAGGAGAGAGCAGTTGGAGGGGACTAGACCTGCAAGGGAAGACAGTTAGGGGTAACCAGGCCTGCAAGGGAGGGTAGTTAGGGGTGACCAGGCCTGCAGGGGAGAGTAGTTAGGGGCAAAAAGGCTGGCAAGGGAGCAGTTAGGCATCAATCAGGCTGGCAGGGGAGTGTTTAGGGGGTGTCAGGCTGACAGGCAGAAGCAGTTAGGGGCACTCAGGAAGGCAGGCAGTTGGGAGGCAGCAGTCCTGGATTGTGAGAGGGATGTCCAACTGCAATCAGACATTCCTTGAGGGGTCCCAGATTGGAGAGGACACCACCAATCTGGTGTCCTGGGCTGAGGGACACCGCCCCCCCCCATGCATGAATTTCGTGCACCGGGCTTCTAGTGAGATCATAATTTTCAAGTGGGGTTTCTTTGAGTCCTTGTGAAATTTAATCACATGGGTAGTTAACATGAAGATCATCATGAGGTTCTGGGTATTTTGGGAACCAAAAATGAAGAGAACAAGTTTGGGGTGGGACAAGGAGTGAGAATACTATGTCCAGCAGAGAAAAACCAAACATTACAGAATGGACTGTGTTTTGGGCAAAGGGAAGGGGGTGCAATTGCTTATTCTGGATTGTCAGTTTCAGTTGGGTGTGCCACAAGTATAGTTAGTAAAGAACGTTTTCCTTTCACTCCCCACCAAACCTAGACACATAAGGGGAGGGCGTATATATGGGGTTGCTGGGCCTATGGGCCCCAAGGACAGTCTCCAATCAGAATAAGTGTTTCTATATTGCTGAGATGCCATATCCTTCATCACAGACAATTCAAGGCATGTCTGGCCTAACTGTAATTGTTCACCAGAAATGTGTGCAGCCCATAGTGCTGGAGAAGCAAACAAGATGAAGAAGGAATCTTATTTGCAAGCTTCTAGGCTAGCAAGGCCTACTAATAGGTTGCTATGTACAGAACAAGCACAAAGTTTCTCCCCTAGCCAGTTTGTCTCAGTGGATAGAGCACAGGTCTGTGGACCAAAGGATCCCAGGTTCAATTTCAGTCAAGGGCACATACCTTGATTGCAGGCTTCTCCAATGCCCAGGCCCTGGCCAGGGGTCATACAACCAATTGACGTCATGTTTCTCTCTCTTTCCCTCTCTCTTTCACTCTCCCTAAAAATCAATGCAAAAATATCCTCCTGTGAGGATTAACAACAACGACAAAAGTTTTTTTAAAAAAACAACACGAAGTTTCTAGGAAGTCCAATGTAATCTAAGTAACTTTGTATGATTTGGGATTTTAGTCTTAGGAAATTCTGGTCTCTGTAAAATGGAAGCCTTGATGGGAAGAAAGTAAAAAGAAATTGCCTGTCAATATCTACTATTATGAACAAGAAAGTAGAACCAAGATGCATCACTAAAATATTTGGACTAAGCGTTGGATTATGACATGAAAAGAAGACAAGCCTGTGCACCTATCATTTGAAGATCCTATAGGAATTAGGTCTTTAACTAGTAGAATACAACAGGAAAAATATGATTGACACCAACTGCAAGCAATTTGAGGCAATTTGGGAAGGACCTGGCTCATAGGATTGCCTTTGATTTTCACTGGTGGGCAGAATAAATGACTCTGACCTCATTTATACTTGGAGGCAAAAGGGTCAGGGGTAAGAAGCTGAGGCAGATATTCTTTAATGAGCAAAGGTTATTAGAAAAGAGGCTGTGCATATGGAAATTAAATACAAAGAATTCCTGCTCAGGAAAGAGGGGCATTTCATTTTACAGAAAATCTAGCAGATTCATAGGAGAAAATGGGTTTAGGAGGAAATTATGTTGGTCAGAAACAGATGGGAAAGAGATATTTGCATGTGATGTTTGCCTGAGCATGCAATAATGTGATGGGAATTCTAATGCCATAAATATTTTGGAGGTTAATGGAATATGGAGGAAACTCTGGTGCTTAGATCCAAGGAATTGGAAGATTGGCTCCTACGTCAACAAAGTACTTAATTTCAGTGTCATTGAGGAAACAAAAACAAGATGATATTACTACTTCCTGGACTGTTCTGTCATAAAAGAGGAGTGAAGGTTTGTGGGCAAAAGGTCAATACAGGCAGGTGATTTTCTCTAATTGGCCACTGGTTTTTCAATTAACTTTCCTCTCTTTGCCAGGCATTTTCTGGGGCCCCTCAGCCTCTACCCCAGCACCACCTCCATCCTTCCTCAGAAGTTTTCCTACTCCCTTCCTAGAGCATTAATTCATTTTATTGGTAACATCTTTAGGTTAACAGGGAGGTTCTGTTTTCATAATTTGCCAAGCCAAGCCCTAGCTGGTTTGGCTTAGTAGTTAGAGTGTTCATCCAGGGGACAGAAGGGTTACCATTCTAGGTCAAGGGCTTGTACCTCGGTTGCAGGCTCAATCCCCATCCCTGGGGCTCCTGCGGGAGGCAACCAGTCGATGTGTCTCTCTCAAATGAATGTTCCTCTCTCTCTCTCCTCTCCTCTCCTCTCCTCTCCTCTCCTCTCCTCTCCTCTCCTCTCCTCTCTTCTCTTCTCCTCTTATCTCCTCTCCTCTCCTCCCTCCCCTTTACTCTCTCTAAAAAAAAAAAAATCAATGGAAAAAATATCCTTGGGTGAGGATTTACAAAAATAAATAATTTGGCAAGCTATGTAATATTCAGTGTGTAGCAAGAAAATGGTTTTGGCTGTCAAAGATTACAGATGGACTGACACTGTTCCTGAACCTCGGATGCTAAGCTGTCTCCAGAGCAGCACCGGAAGCAGCATGCAACTTCATCAAAAATTTGTTCCATGTTTTTTAGTCAGCTGCCACTCTGCTTCATTTAGCACAAGGTGGGTGGTAAGGCTTGTTGGAAAGGGGCCCAGGATAATGACCCTGAGTGGCCCCGTCAGCCTCCAGGCTCACTCATTTCTGAGGCAGCATGGCACACACACACACATACCATACACATGAGTCAGCAGGCTCAGGAGATCTTGTCTCCAGCTCTTCATGACATTTCTGAGGTCCTTTCTGGTTGTAGATGATACTTTACTGAATTTTTGAGCAAATTCCCTGAGCTTTAGGTGTTCTGTATGGATCCTGGTGTGGCATCTCTTAAAGATATCAATATAGCCAAAGTGGAGGCAAATAACTTGGCATAAGTTAGAGGGGTGCTGCCTGAGACATGGATTTTTTTAACAAGTGTTTGATCCAACAAAGAGAGTGAAGTTCTGCACAGAAAGATCAGATATCTGGGGGTTTAGGGATTGGTGGGAGGTGGGGGAAGGAGTGCTGGTGCTGAAGTAGAAGATAATACATCAACCCCAGGGCTAGAATTTTAGGGCCAAATTGGAAACTACAGGAGGGCAGTTCTGATCATATTGAAATTCTTCCTTAGGAATCTTAATATTACTTTTAGTTGGGGGCAGATCCTGAAATGTATATACTACTTTGGCTGTTTGCTTGTTTTTCACACCAGTGCAACTAAGAGTTTCACTAAGTCTCAGGGACTAGAGCGCCTGCTGGATACATCATTCAAGGGGTGTTCCTGGTGGTATCACTTATTTTTTAAAAAATATATTTTATTGATTTCTTACAGAGAGGAAGAGAGAGGGATAGAGAGTTGGAAACATCAATGAGAGAGAGACATCGATCAGCCGCCTCCTGCACGCCCCCCACCGGGGACGTGTCTGCAACCAGGATACATGCCCTTGACCGGAATTGAACCTGGGACCTTCCAGTCCGCAGACCAATGCTGTATCCACTGAGCCAAACCGGTTCCGGCTGGTATCACTTATTGACTCATCTCTGGAATACCAATCCCATTCCAAAGAAAACTGCAATGCTGTCACCTTGATGTGAACACCTATGCTGGTGTTTCTTTGTATAAAGTAGGCACTTCCTTCAACCCACATACTTCTCTAAAGAATTCAAATTCCCAGACATGGATGGCAAACTCCTTGAGCATAGGGTCCCCCAACAACACTCAGCCTTGATCAGGCCCAGAGGTTATTAAGACTGACTCTGGTTTTAGAACACCCTTAACTGGTTCTAGAATGTATGATGTACTGAACTCCCAAGACAAGGGGGTTATCCTGAGCTTGGGAAGTGGGCAAGGCTTACCTCCAGGTTCCATAATGATCTCTTCCCTGGTGTGTAAGCACCTAAGATGCTTTATAAAGAAGACCAATCAGATCCATTGAGAAGCAATGTCTGTTGGGTGCTCAAGACAAGAAACCAGTGCACCCAGAGCACCTTCCTGTCTTTAGATCCAGCTAATAAAGCAGGCATTTGGTGGGGGAAATTAAAATGGGAAGAATATATTCAAGCTAGGCAGCTTGAGGGCCCCTGACACTCACAGACATAGCCTTCTCCTAGTCTGTAAACTCTACGGCAGCTGTTCTCAACACAGACAGTGTAACTAGGCAGTGGACTGGGAACTTCTTTAAATAGCTGAAAATATAATCAAGAAAGAAAGAAGGAAGGAAGGAAGGAAGGAAGGAAGGAAGGAAGGAAGGAAGGAAGGAAGGAAGAAAGGAAGGAGAAAAAGAGAGAAAAGACAGACAGACACCAGTGATAAAAGAAAAAAAAAAAGATCACACCCCACATCAATTGAATGGCAGTTCCTGAAGATGAGGTGATGTTTCAAACAGAAACATTAGAATTCCAGGTAATTCTAATATGCCATCCAGATTCAATACTCATCTCTCTGGGCTACTTTTTGACCCAGGCACTATATAGAAGTACCTGGGCACTTGATGACAATGTGGATATGGAGGCCTACCCCAGACTAATTGAATTCAAATATTTAAAGCTGGGGCCCAGTCATTGTTTAACTCCTCAGAGGATTAGTTTATGTAGCCAGCATTGAAAATCATTGACTCCAGGGAGAGCCTAATCGAGATAAGTGGCCAGGTTGTCTAAAGAGACCTCTGTGACATGCCTATATCTACACACAGTTTTGGACTCTATGAAATCTCAACTAAGAAAAATCCTGGGCAAACCAAGTATGCCTCACTGTGCACAAAACAACTCACTCCTGAGATTATCCTCCAGAACCAGGTCTTCGATAAAGGAGAGGCAGGAGGTAGCTGAGGCTGAATCAGACTCAGTATTTGGCCTTAGACTAGATATAGTTAGAAATTAAGTCTTGACTGAAGACATATTTAGAATTAACAGAATGAGAGACTCACATACTAATATCCCATTTAATTACTCTTCTCTAAAGTACGGTCTAGCTGCTAGACTAGTACAGACAGTCTGGCAACAACAGACAAAAATTAGACCCAGGTTATAACAGCTCGAAGGTCATAGAAATAGTTTATTCCAGAAAATGCCCCAGAATAAACTTCTTATTCATCATCAGAGATTTATCCTGAGGTGGAAAGGAAACATATGGACATAAAGTTGTCTGTCGAAGCACATACACCTTGCTATAGTCATCAAGTAGGAATGGTAAATAGATATCTATATCATATACATTAGAGATAATTTGCTAATATCACAGGTAGATCTTTAAATTAATATTGGATTTTAATCATCTCATTTGACACCCCAATTAAATTTCTAGAAGGAAATAAATGTAAAATAATAGGGCTTTATTGATTTGGGTTTCCACTTGAGTTTTATGGTAATGAACTCGGAGATGTCTTAGCTTTTCTGTGGAGAGTAAGATAATCAGATGATAATAGGTCTATGCCTATAAAGATATATGACCATCTCTCTATTATGCCATGCAACATGTGTGCATGCTGTGTGCCCTAAGCATCCTAGCAACTCAAGCCTAGCTAAATTTTCTATTTGTTTGAAAATCTTACTCTGTGCAGTTCTCTGACCTGTCATGTGTGCTGTTCAACCTTCTCATTATAAATGAGTTAAACCCCAACCCAGACTTTCCATTTGGCTTAGATGCTATCCATTGAGTTTGAGCTTGATAGTTATGAATATTTTATTTAATATTGGCTTCTTTCATGATTTTATTCCCATTCAAAAATCTGTTAACAAAAGTTAAAATTAACTTTATTTGATTTTGTAAATTATACTGACTTTCCAGTTTGACTTTTAAAAATTTAGTAGTTAAAAAAGAGAAAGGAGAAGATATGCCTAATAAAAATAATTGTGTTTATAAGAAACTACTTTTCAATATTTAAAACATACATAATAAATTATTAAAAGTTGTAAGCAGTTTAAATGATAAAATAGAGATTTGCTTTGCACATGTATATTTGAACCCACAATAATCGTGTAATCTCTACAAAACCTTGACTTTGTTAGTTCCCATCACTTGTATGTATTCTGTGTTTAATCCAGACTCAAACACATACGGTTGTTGTTTTTTAATATATTTTATTGGTTTTCCACAGAGAAGAAGGGAGAGAGATAGAGAGCTAGAAACATCCATGGGAGAGAAACATCAATCAGTTGCCTCCTGCACACTCCCCACTGGGGATGTGCCCACAACCAAGGTACATGCCCTTGACCGGAATCGAACCTGGGACCTTTCAGTCCACAGGCCAATGCTCTATCCACTGAGCCAAAATGGTTTTGGCCACATAGTATTTTTTAAAGCTATAATAAGTTGTTCTAGTTTTTCAAGATTTTTTTAAATAAAGACCAAAATAACTTTTATATGCATTCATTGATTTGAGCTGACTTGATATTCAGCTAAAGACCAAATGCTGAACTAAGCCCAGATGTTACCTATTAGTATAGAGTGACATCGACATAGGTACCAGCTGTAATGCCTGAAAATTAAGGCTGAGGTATCTGTGCATTCCAAAATTATAATCTAACTAGAGACCCAAAGCACAAAATTCATGCATGGGGGCATGGAGACTGTCCCTCAGCCTGACCTGCACCCTCTCCAATCTGGAAGCCCTCAGGGGATGTTTTAGTCATGGCTTAGGCCCCCTTCCCATGGTTCTCTGCTCTCTGTGGAGCCTGCCTGCTCCTGGGTCACCATAGCAATGGCCAAGCAGGCATTGCTGGGAGCTGCCTCCTCCCTGCTGTCAGTTTCCACGAAGGCAATGAGGTTAACTTGCATACTTACTTCTGATTGGCTGGCGGGTGTCACAAAGTGATGGTCAATTTGCATATTTCTCTTTTATTAGTGTAGATACTTTTCATAACTTTCAAAGAATATAATTTTTATTTGATCATTTTCCCCATTAACTAATTTTTCCTGATGGGCCTTTTGTCCACTACAAATTGTATCCAGTCAGAAATAACTTTACTCCCAAAAGAAAATAACAGCTTTACATAGTAAAACAAATTTAAAATATCATCAATATTGATAAGGCCTTTGTATAACTTTATTAGAATCAGTGATGAAAATGTACTTCTATTAAATCTTTTATGGTAAATCATATTGATTTATTATTTTTCAGCCCATTGTTAATGAGGATGATTTGTTTGGTTTGGCAGGCAACAGGAAATCATTTGCCATCTTAGATTAGGAAACTGGTACAGGAAAAATCCTACACGTGTGATGGATGTGGGAAACCTTGCCAGCCATCCCATGCCACTACTCATTTCACCTGCTTTACAGAGCTTTTCTACATCAGAAAGTTCACAGCAAGAAAAAACTTTTAAAGCTAAAGCATGTGGGAACCCTTCCAGATAGAGAAGACAGTTTCTTCTCTATCCCCTAGCCTATAAAAGATATTTCAAACATCCCATCTAAAATCAGGCTTTAATTTACCCTCAAACCTGCTTCTTCCTTGTTAATAAATGACACTCACATTTGCCAAATTGCTCAGGCCCCAAATCCTGACTCCCAAAGGTAGTCCTGACTCCTCTCTTTCCCTTAATGCCCACACCAAATCCAACAGCAAATTTCATTTGTTTGCCCTCTAAAGAGATTTAGAATCAAGCATTTCTTATCTGCCCATAGCCAATGTCTGGTCCTCTCATTTCTCATCTGACATCGCTCACCTGTCCTATGGCAATAGCCTCTTGACTCCAACCCACACTGACATCTAAGACTCAATCTTTTATCTAATTTAAAACGGCTTTTTCCACTGGCTTTGGTCTGATCAAGTCTCATCAAGAAAGAACCTTCAGTATCGGCGCCTCTGTTTACTTCCACTTTATCGGTCTATGTCCCCTCCCACACTGTCTGTGTTCTCTGTCGCCCAGAAAGAACACTGGGAGCAATAGGAATACATGCAAAGAAGCCCTCAAGTGATTCTTCAAAGACCAAAAAGATTTGATCCAAGCGATATTCAGTTTCCAGATAGAAACATAGAAGCAACTGGCTTATTTCTCATTCTACCCCACCAGTGTGCCTCTTACAGAAATAGTTAGCTGAAGAAGGAAGACAACTGTTGTCAGACAGAAAAGAAAAATAAATACAAAATATGGTTTTAAGTCATGAACTTTTCTCAAAACAAAATAAAACAAAGTGAGATAAAAGATGAGAAGGAAGACAATTGAATCAAACAAAAATAAGTACTAGTTAGAAAGAGAGAAAGGGCTTGGGACTGTGTAGACTCCATCCCAGCCCCTCTCAGGGCACCTGTGGGAGGCAACCAATCGATGTGTCTCTCTCTCATCAATGTTTCTCTCTGTCTCTCCCCCTCTCTTCCACTCTTTCTAAAAATCAGTGAAAAAGTATCCTCTAGTGAGGATTAACCATAAGAAGATTGTCTTTTATCTGATCATGAAATGGTAATCCAACTCTAATTATGCTGCCTATATTCAAGGCAAGAACAAGGGGAAATGATGCCAGCTCCATCTGCTCTAACAGTAAAACAAAGTTTTCCCAAAGATCCCACTGCCTCTTCCTCCTTTACATCAGAATTAGGCCACATGACCAAGTCTAGACTTGCAGTCAGCTGGGAGCACAGAACCACAGGCTTACCCAGGGCTGGGCACTTATGATAATGATAAGTAAGAAGGGGAAATGGATGTTGGGAGAGCAACTAACAGTGTCAGTCGCATAACCTAGTAGGAGGAGTGTCAGGTAGCCTGTCAGAGAACAAAAAAGGAGGACCAGGGCCTAATCCTACTCCCCAGACACCATGGCATGAAATTAGTCTAAGACTTGAGAAAGGGGTGCCTGATAATATTAGATTTCTTGCTAGCCTGGGTACAGTGCCATCGTTAATGTTTTCACATGCATCTTTGTAAAATGGAGCAACATGTTGTTGTTTCACCTACACTCCTAGCCTGTGGAACAATCTGCCACCTGCATGTGTCTCCTGAGTTCTCTCCTGCTCTGTGTCCTTTCAGAAACATTGGCATTTCAAAGTAGACTCAACAGAACCCAGAGCAGTGAGTCCTGTGGAATTTCCAAGCATTTTGGCAATAACAGCAGGGGAGAATTTCTCAGTACAGTTGGCTGCTGAGGACAAAGAGAACTGAGCATCACCTAGGAATGTGACCCTTGGCTGTGTACCCAGCTCTCTTTATGTGGACATCTGGGCGGTCCTGGGAAACCATTGCTAATGCATTTTGGGATAGAATGAGAAGTTCCATCTGGTCTGCTCTTCCCCTCCTGGACACTAGGGCAGGATGTTGTAAGAGGCCCTCTCATGAGGTAACCTAGTGTTCCTATCTGGGGCTTTGGAGACTGGCTGTTTCCATACATAAACCTCCCCACTAAGTCCTTTTTTTATTTTTAATCCTCACCGAGGATATTTTTCCACTGATTTTCAGAGAGAGTGAAAGGATAGGGGAGAGACAGAGAGAGAAACATTGATGTGAAAGACACATGGGTTGGTTGCCTCGAGCCTATAATCAAGGTACATGCCCTTGACTGGAATCTAATCTGGAAGCCTTCAGTCCGTGGGCCAACACTCTATCCATTGAACCAATAGGCTAGGGCCCAAGTCCTCCCTTTGTCCCCTCCCCTCCCCAACACCCTATACCACCTGTCCCTAAACTAGATTGCAAGTAGGTAATATGTCAGGGACAACCTTCTTTTTTAAAATTGCAGTTTTTATTATCTCATACATGGAAGCATACCAATTATTCAAGATAGAGAGGTTCACATCTCCTAGAAATAGGTAACTAAAATATATTTACACATGTAAAGATATGTAAAATCTGGCTGGGTCTTTAGATAAAAATTACTATTTACCAAATAAAAATAGTTTCTTACTTTCCAAATATTTCAGAGTCCATTCTGCTTGGACCAAGTTTCCCAGAACCAGGCCTGCTCTTCCTCCTTATCCAGAGCATCTCCTTCTTCAAGTGCCAGGCCAGGGCCTTCCTCCCTTGGTCACTGTCTTCCTCACTTCCCATCGCACAGTTAAGCAGAGAACAAGTGCTCTATCTTTGTTCTGGGATGCTGGGCTCTGTGAACAGCCGTTGTTACTTGTTCCAAATACATACTACCTATTCTCACTGTACTTTAAAGTTGCATCCAGGCCCTGACCCGTGTTTCTCAATGGTTAGAGCATCAGCCCACACCTTGTAGGGTTGTGGGTTTGACTTCTAGTCAAGAGCATGTATTTGATTATGGGTTTCAACACCTGCCCTAGTTGGGGTGCATGCAGGAGGCAACCAATTGGTGTGTTTCTCTCCCCCTCCCCCGCCCCACCCACTCCCTCCCTTCCACTCTCTAAAAATCAATCAATTTTTTCAGGTAAGAATTAACAAACAAACAAATGAAAATTTTCCTCCAGGTTGCCACTATCCCTGCGGAGAATTAAGGAATGTATGCTGACTTTTTTGGAAAAGCAATTGAGACAAAGGAAACCAGCCTGGTAGGGAGCTGGCCTACAATCACAGCAGTGAGTGAGCAGGGCCTGTGATGGGGCAAAAAAGGGTGCACAGGCCAGAGAAGTCCCCAAAGAAGCAAGCCTCCACCATGCAAAGTGGACTAAGTCTTCCTTGCAGGATCTCCAAATTGCCCAGAGGAGAGAAAGCTTGTAAGAACTCTGGACTTCCTGTAGCTAATAAAGGACAAGGGCATCTATCCATTGAAGAAATGAAAGCAGGATCTCCTTGATGAATGGCAGGGTAAAGACATTTCTATATTCTCAGAAATGGTCCTGAAACATCATGTAAAAAAAAAAAAGAAATAGAAATAAAAAATCTTGGATGGCCTAGGAGGTGATAACTCTAATCATGGACCACTGTCTATCAAGACAGACAGCAGACAGGTGATGAGTGTTAAACGATATAGCTCACCTAGGGGAGAGAAGTTGACTCAGTCCCTATGGAATAGAGCAGTGGTCGGCAAACTTATTAGTCAATAGAGCCAAATATCATCAGTACAACAATTGAAATTTCTTTTGAGAGCCAAATTTTTGAAACTTAAACTATATAGGTAGGTACATTGTTATTAACTTAATTAGGGTACTCCTTCAATAATACTGTATGCCCGCATGTGGTATTTTGTGGAAGAGCCATACTCAAGGGGCCAAAGAGCTGCATGTGGCTTGCGAGCCACGGTTTGTTGACCACTGGAATAGGGGGAATGAAGGAACTAAAGAGAATACAGACAATTTTACCCTAAGTTACCCTGAAAAGGTTAAGGTTTGGAGGAACCAATCAAAGCAGAAGGTGGGGAGGAAGTCAGGAACTAGAAACAGATGGATGGAAAGTGTTGTTAGGCTGAACTATATGCAAATGCCTGCTGTTGTGGGTTGAACTATGCCCTTTCTGCCCTCCCACCCCCCGCCCCCCATTCATATATTGAAGTTCTAACTCCTGGTACGTCAAAATGTGACTTTATTTAGAAATACTGTCATTGCAGATGCAATTAGTTAAAATGAGATCATCTGGGTGGACCATAAGTCAATGTGACTGGTGTTCTTACACCACGAGAGATAAAGGCAGAGGTTGGGTTGGTGCATCTAAAACCAAGGAGTGCCCCAAATATTCTTTTTCAATTGTGTTAAAATCTTTATAGTTTAGTTTCATTGAAATGTTTGGTTTCCTCACCAGAAAAGTCCCTTCTGAAAGAAAAAAAAAAAGTATGTGCAAATTACCCTATAGGTCTTAAAAAATATCTTTGTTGAAAAAAGCTATAGCTAACAGAGATAAATAAACACACACATACATACCAAGGAATGTCAAAGGTTACCAACAAACCCCCAGGTGCTAGGTGAAAGGTCCAGAACAGTTCCTCTCTCACAGCCCTCCAAAGGAGCCAACCCTGCTGACACCTTGATCTTGGGCTTCCATCCTCAAGAATACATTTTTGTTGTTTAAACCAGCCAATTTTTATTTTGTTACAGCAGGCCAGGAAACAAATACACTTATATTTAATGCTTTTTGATGAACAAAAGAGCAGTAATATCAGTTAATTCACTTTGACTACAAGAGATAGTTAAGCTAGACTGTTGGTTCTTCCTCTCCCCAACTTTAGTCTTTGGAGAAAAAGACAAGGTACTTCCAGTCTCTTGTGCATTAAACGGACCAAAAATTAGCAGATGGAGATCCATCAGACTGTGAATCTCAGATTTGGCTGTGTGGCAGACAGTGGCTGGAGGAGGCAGAGGTAAGGTGAGGCTTCTGAGGGGAAAACTAGTTTGGGGCCCAGGACATTTGGTTAGCGCGGCTGCAGGTGGGATGATGCCGAAGAATGCTCAGAGTCATTGTTCTGAACATCACTTTTCACACTCACATTCCTGGACTGCGCTAGGTAGCTTAAATGGGAAACTTAAAAATCAGACTTTATGAAAAGACAAGCCACAGACTGAGAGGACATATTTTCAAATTGTACATCTGATAAAGGACTTAATATCCAAGAGTACATAAAGAACTCTGGAAGCATAATAAGAAAACAAACCACTTGGTTTTTAAAGATTGGCAAAAGATTTCAATAGCCATCTTACCAAAGATATATAAATTACAAAAAATTAAAAGATGTTCAGCATCATCAGTCTTAGGGAAATGCAAACCCAAACCGTAATAAGATATCACTGCACACCTATCAGAGTGGCTAAAATTTAAAAGACTGACCACACCAAGCGTTGGAGAGGATGTGGATCAACTAGAACTCTCATACACTGCTGACAGGAATGTAAAATGGTACGAACACTTTGCAAAACAGCTCAGCAGCTTCTTTTAAGAGTAGTTTGCTGATTTTTAGAGAGAGGAAAGGAAAGGGAGAGAGAAAGAGAGAAAGAAATATCGACGTGAGGCACATTGGCTGCCTCTGATTGGGAGGAACCCCCACAGGGGATTGAGCTGGCAACCTGGGCATGTGCCCTGACCTGGAATCTAACCGCCACCTTTCAGTGCACAGGACAAAGCCCCACCAACTGAGCCACACCAGCTGGGGCTTCAGCAGTTTCTTAGAAAGCTAAAAGTACACTTACCACACCCCTCAGACATTCCACTCTGAGGCATTTACTCAAGATGAATGACAGCCTATGTCCACGCAAAGACTTGTGTGTGCATGTTCACTGCAGCTCTATTTATCATAGCTAAAACCTGGAGGCAGCCCAAATCCCATTAACAAGTAAAGAGATCAGCCATCTGTTATACATCAATTCAACGGATTCTGCTTACCAGTAAAAGTGAACTATTACCTGAGTGAAAGAGGTCAGACAGAAAAGGGAACATATTGTGTAAATCAACTTGCATAAGGTTGTAGGAAATGCAATCTCACCATGGCAACAGCAAAGCAGACCAGCAGTTGCCTGAGGGTAGATTCCACAGGGATATAGGAGACTTAGTGGGTAGGGTCCATGGTTTCATGGATGGGTTCATGGTTTCAGGGATGTATATTATGTCAAAACTTACCAAATGTTACACTTGAACTGCATACATCTTATTCAGTATATTAAACCACAATAATGCTGAAAAAAAAAGCTAAGAAAAATAAGATTTTATTAAACTGTGATTTTATTTTCTCCCTTTGCTTCTTTTAACAAAAGAGGATTTTTGTGATTTAAAACAAAAGACACACATAAAAAAAATGTATTAAACCACAGTAAAGCCATAATAATAGGAAGGATCCATGTTAATGTTAATTTTATTAACACCAAAGGTTTTATTTGCTATAAATAAACATTAGATTTGGTTTTGAGGCCTTGCTGGCTGAGGATGGGAGAAGGGTAGAAAATAATGGGTTGCAGTTCTTATCATCTCATAAATAGAAACAGACCACTTATTTAACAGAGAGTCTCTCCTGAATTCCAAAAGGAATTTGGCACATGGGATGTTAGGAGGGCCATTGAATGATTTAATGAGCAATTCTTTCAACAGCCATTTCAGAGTAACACCAAAATCTTCCTATGTAGCTATTGCCTCAATTCAGACCAAGAACATAATGTGAAATCTAACCATTCTTTAGGGTTCTAATCAACCTGGTCAGAAAGGTAGCATTCTGCCTTTCTGTGCAAAGCAGTGGGGGTATACATGCTTGCATCCTTGGTTATACAGATAAACCACATCTGAGTCTCCAGGCCTCACCTGCTGATAGAAACACCCCTGGATTCTAAGCATCTTTTCTCTTGTCGCCTGCCAGTGTACGTGACCTCGGCGCTCTGACAAATCTGCTGTCCTCCAACATTTCTGCCGGATGCAGCCCCCATTCCTAAAGACTCGACACACAGGCCCCACCTGGTACCGCTTGCCGTTGCCTGGCAGGATTTGCTCTGAACCTGCTCCGGGGTCACTGTGGCTCAGGGGGCCACTTACACTGCTGCCCTCAGCCTTTGAGAGGCCCGGATTTGATGCACATTGTGAGGCAGAGCAGAGGAGCAGGCTTCCCATGGGGTCATTATGTTACAGTGTTTCCAATTCTGCTGGCCTAAGGCTTTGCAGAGCTTCTACTAGAAAAACGCCTGCTGCTTCTGCTCACAACACTCTCTCTCTCTCTCTCTCTCTCTCTCTCTCTCTCTCTCTCTCTCTCCCCTCTCTCTCTCTCTCCCTCTCTCTCATCTCTCTCTCCTCTCTCCCTCTCTCATCTCTCTCTCTTCTCTCTCCCTCTCTCTGTCTCCTCTCTTCTCTCTCTTATCTCTCTCCTCTCTCTCCCTCATCTCTCTCTCCTCTCTCTTTCTCTCCTCTTCTCTCTCTCATCTCTCTTCTCTCTCTCACATCTCTCTCTCCCTCATACCTCTCCCTCTTCCTCTCCCTCTCTCCTCTCTCTTTCTACTTCCTCTCTCCTCTCTCTCCTCT
>JAAGEH010000041.1:15502728-15536488 GCA_011751065.1 Lasiurus cinereus | reverse complement strand
CTCTCTCTTTCTACTTCCTCTCTCCTCTCTCTCCTCTTTCTTCCTCCATCTCCTCTCTCTCATCTCTCTTCTCTCTCTCATCTCTCTTTTCTCTCTCATCTCTCTCTCTCTCCCTCATCCCTCTCCCTCTCTCTTCCCGCTCTCCTCTTCTCTCTCTCTCTCTCTCTCTCTCTCTCTCTCTCTCTCTCTCTCTCTCTCTCTCTCTCTCTCTCCCCTACAGTATTTACATCTGTAAACTCTCCACCTACCTCCATTGCCCATACTTTCATAGTCAATCTGTTGGTTCTCTCCCTAGGTCTGAGAATTGCAACCGAGACACAAGCAGGGACAGAGTGAAGTGGATGTACCCAGAAGCAGACAAGGACAGAAATTCAGAAAGTAGAAAGTGGATCCATCTTTGGAATCTGGCTTACCTAGCTCCTTCCTCCCTCCCACCTCCAAGTGGAGTCTGTGGTATTCTCCACAAATGCCTTGTCATCCCCAACCCATGTTGATACAATGAGCGCCAGTGGTTCTCAACCTTCCTGCAGGTTAAAATCATCTGGACATCTCTGAAAAATCACCATGTCCCCGGCTCACTCTGGCCAGAAGAGTTTGGATGGATCAGGCATCAGTGTTTGTGAACAGTCTCGAAGTGATTCTAACATACAGCCAAGCTTAAAGCCCCATGGTCTAGACAGAAGCTGAAGCCCATGCCACAAATGCACCCACAATTGTCGTGTGTCTCCTGTGTCAGCTGAGAGATATCTGACTTCGCATGGCGTCTTCCCGTCCTCACTGTTGTGCCCTTCACCATTAATGTATCATCTAAAAGTAAGGCAGCTGGAGAACATTTACTAGAAAAAAATGTAAATTAAAATGTGAAAACCAGAAACAGAGAAGAGTCTCAGTATAATCAGAAAAACAAATTTTATGCTCAAGTAAAACACATTGTGGGAGGCACCTGCTCCCACCTTTGCTTTCTGCTGTTTGTTTTGTGCTAAAATCATATTTTGTAAAGAAATCATATTTCAGATTCAGCCTGCCCAGGACGCCTTCTGCACGTGCTGTGCACTTGATGGCACTTAGAATGATGTATCAATTTCAAAGCCGCAAGGTCCAAGCTCATCCCAGGTTTACTTGGGCGTTATTATTCATGAGGTCCTTTCTTAGCTCTAGGCAGGGATATCTGCAAACTGTTTCCAAAGACCAGGGATCCCTGGTCATTTACACGGGGAAATGAGAAACCTGCCCCGTTTGCCAAATGAAGGCAGGCATGCCTGAGCGAGGATTGATGAAGCGAGCTTAGAGAAAGCTGAACACTGGGTTCCAATACATCAAACTTGCCGAGTGATGGAGAATATACCAAACAAGCCACAGGAATGGGTTAGTGCCTAGATCATGTTGAATTGATTTTGTATTTTATTCTTTCTTTCTTTCTTTCTTTCTTTCTTTTTTCTTTTCTTTCTTTCTTTCTTTTTTTTTTTTAGAAAGCATTACCTAAATTTGGCCAGATTATGATCTACAGTCTCAGTCACCAGCCTCATCCTGGTGAATAATAACTGCATTTCTTAAGACCTCCTTCTCTCGTGATCACAGTTGTCCACCCTGCCTGAATATAGAGAGATTTCCTGGGATCTATAGGGCCTGGCAGCCCAGGTCTCTCGGCAGCATCTGGGAGAACAGCTCTGGCTGATGCCTAGCAGTGGCACCAGCAGGCGGTGGCAAAGGCCGAGCAGCAAGGGGCTGTGGCTTGGTTTTTTGTTCCCTCTCACAGGGGACTTAGATCACATCCATCCACACCTTCAGTTTCAAGTTCACTTGCTTTATTTCACAACCACTCACAGAGTTCTCAGTCTGTGCCAGTCACTGTTCCAAGCACTTATCTGCAGGAACTCATTCATTCCTTGCAACAGTCCTCGCTCTGAGGAAGGCACTACTGTGATGCCAGTGTTACAGATGAGGAATCTGAATCCCAGAGAGGCTGAGCAATGTGCTCATGGTCCCATAAGGAATATGTGAAGGATGTGAACACAGCTGACCCCTGGCCTCAGAGCCCTTTTCCTAATGATGGTTCTACTCTGCTTTCCTGGCTACTGTGTAACCTAACTGTGTCTTGCTCTAACAATTACATGGCTGTTCAAAAATAGGTCCCTGCTCACCCTGGCCAGTTTGGCTCAGTAGATAGAGCATTGGCTTGCGGATTGAAAGGTCCCAAGTTCGATTCTGGTCAAGGGCATGTACCTTGGTTGTGAACATCCCCAGCAGGAGATATGCAGGAGGCAGCTGATCAATGTTTTTCTCTGGGATGTTTCTAACTCCCTATCCCTCTCCCTTCCTCTCTGTAAAAAAAAAAAAAAAGAAATCAATAAAATTTATAAAAAATAAAATAAAATAAAAATAGGTCCCTGCTGCCCTAGCCAGTTTGGCTCAATGAATAGTCATCCCTAAGACTGAAGGGTCCCAGGTTTGATTGCGGTCAAGGACATGTACTTTGGTTGCAGGCTAGATACAGCCCTGGTCCAGGTGCGTGTGAGAGGCAACCAATTGATGTGATTCTCTCACATCTATGTTTCTCTCTCTGCGTCTCTCCCCCTCCCTTCCATTCTCTCTAAACATCAATGAAAAAATATCCTCAGGTGAGTATAAAAAAGGAAAAAAATAGGCCTGTGCTGTTTAAGCATCTTTAAAATAATTATGAGGGGAAAACTTCAGGGAGAAAAACATGCATTCCTTTTATATTGTTAGCCAAAGGTCAACAGTGGTGGTTCTCAAATGTCTTCCTATATCAGAATCCCCTGAAGACCTTGTTAATACACAAATGACTGCACCCTTGGTGTTGCTGGTTGGTAGGTCTGAGGGGGACCCAGGTGCACAACTCTAACAAGTTTCTGGATGATGCTGACGCTGATGCTCTGGGGACCACACTTTGAGAACCACTGGCCTAAAGCACTATTTTTAACTGTTTGGGCTCTTAATGGTTTTTACTCTGAGTTATTTTTATATCACTAAGAAAAAGGGCAATCTCTCCTAGAAAAAAGAGTGAGAGAGAAAGAAACACGGACAGTACACATACGATCCTGTGCAGATTGAAAGTGAAGATGCATGGTTCCCTTAGCTTTTCTTTTTTGAGGACGGAAAAAAAAGATTGGTGGGTAAACCAGGAACCACAGAGATGGGCAGGATGGGCTCTCAGGAAGCCAGGGTAACTGGCTGACCACAGCATCTCGGGGCCATAGGCTTAGGTTCCCTTGAAGGGGAGTTCATTTCATTTACTTCACATCCCTCAGTATTTAAGCCTTTTTACATATGTCCTCATATGTCGCCTGTTCAAGTAACCCTTACATTATCATAACTGTTATACCCTTATTTTATAAAAAGAAACATTGTATAGGTAAAATATAAGTGATCCAAATATATACTTACATCTAGTTTCTCAATTAAACAGTATTTTCTAGAATCTGTGCTGAAGACCCAAGTGACACTTAAACCTAACCCTAACCCTAACCCTAACCCTAACCCTAACCCTAACCTAGTCCTAATCCTATAAACCATGGACTCAGTCAACAACAAAAAAATCACGATGCAGCTGGGAGGCAAGTTGCTCTCATTGAAAGAGAAAAAAGAGCCTACAGATATCAGAAGTAAAAGTGATATCAGTCATAATGTATAAAGTAAATCCTTTCTCCGTATACTAACATCATCTTATTGTTTTATTTATTTATTCAACGAATAGGAGTTGGGCCAAGTACTGCGCCAGACCTACCATGGGAATAGAAATAAAGGCCTGCTCCTTGCCATTAAGAAGTTCACAGCTTTGAGAAGAGAGACACTTAAACATTCTTCTACCCACAAATGTGTTCAGTACCAGCACCGTGACTAGGAACAGGGGCCTGCAGCGGAGGCTGCTCACAGAGTGGTCCTGGTCTGAGGCAAGAAAGGTGGGAAACTGGCTGGTGTATAGAGTGTACAGGACAGAGGACTCAGCACCACAGAGGCGAGCGCCTCCCAAGGAACTACCTGATTAGGACTCACACTATCTTCTAATTACACACATTCCCATTCAGGCCAGCATCCCAAGGGAAGCAATAGTGTGCACAGTCAGGACCCACGTCACCATTTCACAAATATACACACATTTGTTAGGTAAAGTCTAAAATGTGTCATTGTTTATTGAACATGATAGAGTTCTGTATAGGCTATGAGCATGGCCCAAGGAGACAGATGTATCTCACAGCTTCCAGGTACCAAGTACTCTACCAGACTCCAGCGATATAGCTGTCCATTAGGGGCATGCATTGTCCCTCTGGATTGAGCATCTTGCATTTGCCCTAGTAATTTTTAAGGAAGAGAAGATTTTAGGTCCCCTGTGGTAATCTAGGCCAATGACCTGGTCACCACAGTTAATGACCACCTGAGAATATGAAATCCTTTAAAAGTAGGACAGAGCAGCTGACA
This sequence comes from Lasiurus cinereus, assembly GCA_011751065.1. Classification (NCBI taxonomy): domain Eukaryota; kingdom Metazoa; phylum Chordata; class Mammalia; order Chiroptera; family Vespertilionidae; genus Lasiurus; species Lasiurus cinereus. The sequence goes on along the minus strand of JAAGEH010000041.1, from coordinate 15,532,051 downwards.
TGGCTCAATGGTTGAGTGTTAACCTATGAATCAGGACAGTGGTTCTCAACCTTCCTAATGCCACTGCCCTTTAATACAGTTCTGCATGTTGTGGTGATCCCCAACCATAAAATTATTTTTGTTGCTATTTCATAACTGTAATTTTGCTACATTTATGAATCGTAATGTAAATATCTGTGTTTTCTGATGGTCGTAGGCAACTCTGCTAGCGGTTCTCAACCTGTGAGCCTCAGGTTGAGAACTGCTGCTGTAGAGCCTAAGATCGTCAGAAAACACAGATATTTACATTATGATTCATAACTGTAGCAAAATTACAGTTATGAAATAGCAACAAAAATAATTTTATGGTTGGGGTCACCACAACTTGCGGAACTGTATTAAAGGGCATTGGCATTAGGAAGGTTGAGAACCACTGAACCAGAAGATTAAGGCTTGATTCCCAGTCAGGGCACATCCTGGGTTGTGGGCTCTATCCCCAGTGTTGGGTATGCAGGAGGCAGCCAGTCAATGATTCTATGTCATCATTGATGTTTCTATCTCTTCCACTCCCTCTCCCTTCCTCTCTGAAATCAATAAAAATATATTTTAAATAAATAAATGTAGGACAAACTCAAAGACTCTCATAGAAAGACTATCAGGGAGAAAAATGGGTGAGAGTGATCAGCATTCTGCTGCTACTGGTCTTTGCAGGTTTTATGTATGTATAACAGCTCCTGTGTGTGAGACATTTTAGTACCTACCAACTAATTATTCTGATATTGTAGGCTGCAATATATCCTGGCGAGGAAGAAAGGTGCAGAATGTGTGCATGTGGGTTTCTGGGAGTGTGGCGTCTGTCTTTTCCAGCAGAAAAGACAGCAAGCAGGATTTGGCAGTCACTTGAAGGCTGAGTTTCCGTGGCTGACTCTGAGTCATCAACTGGCCTGAATTAACTCACATAATAAGACTCTGAGAAAGGAGGGAAAATGTTAGGGCAGCCCTCATTTAAAAAAAAAAAAATGCTTTTAAGCCCAGGCCACAAGGCTTAGTGGTTGAGTGTCGACCTATGAACCAGATCATGATTCCTGGTCAGGGCACATGCCTGAGTCGTGGGCTCAATCCCCAGTATGGGACATGCAGGAGGCAGCTGATCAACAATTCTCTCTCATCACTGATGTTTTTTTCTCTCTCTCTTCCTCTCCCTTTTTCTCTGAAATCAATAAAAATATATTTTTAAAAAATGCTTTTAGAGGGCCCTTGCTGGGTGACGCAATTGACTGGAGCATTGTCCTATACATCAAAAGGTTGTGGATTCCATTCCCAGTTGGGTCACGTACTGGAGGCAACCAATGGATGTTTCCCTCTCACATGGATGTCTCTCTCCCTCTTTCAAATCAATAAACATATCCTCAGGTGAGGATTTTAAAAAATGCTTTTAGAAAGAGACACATCCTCAACTATTATCATTGTCTACTGTGCACAAGTAGTGGGTAGGCTAGTTTGAGTTCAGGTCAAGGTTTCGACAGATTGACTTTGAATGTCCAGGCAATGGAGGTGGGTCAGGAGTTTATAGGCTTAAATACCATGGACACAGATCTGGTCAGTCAGTGACCTCCAACTGGTGGTTAGATCAGAACAATTTATTATAGTTTCAATGAGAGTAGTCCTATCACTATTGTCCCAACTGGCTGACTTACATTAACACACCCAGACTCCTACTGCTTCCCTCCAGTGTGAATGAACTTTATGGTGCATAATTGTGGTCTGTTTATGAGATTACTCAGACTGGTTTTGGTATATGAGTCTAGGTGACCAAGGGTCCCTGTATCCTTACATGTCACCTCCTATCTATGAGACACAACAGAAATATAAGGTAATTTGGAATCTATTAGGGGCATAAAGAATCTAGGAAACCACACTTTAGAGACTTCATCAAAATGAATAATGCAAAAGGAAGTGATTTTGCTGGGGCTTAGCTTTTTATTTCTGAATTTTGTGCATAAAACAATTCCTTTGAGCCTTGCAAAGTAGGGTCGAAAAAGTGTCCTTTTCCTTGACTCGGCTAGCAACTAGGTATAGGACATGACTGCAGGAGTCACACAGGGACATAAAATGCAAGCTCTGCTCTTCAGAAATATAGTCTGCTTGGGAAGCACAAGGAAGACATAAAGAAGATAAATAGCAGGCCCCACAGAACACCTTGAGGAGCACAGGCTGTTTGGGCTATGGGAAGTCCAATGCCAGGCATGGTCCCACGATTGTGGTAGGTTTGGGGTGGAGGAATAGTCATGGAAAGGGAGAAGCATTTAGGTTAAAATTTCGGACAGTTAGCCTTGTAGTAGGCAGATTTTCAGCAGGCTGGTGGGCAAGAGAGAAAGGAGGAACATACATGATTTATCTCAGGGCTCAGCAAACTATGGTTCACAGGTCAAACTGGTGTTTTTTTTAAGTCCTGCCAGCTAAGGGTTTTACATTTTTAATGGTTGAAAAACAATAAAAGAAATCGTATGTGACACATGAAAGTGATATGCAATTCAAATGTCAGAGCTGACAGAGATACTGGAACAGAGCCATGCTCGTCCCTGTGGTCCTGTCTCTGTGTTCTCACAGCAGCAGTTAAGGAGCCGCCTAAGATATTTACTATCGGTGTTTTTACAGGAAAACAAAACAACAAAAAAGAAAACCACCCCTGCCTTCCCCTGCTTCATCCCAGGAGCTACCACTAGACCAGATCAAAAACCAGGGCAACTGTTGGGGTCCAGGTCATGGTGGATCATGCTGAGCTAAGGAGTTTCAACTTCGCTCTCTCCATAAGGATTCACTCAAGGTTTTGAGCAAGAACAGAGAAGAATAGGGAGAGGTGTGACGATCAAGAGGAGGAGAGGGGTGAGGCAGAAAACAATTACGAGTCAGTATGTCGCTGAAGCCTGAGATGACAAAGACTGTACTGGCTCCCTTCACGATTCTCCTGAGGACAGTCTCATGCGTTCTTTCTCTTCAACCCTCCAACCACACTCCTCACCTTTCACTCTCTGCTGAGGACTTGCCCACATTTCATTGAGAATTTTTTTTTTTTTAAGAAGGAAGAAACCATTACGCTAAATGAAATAAGCCAGCCAGAGAAAGATAAATATCACGTGACCTCACTCATTTATGGAATATAATGAACAACATAAACTGATAAACAGAGACAGATCCAGAGACAGAGAAGCATCGATCAAACTGTCAAACCTCAGAGGGAAGGCAGGAGAGGATGGGAGTAAGGGGGAGAGACTTATATGCATGCATGTAAGCCTAACCAATGGATACAAACACCAGTGGGATGAGGGCATGAGTGGGGAGAGTTTTGGAGGGGTTAATGGAGGAATGAGGACACATATGTAATATCAATAAAGAAATTTAAAAAGAAGAAAGAAACCAATGGCAACGCCTCACCCTCTCACCTGGAACCTCCCACATGCTGCACTATAGGGTGTGCCTGATCCTATACCTGCTGTGCCCCCTGGAGGCTTGCAGTGTAAAGTGCAAACAGAGACCTAAGGCCTGCCTCCTCTATGCCCAGGTCCCCCCCGCACTGAACAAGCAGGACTCACCCATGCAATCACAGACAGCTTTAGGAATGGTACCCTAATCTCCACCCCAAAAGCCATCTGCATCTTAATTCCACGAATCTGTGAATGCTACCTTATTTAGGAAAAGGGTCTTAGCAGATATAACTAAGTTAAGTCTCTTGAAGAGGTCAATGGATTATCCTGGGGGGATGGGGAGAGGAGAGGGGTCCGAATCCAATAGAAGTGTCTTTATAAGGGAGACCCAGTGGAGATGGGACAAAGGGGAAGTGACCTGAAGACAGAGGCAGAGATGAAGGCATGCAGCTCCAGACCGGGACTCACAGCCACTTGAAGCCTCTGGAGGGAGCACGAACCTCCTGTCACCTTGATTTCGGGCTTTGTCCCCTAGAGCTATGAGGGAATAAATCTCCATTGTTTTACTGCCCTGTAAAAATAACAGGGAGAGTAAATGGGAGGAGTGGGAAAGTAAATGGGAGGAGCCTGGTTGGAGGGTTGAAGAGAAAGAACGCATGAGGCAGTCCTCAGGAGAATAATAGATCCAGGAAAATAACAGGGGCTAATTTTTGTCCTGATGACAGTTTTATTCCCATGTAAAGGTTCAAAACCCTGACACTAATTTAAATCACAAAATCGCGTCAGGATTTAGTGTGTTCAATTCAAAGTAATAGGAAAGTCCATTCAGACCTAAGGCTTCTCACCACTTTCAGCTTTATTATCCCTCCGCCCTGCAACCCCTTTCTCCCCTTTCCCCCTCTCACCCAACTGATCGATCCTCCTCACCCTTTTCCTCACCGGGCATCTGCTGATTCGCATTCTTCTGGGGCTAGAGCAGGAGCAAGGAAGTGCTAACTTGACTGACACTGTTATAACTGACTTCACTCTGTCCAGTCCTGGATGGTGTTTGAGGATGACTTTCTCCCAGAGTCCTTTTCTGTGTGCAGTGCCTCCTCCTCTTCACCCCATCACTGGAAACCTGATCGTGTGGAAGGTGACGTGCTTGTCCTGGATCACCTCTTATTCTTTCTCCAGCTGCTAGGAACTATGAAAGTCCAACCAGATCACATTGCGAATTCCCCTGCCCCCCCGCCCCCGCAACCCCCGGCTTCCGAAATAAAGGTCTCATGTTGAAACATCTTTAATTTGGCTGCTGAGAGATGTTTTTCTTTCCACATCAGAATACTAAAGAGCTGAAAGCAATTAAAAGACAGAACTCTGAAATAAAAGCCATGAGTGCCAACCTTCACACTGCCTGCTGTTTTCCCTTGGACCACAGCATTTAACGTGGCTTTTGAGCCTGAGCAATTTTGAATCTTGACTCCGGATCTGACAGATCTGACAGCACTGACACCAGATTCCCAGCCCCACAGAAATCTGAGGGAATTCTTGATACAGTGAAACTGATGAAGAATCGCAGCTCCTTCGCAGCGGCCTTTCCTACAGTTGCCAAGACCACCTTGACTCGTGGTCTCAATAGTCTATGGTCAGCTCTTTAGTGAAATGAAACCACACAAAATCCTGACTTCTGCCCAGCCCTCCAGCTTTGCACCATCTCCTGGCCATGGACATACTCTAACCAGACCCTCTGCCAGGTGAACCTATCCTACATGTAAAAAGGTCAAATTCAAAGAGGGTGGTCATGGTCACAATTCAGTTTAAATGACCACCTTTCACATCACTGAAAACGTCTATTCTAATCACCTTCCCCAAACACCCTGTTGATGCCCTGATCCTATGCTCTCCTCACCCTCCTCGGGTGAGGCACCTGAAGAATGAGGGAAGGTCAATCTTTCCCAGATCTTCTCATTACAGCATCTCTGTGTCACTAAGGAAACAAGGAACCAAGACAAACTTTCTGGAAGCCACATGAAAAGAATGGTTTCCTCAGCAAGTGCTACCTGCCTCTGCGCCTCAGGCCCAAGCCCCACTGGCCTGCTGGGATCTGGACAAACGCTTTGTGCCAGGCGACTTCCAGAGAGCCACTTTGAAAAGCCAGCAAGAGAGCAACCTGAGACCAAAGAACGCACACTGCACAGTGGCCACCTGGACTGCGAGCCTGAGTGCTAGGTTCTCCAAGGACATTGCATCGCCTGCCTCCTGAGCTCTCTGTCCCTGAGTCCCAGGCCCTTCACCTCCCAGGCCCTGGGTCTGCAGCCAGTCCTCACTCCCTAGAACATCCTAGATCTCTTCACTCATCTCACAGATACTCAAGGAACCTAATGCCATGACACACTCACCTCCTACAAACACTTTTCATTTTTCAGCTCCTTAGAGAGCACACCAATTACTTTTTCCCCTGGGGAAAACTGATTAACATAGGGTATAATGCAAAATTCCACTATGGATTTTCCTGGAGGTATCAGATTTTGCTCAAAATAATCATGGTACCTGAGATCGTTTCCCCTCAACTTCTCTCAAAACAAGACCTGCCGCTGCTTCCCTAGCCAATACCCCAAAACCTCCTCCAGCCTCTCCCAGGGCTTGCTGCCACAGGCATTCCTTCAACTCCTCAAAGTGAGTTCTACCCTACTAACTTCACTGGGTGCACCTCCCTTTTCCATGGCTGGTACCTTCTCAGCTCTCAGGTCCCAGCTCCTATCCCCTACCCACAAGGCCTTCCCAAACAGCCTTTCTTTAAAGACAGTCCCCTAATATTATTTTTTGAACCTCGTTTGCTTCAGAGAAGTTACACAATTTAAAACATTTTGTGTCTCTATCACCTCAGAATGTATACTGAGCTCTGTCCTGGGGAGTGACAAGTATCTACAGGAAGTGCTTCTTGTTAACAAGCTCCCTGTTAAACACAAAAATAGGGTGGCTAACAACGTTCCTGCATCCTTGCAGTGAATGTCTTAAACCTCAAAGAAATATGGGCTCTGGACAGTGAGGGGAAGAGCCCTCTGCAGAAATGAAGGACAACACAGCATTGTGGGAGACGCTCCATTTCCTAATTAGACAAAAACTGAAACAGATGAGCTTCTACCTGCAATCCTGGGGATGATGATGGTAGTGGTGGTATTGGTGGCTTATCATGTGCCAGGACTTCATATATTTATCTCTGATCCTCAAAACTACTCTGCAAGATAGGGACTATCATAAATACACATGACACACATGAGCAATCTACAACTCCAAAGAGATCCCTAAGGTCACTCCATATCTCAGATAATTAGGTAATTGCCATACTAAAATTTTTAGTCTCGTTCTTTCAAAGATTTAGTTAAAATGTTTTCTACAGAACCCATTAATAACACACTCGCACACTCATACCTAGACACACATTCACGCACAACCCTCAATTTCTCCTACTGCCCCATCCCTGCACACTGGAGCAATAAGAGGTTGCCAAAGTCATATTGAAATCAAATGGTAGTTTTATTGGCTGTCTCCGTTACACATGAGGTGAGAACATCTCAACACAGAACTTTCGAAGCCTTGTTTCTGTTTTGTCTTCCTTCTGTGTGGAAGCCCACAGACAGGCACAGGCTGACAGTGGACAACAGAAGCAACTGCCACTGGTTCACTTTACACAATGATTCATTTCACAGGCTCAGGGAACTTCCTGTTTTCCCTTTCACAGCATCTTCCGCTTTTCAAACTCCTTCGGAGACAGAAGAAAAGAAAAGCTTTAAAGATCCAAATTACATTCATGATCAAAGTGATCTGAAAGCTCTTCATGATTCTTTGAACCAAAAATTACAGAAGTAAAGTGTACCGGGATGAGGTATTAGACTACAAAATAGCAGCTTTCAAATTAGTCCGCGTCAGCCTCAATTTCACTGAGCTGGAGGCAGAGCTTCAGTTTTACATCTCCCAAACGTGTAGGCAAGAGGCTGTAAATTATACTTATTTCTGTTATTAGGTGCTGACAAACCTGGTTGAGCTTACCCAGACTTTCAAAGCAATCTGTGAACCACACTGGCCCTTTTCATAAGACAATGGAAACTGGTTGCATAGACTCAGTTAAGATTTGAACAAAAGATCAAGAAAATCAGAAATTTCTGTGAGAAAAACAGTAGTACCAAGAATTACATTTCTCTAGACTGGAGTAATTCGGAGATGCTTACTGCCACTTACTGGAGTGAAGTGGTAACGCATGTCTCCAATGTGAATTGTTAAGCACTTGCTTTTCCACTTCCCCTCTTTTAAAAATCTGTCTTCACACACTCTAATAACCCAGATTTCTTTAAACACTATGACATACAGTTATAGTGTTATATTTCAAAAGGCAAGATTATGCTTTTGGAATAAAATAAGGAGTCCATTTTATAATCCCTAAAATAAGGGTAAGAAGATTGCACTGTTCCCTCTTGGGAGTATAATTTGGGCCTGTGTCTTGCTTATAAAGTTTGATTTTCGTTTGTTTTTTGTTAAGGCTATAATCATCATAAAAAACAGAGAACCTTAAATGATCACGCAAAGAAACAGGCTGAGAATCATTATGAAGATAACAAATCTTAGAATACTTTAAACCACGATGTCCTATTAAAAAGAGAAAGAAGTCCAGCTGGTGTGGCTCAGTGGCAGAGTGTCAACCCATAAACAAAGAAGTCATGGTTTGATTTGGGTCAGGGCACATGCCTGGATTGCAGGCTCAATCCTCAGTAGGAGGCATGCAAGAGGCAGACGATCCATGTTTCTCTCTCCTATCTTCTCCCTCTCCCTTCTTCTCTCTAAATTCAATAAAAACTTATTTTTAAAAAGGGGGAAAGAAAAGCAAATGTGTAAGAAGTCACCTTCCAAACTGTAACAATAATGACCTCCCATCCCAACCAGGACCAGAAACTAAAGGCTAGAACCCGAACCCTTTTCTATAACCTCCCTCCATCCCAACTCCCTCTTCTCCAGCTTTACTTCCTTGCTTTCAGCTGTCAACCCCTCCCACTGGAAACAGAAAACTATGGGATCAGGATAGCTATATCCCAAAGGCCCTACATAGGAAAGAAAAACAAAACACAAGGCAATTTTTTGCACTGCTTCTAAAATGGAATTTGTGATATTTATGACTATGAAATGCTTTCCTGTGGATTATATCCTGCCACTCACAAAGAGTAAATCCCAAGGGTTAATTTAAAAAGAAATGTTTTTAATCAGAACATTATTCCTGGTCTTGCCCGTGCAGGACATTAGGAAATAGAGAGAGTTGCCAGGGACTGCTGAGCTGGACACAGAAGGAATACACAGATCAGACCCAGAAGAAGGCCATGGTTTCCAGTGCCGCATGGGCACACTCTTAAGGCTGATGGGAAGAGCTCACCTTATAAATGGTGTTTCCCAGCTGCGCAGGTGACATGCTGACCACGACCCCTGCGCTCTGAAGGGCAGAGATCTTTTCCTTTGCACCACCTTTTCCTCCAGCAATAATGGCGCCTGCATGACCCATTCTCCTGCCGGGAGGAGCCGTTAAACCAGCAATGAAGGACACCACAGGCTTGGCTTTGGGGCCCTGAAAGGTGATATTTCAAACATCTAATGAAGAAGCTGATCAACGCTGAACATCAATTTCACGACTATGGGTGAGTGGCATGGCCAGGGCAGTCCCTCATCCTCACTAAGGAAACCACACAAATGTTAAGTTGTGAGTGAGACCACTGCTCTCCCCACCTGTGACAACTCTACTTCTCAAACAAACTCAGGAAAACTGTCCCAAGCAAACTTTTTACCTGATTAGATATTAAGCTTCCACTTTGCTGTACCAACTGTTGTACTAATACATACAAAAAAGCGCACTTGAAAATACATGTCATGTGATTTATGATCATAATTAATTAAAACACACGATCAGTTTGTTTTATTTCAACCTGCTTTTGTCTTCATTCCTTTCGAGTTCACCCTTAATAAACCTGCAGGTAGAGATGAGGTAGGAAGTTCTGCAGATGTGCCTAGTGCTGACACGTTTTGTCCTTCAGCATCAGCAGGTCACACCCAGCATCAGCACTGACCTCATCAGGAAAGTCTTCAGGAGGGATGTTGTCAAGTTCACAGTGACAGACATAAGTTTTCTAAAATATTAGCATTCGCTTGAAAGCTCAAACTGTGCCACTGGCAACAAATATGATAAGCTGTTTTCCTTGACATGGCAGGTTGGCTTTGTTCATTTTTGAAACAATGTCTGCCAAATAGTCCCTATGTCTGGTTAACCACTTTGTCTGCCAGTTGTTTTTCCAGGTAAAACTGGTGAAAAAAGCAGCCAGTTCAGTTCACAGTGTAGTGGGAAAGTGCTTTACTTCCCATTCCATCACAAACTGACTCAAGAGCTAAGATTTAATTTAATTAAATAATGATTTTTATTGCTTCTTCAATAAAATTGGCTTTTTGTTTCTTTTTGTTCCCCTGGAGTACCTGGCAATGAAGGATGACTAGGCAGTTTGTGTGCATGCCCTAAGTCGTGCTGAGGTGCCAGCAGGCTAGGTTCTATGAGGTCTGAGCCTGCTTACTCCAGTCCCGTCTCCCACCACTCTTCCTGCTCAGTAATTCTAGACACTCCACCTCTGTCCTGCTAAGGATGTCTCCATTCTCCTTGGGTTCCTGGCAAATTTCTACTTAACCTTTAAGACTTCTCAAGTTTTTCGGACTCCTTCTCCCACACTCTCCACAGATGCCCTTCAGTTAATCATCTTCTGACCAATGGCCCTGTTGTGCCTGTCACACACTTCTACTCATACTCAGCACTCTGGTGGTAATTTATGTCTACGTGTTCCCCTATGGAACTGTGAATTCCCTGAACACAGAGACTATGTCCTCACTTAAGAAGAAAAGATTCACATTTATTCATTCACTCATGAGCTCTGCAGAGGTTATGAGCATCTCACACGAGTGGCACTAATTCCACTTAATTCTTGTGTCCCTATACTCAAATAGTGGAATAGCCCTAGCTGGTGTGGCTCAGTGGATAGAGTGTCAGCCTGCAGACTGAGGATCCCATGTTTGATTCTGGTCAAGGGCACATGCCTAAGTTTTGAACTTGATCCCCAGTGGGAGACATGCAGGAGGCAGCCAATCAATGATTCTCTCTCATTATTAATGTTTCTATCTCTCTTGCCTTCCCCCTTCCTCTCTGAAATTAATAAAGATATATTTTTAAAAAATAGTGGAATACCACACTGGAAAGGAACAAGATTATGATGAGGCTAAAATGCCAAACAAGTTTACACTCCATTCTATTAACAAAGAAAAGTCACTGGAGATGTTTAAGCAGAGAAAAATACAATTAACAGACTTTGGGGGAACTGTAGCCTGAAAAGAGGACATAGAAATGATAACAAGAGGAAAGTGTACAAACAGAAGGACCAGTTAGGAAGCTATCAGTGAAATGGGAGTAGACAGAGGACTGCTGACTCCTGCTCCCAGCCCCTGAAATCTGACCCTTGCCGCTCCATGGCCTGAGGGAGAGGAGGAAGACCTGGGTTTTCAGGCAGGCCATTAACCTCCCTGGGCCAGTTTCCTCACTCATACCACAAGGAAAAATGGTCAAGATAAAAGTTAAGCAAGTCTACTTTTGCAAATAATTACTGTCATTGTAACATGATAAAAATAGCTGTGGCAGCAGACACCATTATTGAGAGTTTGCTCTGTGCCAGGTATTGTGCTAAGTGCTGTGTATATCAACTTAACTGTACACCTAGCATCTTGTACACAGCAGGTTCTCAATAAAAATCAGCTCCATAAGAATTAGCCAGGAAGAGAAAAGCATGTCCAAATGAAACAAAACATATATGTTTAGTTTTGCCCATTAACATTTACCCTATTCGAGGGATTCAGAGTTGTGCCGAAGTACATTTTAAAATTCACTTTAACAAAGTGTAATGTTATATTAATCTAAATCTTTTTCTTGGGCAATTTGGTGGCCACAAGCAGGATGGCCTGGGTGGCGGGACTAAAGGAGTAGAGATATCAAGAATAAATTATCAACACAGGCCAGGAGAGATAAGTTGAGGGCCAGAACCCCAGGTCAGAAGAACTAATTATAATGATCGTCTGAATTATAATGTTAGGAACTGAGTGGAAACGAGAGATGAGAGATATAAGATGGTTCTGAGATTTCTGTCTTGAAGCTGCATGAAACATGATGTTGATAATATGCAATAACCACTCCTACTTAAGTAAACAGGCACAGAAAGTAACTCCAAGAAACACAGAGAAAAGAAGGACCTGGAGAAAAATCAAAAGGATGGGGAAGATGAAGAATGTACGAAAGTCATTGGTGACCTCTGCAAAAGCGATGTTAGGAGAGTAAGATTTAGCAGCAACAGCAACAGCTCAATAAGAGTGCTTACTACATGCCTGATACAACTCTGCTATACTATGTTCCTAAAGCATTCAAACCCCACAGTCCTTACAACTATGCTAGGAGGTAGGCACTGCTGAAGTCCTATTTGCCAATGGGAAAAGGATGCATGATGAAGTTAAATAACACGCCCAAGGTCACACTGATTCTAAGTAGCAGACAGATTCCAGGGTGCTGAGGATTAGTGGGTGAATAAAAAGTAAGGAGAGAGATCCAGAAAGTGAGGGGAGAATTGTTACATCTTCTGCTGAGATCAGAGCTTTGAATCATTACAGAGTGGTTGGCACATGGTAATTCTTATAACATAGAAATCCATTATGTTCACGTTAACCAATGTCACTCCAATAAATTTCATTTTTTTTTTTAAAAAAATCACCACAGCCCTAGGCAGTATGATTCAATGGAGAGAGCACTGACCTGAGTACTGAAGAGTCCTGGGTATGATTCTGGTCAAGGACATGTACCTGGGTTCCAGGTTGAATCCCTGGCCCTGGTCGGGGCTCACGTGGGAGGCAACCAGTCAATGTGTCTCTCTCACATAGATGTTTCTCTTTGTCTCTTCCTTTCCCTTCCACTCTCTCCAAAAATCAGTGGAAAAATATTCTCAGGTGAAGATGAACAACAAAATCACTACAGAAGAAAAAGCAAGTATACTTAAAACAGCCCTTGAATATTTCTTAAATCACACATAAATATGCACTGTTTTGTGTATACTACCCTGGAGGTGCTACTATTGGTTCCTTTAACTCTCCAGTATTCATGATTTTTCTGAGGCATTTAATTCATTCACTTGTCAATTTCTTTTACAAACACAGAAAGTGATCTCCTCCCACTTGCCTGGCCTCCTGGCCATGCTCCTTCATTCTCAGTGTCAGGGACATCCTCAAACTCACTTGCTTATTGCCCCCAGGTCTTTGCCATGGCATCCAGAACATACAGTCACGGAGTAGGACTGCTGGGTACCAAGCTGCTTTAGTCCTTACTGCACCCTCTCATGCTTCTCCACCCCAGAAATAGAGCCTAACTGCCTTAGCTAAAAGAAGTTATGATACAATTCCACACATTTTATGTTTAATTCTAAGAGAAAGTCAACAGGGAAAGCCTTCACGGGACATAGATAATAAAGCTTTCCTACTTGACCTCTGAAGGAAGTACTACTCTGCAAAGAAATTCTGAAACCAGAGAGAGGTGAGAACCTGGGAAAGGGTATAAAAGGTGGGGTCTTTAGAAGGTCAGCCAAGAAAAAGAACACTTATAGCCCCTGAGATGAGGAGAAAGAAAAGTACGATGGCAGGTCAAGTAAGGGCTTTCAGGCCAATGACCTGAACAGCTCTCCGTTCAACAGGAGTCCAACTAACCTGCCATACATGTATGAAGTGATACCTAGGGAGGAGAACTCAGAGCAGAGAATAGGCCCCATGGCAAAGGAAGAGGAGAGCAACCCAGAAAGAGTTTTCCAAGTGCCTAGTATTAAAGACCCAGTTCAGCATGGTCCAAGAGGTCTCAGGTTGGATGCCTGATCAGGGCACATGCCTGGTAGAGTTTGTATAGAAGGCAACAGATTGATGTTTTCTCTCTCACATCAATGTTTTTTTTCTCTCCCTCTCCCTTCCTCTCTTTCTAAAAATCAATAAACAATATTAAAATAAATATAATAATAAATAAAGACCAAGCTCAGAAAGGTTTGATTTTATATTTTGTGTTTTCTTAAAATCTTAATCTTTATAGAAATAAAAATAGCTTATAAAACAGGTCAATGGTATTATTCAAGAGCAAAGAGGTATATTTTTCCAAAGCCAAACTCACTGAATTATGTTGCTTCAAAAATTCTGCAGCGTTTTCTTCTGCATTACCACCAATTTCACCAATCAGGATGATGCCTTCTGTGCCTGGGTCATTCAGAAAGACTTCCAGGCAGTCAATAAAATCTGTTCCATTAAAAGGATCACCTCCAATGCCTGAAAAGATCAATGAATATTAATAGCATGAGAATTAGGTTGAAAAATGTTGTTTCAATTTTTTTCCTATTTTTGTCTACCACGCTCACCGATATTTTCAAAGGTATCATTTCTCTTGCACTAAACATTTTTTTTAAAAAATCACAAAATGGTGCACTTAGTTGTTTCTAGTGGTGTCTGGGTTCTGATACAAAAAAAAAAAAAAAAAAAAAAAAAAAAACCTCTTTTTGTTTTAGCTCCTTTATCAATCCTGTTCCCTCCCACAAATTTATGCTTAGATAACTGTTTCAAAATAAGCATTTTAAAAGAATATGTATGTTTGTGTTACAAGTGAGAATGTCTTTTAACATTACAAATTTTTTTGCACAAAGTAACCATATGTGAGGCACCTTTCAGAGAACACTCACAAGTGTCAAGACACAAGGCCCAGTGAAGGACAGGGTGAAGGGGGCCCTGGCGCCTTTCTTGCCCTCAGCTCCAGACTGGGTGATGACAGAGATACACGCAGGGGCTCTACTCCGAGTACATAACATCTGAACAAGCACTTGGATAGAATTAAAGGCAATGTTCCTTACAGATTAGATGCCGCTTTTTTAAAAAATTATAAACTCACTGAAGGCAGGACTGGTTTCCTACCTTTAGTGCATCTCTGAAGAATGAAGTTCAGGAAGGGAAGCAGCATTAACTGAGTGACAACATGTGTCAATTACTGTGTCTCAGTACATGTCAGACCTGCTGTCTCCTAATACTTCCCACCTCTCTGTGATACAGGCCCTGTTATTCTCAATTTACAAATTAAAACAGAAGGGGGGGAAGACAGAATTGGCAACTGTTCCAAAACCTTTCTTTTTTGTTGTTGTAAATCCTCATCCAGGATATTTTTTCCTTTGAGTTTTAGAGAGAGTGGAAGTGAAGGAGGAAAGGGAGAGACAAAGAGAAAAAAACTAAATGTGGGAGACACACATTGATTGGGTGCCTCCCACACATGCCCCAAACAGGGCCAGGGATGGAATCTGCAACTCAGGAACATGCCCTTGACTGGGAATCAAATCCATGACCCTTCCACGCACAGGCAAGCCAATGCTATAACCACTGAACCCACCAGCCAACCCCTCTTATTCTCCATCAGACTAAGTTACCTAGGATCTAAGATTGTGCTTCATACACAGAAAAGCCATGTTTCCTATACTAATTTATGGATTTGAGTCTTCATAAAAACACTCCATGGCCATATTTTATAATTTTTATTATAAAAAGCTATTTTTGAAAGGTTTTTAAAAGCTATTCTAAGAATTTGAAAAAATATTTATGAAAATGAGAAATTTGCCTGGCTTTTGGCAACAAATACCAAAATAATTTTAAAATCTAAATACCTTTTCACTTTCACCAATGGGAGGCAGTATGATGCAGCAAAAAGAGGAATTCTGCTGCAGTAAAAAGAGCAATTCTGGGGAGCTCAACCTTCCTCAACCTACACTTTCTCACCAACTTTCAGCTCAGAGGTACTTTAGAGGGTTGCCTTAAGAATCAGATAATGGCCCTGACCAGGTGGCTCAACTGGTCAGAGCATCGACTCATGTACCCGTCAGGACACATACCTAGGTTGTGGATTTGATCCCCAGTTGAGATGCATACTAGAGGCAACCAAATGATACTTCTCTCACACACATCAATTATTTCTCTCTCTCTAAAATCAACACAAAAACATATCTTTACGTAAGGGTTAAAAAAAAATAAAAATCAGATAATAAATGATAAAGAATTCAGTAACTGTGAACCACTGAATTACTAGTATATAGCTTATAATGATAGCAAATAATAACTATAATAACCAAAGTCCTAATATGAAGGACTGCTTGTTCACGGTAAGCAAAATAAATGATGTTTTCAGGCACCAAACCTCTCTTGGAGCCACATGTCTAAGGATGCTTGCTTTTCAGTGTGGAATCTTGGACTTTGAATCTTGAAAAACACAGTAGGACTTCACATTTATGCAAATAAAATTTGAGATAAAAGCATCTTTTTAATAAAATGGTGTCAAAATCTCTTGCAAATAGTTACTATCACACTCATTTAATGAAAATACTACATTTCAATGAAATGATTTTAGCACAAATCCCTCACCAATGCACAAAGACTGCCCCAGTCCAACTTGGGTTGTTTGGTGAACCGCTTCATAAGTCAAGGTGCCAGATCTGGACACAATACCTTAAAGAAAGAGAATTCAAAAATATCAGATTGTGTTCATATGACAGACTATCACAGAATAAACTAAATTACAAATATGAGTACATATAAAATCCACTCCATGATTTGTCATCCAAATCAATATCTTCAAATGATGAAATAAGAAGAAAAGGCTTAAATTAAAGCAGGGAGGTTTTAAAAGTTATAGGACAAAGCACATTAGTTGGGATTATTTTATTACCTATAAAAACAATGTAAGAAAGACCTATATTACCTCTTCTAAGAATCTTTGGGAAAGGGATAACAATATCCATGTGAACTTAGGGGGAACAATCTTGCTTAGGGTGGCAAATACAGATTAGACTTATAGATACCCAATCTATTAAACTATCAAAACCTTCAGTCTTGCAAAACCTCCACCAGTCACATTTAGCAGTGCTATCTATTCTTCCCACAACTATTTTTCTAATAATTTTCAAACAACACATAGCTTTAAAGGAAAGTAAGGTCCCAATCCCTGAGTTCCAAGTCTACCATGTAACTTCCTCTATACCAGTAGTTCTCAACCTTTTTAATGCCGCGACTCTTTAATACTGTTCCTCATGTTGTGGTGACTCCCAATCATAAAATTATTTTCATTGCTACTTCATAACTGTAATGTTGCTACTGTTATGAATCATAATGTAAATATCTGTGTTTTCCGATGGTCGCAACCCACAGGTTGAGAACTGCTGCTGTATGGACCTGTGGAAAGAACTTCATTTCACCCTGAACAAGGTGGACAGATGTATGGGGTGGGGCAGTGGCAGCTAGACCATCTTCTCAATTGAGCTATAGAAAAGGTAATTTATTTCATGCCATAATCTGTAAATAATGAATGGATCCTTAATTTTAATAAGTTGAGAAGTATAAATGAATTACTTCAGTTGTTAGAACACATTATATAAAAATGTTGTGTTTTTTTTTTAAATAAAACAACAAACTTATACAGACTAAATCAGCACATGAATTCTGGGTAGTGTCCATGGTTTGCTTTCTTTAAACTTCTGCTTAGGAGCACTTTTTAAGAATTCAGAAGGCCGAAACCGGTTTGGCTCAGTAGACAGAGCGTCAGCCTGCAGACTGAAAGATTCCAGGTTCGATTCTGGTCAAAGGCATGTACCTTGGTTGCAGGCACATCCCCAGTGGGGGGAATGCAGGAGGCAGCTGATTGATGTTTCTCTCTCATTGATGTTTCTAACTCTTTATTCCTCTCCCTTCCTCTCTATAAAAAAAATCAATAAAATATATTTTAAAAAAAAGGAGAACTCAGAAGATTCATTTCTAACAATAAGATCTCTCTATCAGGGCAAGTAGATAATAAAGATGTCTATTCTTCCCAAAGAATTTAAATCCATGATTCAATTTCAATTAAATTTTCCATAAGATGTGAGACTTAGATCAAAAGTTTTTATTTTAATGCCTATGGAGGTACAATTGTTCCAGCATTATTCGTTGAAAAAAATATTTCTTTTACCCAACCAGCATGACTCAGTGGTTGATCATTGACCTATGAACCAGGAGGTCACAGTTTGATTCCTGGTAAGGACACATACCTGAGTTTGGGTTCGATCCCCATTGTAGGATGTGCAGGAAGTAACCTATCAATGATTCCCATCACTGATGTTTCTCTCTCTCTCCCTCTCCCTTCATTTCTGAAATCAATAAAAGTATTTTTTTAAAAAGAAAAATATTTCTTCTATTAATTGCTTTGCATTTATGTCAAGAATCAATTGATAGGCTGCCTCCTGCACACCCTACACTGGGGATCGAGCCCAAACCCAGATATGTGTCCTTACCAGGAATCAAACTGTGACCTCCTGGTTCATAGGTCAATGCTCAACCACTGAGCCATGCTGGTTGGGCAAAAGAAATATTTTTTTCAACAAATGATGCTAGAATAATTGTACCTCCATAGGCATTAAAATAAAAACTTTTGATCTAAGTCTCACATCTTATGGAAATTTAATTGAAATTGAATCATGGATTTAAATATAAAACTAAAATTTTCAGTAAAAGGATAGACAAAAAGTTCTTAGAGTTGAATCAAAAGAAAACTTCACAAAAGAAAAATAAATAAATTAGACTTCATCAAAATAAAAAACATTTGCTCTCTTAAAGATGACAAAAGAGGATGAAAACACAAGCTATAGAGTGGGAGAAAATATTTGCAAACTCATATCCTAAAAGTGTTAGTACAGTATCTAGAATAAAAACCTCTCAAACTTAACAGTAAAGAAGCAAATAGTCCAATTAGAACATAAACAAACAAAAAAAAAAAACCCACAACAAAACACACATGAAAACATAGTTCACTAAAGAAGATATATATTAGTAGGTGACAAGCACATGAAATATAAATTAAATTCACTATGAGATATCACTGAACAATTATCAGAATGGCTAAAATAAAAAATAGTAATACCACAATGCTGGCAAGGATGTGGATCACGCATGTATTACTGATAGAAATGTAAAATGCTATGGCCAAAATGGATAGAAATGTGGCAGTTTCTTAACAATCATGCAATTATCATACTATCATACAAACTAGTAATTGCACTCCTAAGCATTCCAAAGAAATGAAAACTTACGTACATACAAAAACCAGGATACAAATGTTTACATGTTTGTTAGAAGTTTTATTAATAACTAGAGGTCCAGTGCATGAAAATTCATGCATTCAGGGGAAAGGGGGCTCCTCAGCTCGGCCTGCACCCTCTCGCAGTTCAGAACCCATCGGGGGGTGTCCAGCTGCCAGCTTAAGTCCACTCCCTACAAGGAACGGGCCTAAGCCACAGATGGACAACCTTAGTGCTGCCGAGGAGGTGGGAGACACTCCTGCCACCGCCGCTGCGGTGAGCTCCTCCTATGGTAATGACTACCAGGAGGCAGCTCCTGCATTAAGTATCTACCCCCTGATGTTCAGTGTGTGTCATTGAGACTGGTCATTCCACAGTTAGGGTCAATTTGTGTATTACCCTTTTATTATATAGGAGGATAGTCCCAAAGTGGAAACTGAGACATCTTTCAAAAGTTGAATGGTCAACTAATTGTGGTATATTCATACCATGGAACACTGCTTAACAATAAAAGGGAATAAACTACTGATACATTCAGCAACCTGGTTGAATCTCCAGAAAAGTACACTGAGTGTGAATAGCCAATCCTAAAGTGCATACTGTATGATCCCATTTATCAAGCATTCCTGAAATGACAAAATTATATAAGTTGTGAATACATTTTAGTTACTAAGAATTAAGAAAGGGGTGGGAGCAGGAGGAATTAGGTGTAGCTACAAAAAGACAACATGAGGGATCTCTTATGGTGATGGAAAGGAACATCCTTTATCTTGACTGTATCAATGTCAATATCCTGATTGTGACCTTGTACTACAATTTTTGCAAGCTGTTACCATTGGAGGAAGCTAGATAAAGGGTACACTGAAATCTGTCTATATTATTTCTGGCAACTATATATAAATTAAAAATTATCCTATCTAATAAAGAGGGAATATGTTAATTGACTGTCAAACCCTCACTAAGATGGCAGCACCCACAGCTAATAAGGAGGAAATATACTATTTGATTGCCATGCCCTCAAATATGGCTGCACCCAAGCCACAAGATGGTGGCACCCAGTCTCCTAGCCCTGCCAGGGTGGCAGGTATGTAGCATGGCAAGTCCAGCCATGCCACACATCTGCCTCTGAAGCCCCCCAGACCCCTCTGCCCCCCAGCCACTGAGGACCAGTGAATGCCCAAGGTGCAAGCAAGCCTCAGATGGCCGGCCACCCAGCCTCTCAGGGCCACCTGAGGCTCAGGTAGCCAGGGCCAGCCAAGGCTTGCGTTGCCGGCAGTGGCAGCAGCAGAGATGTGAATGGGGCACTGCCTTGCCCTGATCGCTCCCGGACTGTGAGAGGGGGCAAGCTGGGCTGAGGGACCTCCCCACCCCCGCTCCAATGCATGAATTTTCATGCACTGGGCCTCTAGTCTAAATATAAAAGTGCAATTAAAATAAAGTTTGTAAAAAAGATGGAAGCATCAAGTATGTCATGTATGGTTGAAAGTAAAAATAATGTCTATCATAAAAGAACTAAAAACCATAGTGCAGTTAAATATCAAGTTGGAATCCAATCACTTCAGTAAATTAAATTAGCTGACATATACTTAATTATTAAGTCACTACCACAAACTGGAAAGTCACTATAGTATTGCAATGCTCACATTACATTACAGTGTACCAAGAAATACCCAAGGGATTAAAACATCCTTTCCCCTAAACTCTTAGCTTAAGGATCTGAAGACAGTAAGGATTCTGAGGATATTAGCTTTGGTATCAAAATAGAAACAGTCAGTGCATATAATCATCTTTTCTCCCCTCACCTCCTCAGAAATCTTGTAGTATCACATACTTTCTTTTAGGTGAATTTGTTTTAAAGTCCTTTTTCTCAAAAGAATTAAAAGCAATGTTCCAGAAAATTGCCTCATTCTTGTGTTATGGTCATTCAGAGCACAACTTCTAAAGGATTTCCCTTAACTTCTCAGTTTTTTGGTTTTTAAGTTTATGGGCATGTAGAAAAGCAGGGTAGAGATCAGAAAGACAACTCGGCATAGGGCACTCTTTCTTCTATGATCACCTCAATTCCTTAGCAGTAGCCTTTCAAAGCAGACTAAAGAGCACAAAAAAATATTCAAATATGACAAGATCAGTGTCTAAATGAGTCAGGCCCCCACTACAACTCAGATGGTCTAAGACAGTGGTCGGCAAACTCATTAGTCAACAGAGCCAAATATCAATAGTACAACAATTGAAATTTCTTTTGAAAGCCAAATTTTTTAAACTTAAACTTCTTCTAATGCTACTTCTTCAAAATAGACTCGCCTAGGCCATGGTATTTTGTGAAAGAGCCACACTCAAGGGGCTAAAGAGCCACAAGTAGTTCTCGAGCCACGCATCTACGGAATTCCCATGGCAAGTATCCTACTGGTACCAGGGTTGCCAGTAGTAATAAAGTAAATTATGACCTTTAACCTAGTTCTGTAAACTACAAAGCTGACATTCATTTACTATGTTGAGTATTCTTATAATTATTAATAGTCATGGCTTATAAATTACTGTAACCATCAATTACTGTGCAGAAACAGTACAGGTTAGTGAGAGTTAGAAGTGAAGAGTATAACAGGCATAATGGACTTGGACTTTGAGATGTTAATTTGGTTATGACCTTGAGAATTAAACAAGCAGCAGCACAATTTTCCTGAAACATTTTGAGAAAGTGTGTGATATCCAAGAGGGTAAAGTAATTATTGGACAAGACACAAAAGAACTAACAATAAAAACATTCACCTATGTCTGTCAAAGAATTTCTATTCAGAATATTTATAGAACCCCCATAATCAACAATAAAAACACAATCCAATAAAAAATAATGTGCAAAAACCCTAAACAGGTAATTCACAAAAGATATATAAATAGTCAATATGCACATGCTACCTCATTAGTTATCAGCAAAACTCAATGAGACACTATTTCACTCCCAGTAGAATGGCTAAAATTAAAGACTAAAGTTATGGAACAACTGGAATGCTCAAACACTGACAGTAGGAATGTAAAAATGAACAGCTATTTTATAGAATTACTAGAGGCCCGGTGCACAAAATTCGTGCATGGGTGGGGGGGGAGGAGAGGGGCGGTGTCCTTCAGCCCAGCCTGTTTCCTCTCCAATCTGGGACCTCTTGGGGATTTCCAACTGCCCATTTAGGCCCAATCCAGGTAGGACTACTAGTTCCCAACTGATCACCTGCCTGCCTTCCTGAATGCCCCTAACCACTCCTGTCTGCCAGTCTGATTACCCCCTAACCTCTCTCCTGACAGCTTGATTGACACCTAATTGCTCCCCTGCCAGCCTGTCTGCCCCTAACTGCCCTACCCTGTGGGCCTGACCCCTAACTGCCCTCTCTTGCAGGCCTGGGTCCCCACAACTGCCCTTCCTGTAGGCCTGGTGATCCCCCAACTTCCCTTCTCTGCTGGCCTGGTCACCCAATCTTGTAGTGGCCATCTTGTGTCCACATGGGGGCAGGATTTTTTGACCACATGGGGGCAGTCATCTTTTGTGTTGGAGTGATGGTCAATCTGCATATTACTCTTTTATTAGATAGAATAGAGGCCTGCTGCACAGGTCGGGGCCAGCTGGTTTGCCCTGAAAGGTGTCCTGGATCAGAGTGGGTGTTTCCTTGGGGTGTGGGGTGGCCTGGGCGACGACGGGCCTGTGGTGGTTTGCAGGCCAGCCATGCTGCCTGGCTATGCAAGCGGAGGCCCTGGTATCTGGGATTTATTTATCTTCTACAATTGAAACTTAGTATCCTGGAGTGGAGCCAAGCCTTATGCTCACACAGCCATTGAAACTTTGTTGCCTTAAGCAGAGGCATGGGCCAGCCAGTGTGTTGCCAGGTGCAACCCAAGCCTCCTTCCTGCTCTCTCTGTGGCCGTAGTCATCTTGGTTGGGTTAATTTGCATACTCACTCTGATTGGCTGTTGGGCATGTCTGGTGGGTGTGGTGGAGGTACAGTCAATTTGCATATTACTCTTTTATTAACTAGGAGGATTTCACAATTTCTTAAAAAGGTGAACCCACTTTAACTCTATGACTTAGCAATTACATTCCTAGGTATGTTACCCAAGAGAAATGAAACCATGTCCATAGACCTCCATATAAACACTCACTTTAGCTTTATTTATAATGACTCAAACCTGGAAACAACCCAAATGTTTATCAAAGGAAGAATAAACAAATTGTGATATAATTACATAACAGAATATTAGTTAGTAATAAAACAAAATTAACTATTGATACATCCAAGAATCCATGGCATCTGAGCAGGAAAATAATCTTTTAAAATACCCCTAAAATAGAAACCAAGATGTTGGCATAGGTGAGCACCTAAACTGCTGCCTTGCACAACAATTTCAAAACTACAACTAAAAGACAGAATGGACATCATCCAGAACCACAGGAAAGTTGGCTGAGTGGAAATTCTATATGTAGAAGGAAAGAGAGGGGCTCACGAAGACTCAGAGGAGCTGCAAAAAGCTGAGGTACGGAGACACACGCGTGGAGAGGGTGGGCGACAGAGGGCTTGACTGGCTTCCTCTTGCTGAAAGAAGATGGAAACTCGTGACTGCACTGAACCCCACCTCCGGGCAAGAATCATACAGGAGGAGTCAGGACTGTCGTGAAAAGGGAGGAGTACACGGAAACTTAGGGGAGCCGCGAAAAGGCAGAGGTCTGGAGGCACACACACCATTGTGCGCAGAGAGGGCTGACTGCTGATTGTGCCACTGGTTTTCTCTAGCGGAAGGGAGACAGAACCTCCCAATTGCACTGAAATCCACATCTGACTGCACTGAACCCCAGTTTCAGGGACCCAGACTCATATGAATCCCCGTAGCGCATGCAAATCGGAAAGGCAGAGGTCTGCAGGAGTGCACGTGCGCACAGAGAGGAATGGAGCAATTACCTAGGGACACTGAGACCCAAGGGCCACGTAGGGCAGGGCTGACTAGAAGCCAAGCCCTAAGACTCCACCCTATCCAAGCTGACAGAGAGGCTTTTGCAATTTTGTAAGTCTTGTATCATAAGGCTGACTCCAACACAGAAGTTCTCCAGGCATAGTGAAAATGAAGTAACACAGGAACAGATCACAAATGAAAGAAATGAAGGAAAACAAACGACTAGATATAGAGTTCAAAACCATGGTTATAAGGTTTTTCAAGACTTTCCTAGAAAAGATGGATAAATTTAACAAGACCCAAGAGGAGATGAAAAAGGACCAACTAGAGATGAAAAATGACCAACTAGAAATTAAATAAACACTGAATGAAATAAAAAATACTATACAGAGACCTAACAGCAGACTAGAAGAATTCAAGACTCAAGTCAAAGATTGGAAATACAAAGAAGCAGAAAACACCACTGAAAAAAGAAAAAAGAATCCAAAAATGTAAAGACAGTGTAAGGAGCCTCTGGGACAACTTCAAATGGGCCAACATCAGAATTATGGGATTGCCAGAAGAAGAGAGAGAGCAAGATACTCAAAACCTATTTAGAAATAAATAATGGCTGAAAACGTCCCACACCTGGTGAAAGAAATAGACTTACAAGTCCAGGAAGTGCACAGAACCCCAAATAAAAGGAATCCGAAGAGGACTACACCAAGATACATCATAATTAAAATACCAAGAGCAAAAGACAAACAGAGAGTATTAAAAGCAGCAAGAGAAAAACAGTTAATTACCTACCAGGGAGCACCCATATGATTGTTAGCTGATTTCTCAACAGAAACTATGCAGGCCAGATGGGAGTGTCAAGAAATACTAAAGTGATAAATAGCAAGAACCTACAACCAAGATTACTCTACCCAGCAAAGCTATCATTCAGAATTGAAGGGCGGATAAAGAGCTTCACAGATAAGAAGAAGCTAAAAGAAGTTCATCAGGGAGAGAATCCAAGATGGCGGCATAGGTAAACACCTACACTGCTGCCTCGTACAATAATTTCAAAACTACAACTAAAAGACAGAATGGACATCATCCAGAACCACAGGAAAGCTGGCTGAGTGGAAATTCTACAACTAGAATGAATAGAGGGGCTCACAAAGACCCAGAGGAGCTGCAAAAAGCTGAGGTACGGAGATGTCCGCGTGGAGAGAGGGGGTGCCAGAATACGTGGCTAGTTTTCTCTAGCAGGAGGGAAACGGAGACTCTCAAAGGCATTGAACCCCTTATCTTACGACACTAAACCCCAGATCCAGCCGAAACTCATACGGGGGGAGTTTGGACTGTGAAAAGGGAGAGGTGCACGGAAATTTAAGGGAGTCGAAAAGATCAGAAGTCAAGTGGCGCTCACGGCACTGCGCAGAGGACAGATTGCTGATTGTGCCGCTGGCTTTCTCTAGTGGGCGGGAGACAGACCCTCCCAACTGTGCCACTTCTGACTCCACTAAGCCCCAGTTTCAGGTGAAACCCTGGGGACCTAAACTCATGTGGTCCTGGAGCGTAGGGTAGCCGGAAAGGCATCTGTCTAGAGGCACTGCAGGTGCGCGCACAAGGACCGCTCCAGCGATTACTCAGTCATGTGAGACTCAGGGGCCGTGGAGGGTGGGGCCAACTGGAAGGCAAGGCGGTCCCTTAAGCCCTGAGACTCCACCCTCCCAAGCTCAACAGAGAGGCTTCTGGGGTTTTGCAAGTCTGGCTGAATCCATCACAGAAGTTCTCCCGGCATAGTGAAAATGCAGAGACAAGGGAAGGGATCACAAACAAAAGAAATGGAGGAAAAGAAACGACTGGACATAGAGTTCAAAACCACGCTTATAAGGTTTTTCAAGAATATGCTAGAAAAGTTGAATAAAGTTAGCGAGAGCCAAGAGGAGATGAAAAAGGACCAGATAGAGATGCAAAAGATCCAACTAGAGATGGAAAAGGTCCAACTAGAGATGAAAAAGGACCAACTAGAAATTAAACATACACTGACTGAAATAAAAACTATTATACAGAGTCCTAACAGCAGACTAGAGAAAGGCAAGAATCAAGTCAAAAATTTGAAATATAAAGAAGCAGAAAACATTCAACTGGAAAAGCAAGAAGAGAAAAGAATCCAAAAATGTGAACATAATGTAAGGAGCCTCTGGGACAGTTTCAAGAGTACCAACAGAATTGTGGGGGTGCCAGAAGAAGAGAGAGAGCAAGATACTGAAAACCTATTTAAAGAAATAATGACTGAAAACTTCCCACATCTGGTAAAAGAAATAGACTTACAAGTCCAGGAAGCACACAGAACCCCAAACAAAAGGAATTCAAAGAGGACCACACCAAGACACATCATAATTAAAATACCAAGAGCAAAAGACAAAGAGAGAATATTAAAAGCAGCAAGAGAAAAACAGTTCATTACCTACAAGGGAGCACCCATACGACTGTCAGCTGATTTCTCAACAGAAATGATGCACGCCAGACAGGAGTGGCAAGAAATATTCAATGTGATGGATAGCAAGAACCTACAACCAAGAATAATCTATCTAGCAAAGCTATCATTCAGAATTGAAGGGCAGATAAAGAGCTTCACAGATAAGAAAAAGCTAAAAGAGTTCATCAACTCCAAACCAGTATTATATGAAATGCTGAAAGGTACTCTTTTAGAAGAGGAAGAAGAAAAAGGTAAAGGACAAAAAATTATGAACAACAAATACATATCTATCAACAAGTGAGTATAAAAATTAAGTGAATTAAAAATTTGATCAACAGAATAAACTGGTGAATATAATAGACTCAGGAGCACAGAAAGGGAGTGGACTGATAATTCTCAGGGGGAAAAGGGTGAGGGATATACAGGGAGAGACTTGACAAAAATCATACACCTATGGATGAGGTCAAAGGGAGGGAGGTAAAGGTATAGGGGAAGGGTGGAAGCTGGGTGGAGGGGTGCTATGGAGGGGAAAAAAGAGGAACAAATGTAATAATCTGAATAATAAAGATTTAATTAAAAAAAAAAAGAAGAAGAAGTTCATCACCACCAAACCAGGATTATATGAAATGCTGAAAGGTTCTCTTTAAGAAGAGGGGAAACAAGAAAAAGGTAAAAGATAAAAATTATGAACAACAAATACGTATCTATCAATAAATGAATCTAAAAATCAAGTGAATTAAAAATCTGATAAACAGAATAAACTGGTGAATATAATATAATTAGGGCATAGAAAGGGAGGGGACTGACAATTCTCAGGGGGAAAGGGGTGAGGGGGGTGCAGGGAGAGACTGGACTAAAATCTTACACCTATGAATGAGGTCAAAGGGAGGGAGGTAAGGCTAGAGGAGGGGAGGGAACCGGGTGGAGGGGAACTAAGGGGGGGCGGAAAGAAGAACAAATGTAATAATCTGAACAATAAGGGTTTATTAAAGCAAAAAAATAAATAAATACATAAATAAAAATAAAATACCTTCTAAAATATCTTCATTGATTCTATAGAATCATTGTAACTTCTCCAAACTCATTTAATTCAGGATATAGAACTGATCACTACAAAACTTCCCTGCCAATTAAAATGAATTTAACTTACACAGTCACAAATTCTCTTCGTAAGTTCTGAGCTTAGGACAAAGAATTTTTTCTGAATCTATAAGAAACATACTCACCAATTCTTCCTTTCTTGTGAATATGGCCAGGCATGATACCAATTTTACATTCCCCGGGCTGAAGGAAAGGAAATCATAGTTTCAGAAAAGTGAAAATAAATGGTAACTCCTAGGTCATCCACATAGTACACTTGGACTGGTCCAAAGGTAATGAGCCTTGTGAGGCTAAATCAGGCTTCTTCTTTTGTACACTCACATTGATGACTCCAGGGCAGTTTGGCCCAATCAGCCTTGTCTTTCCCTGGCGCAGTATTTTGTGTTTGACCCGTACCATGTCCTGCTGTGGGATACCTTCAGTAATGCACACGACCAAAGGCATTTCTGCCTCAACAGCTTCATCAATGGCAGCAGCAGCAAAAGGAGGAGGGACATATATGACAGAAGCTGTTGCCCCTGTCTGTGCTTTGGCCTGAAATATTAAGCACAGAGTATTTTATTATTGGTTAAGTCATAACCATTGAAAATGAATTCAATAACATGAATTTAATGTCTTGGAGTCATAAAAGGACATTGCCAGGAATATGGTATGTTCTCCTGGCCTCCTCCCTGCCCCCTTGGAATATCACTGAATTTAAAGGTTCAGAGACATCCCTGAGGCGACGGCTTATCAATAAACCTGAAAGCATGGCCTAATTTGCACTTGTGTCCCTCATTCCTATGGCCATGTTTATTTCTGTTGCTTATAAGATATTGTACCACCTATTCAGTACCAAGGACCCTATACCTCCTCAGGAGAAAAAGGATTACTGAGTCCCTGAACCTCAGAACTAGACTCTCAAAGATCTTTTTAAAAATACAGTATAATTGCTCTGGCTGGTTAGCCCAGTTGGTTAGAGCATCACCCCAAAACATCAAAATTGTGGGTTCAATTCCCAGTCAGGCCACATATAAGAATCAACCAATGAATCATAAATAAGTTGAACAACAGATCAATATTCTCTCCCTCAAATCAATCAATTTTAAAAATACATATATTATATTTGATAAATATAAGAGACAGCAACAGTGAAGTGTTTTTTAGTTGACAATTTTTACTCTAACTGCATGTTTATTAGAAATAATCATGCATAAGTGGCCATAGAATAAGAATGTGGGTGAAAGAAGCATTAGGCATCCTGTACATCACCCTTCACAATGCAAAGCCTTTAAATATCATCAATTTCACCATCCTTCCTTCTGTGGACACAGGGTAGCGCCTGGGATTTACCTACTCTCTGTATATCAATAAGAATGTATCCTTCTTCCCACTTCTATGTGTGGTCAGTCTCTTCACCATAATGGAAGCTGCCTGAAGATTATCAGTGATCTCTGTCTCTCCAAGAGTAGCAGCACCTATCCTGTGAGAAGGCTCTATACAGGTCTCAGTTAAGGCTTCACCACAACCCTTCATGCTGACACTGATGCCAAGGGGTATTAAATAACTTGCATGAGGTTACATAGCTAGGAAGTGGCAGAGCCAAGATTCAAAACTATGTCTATTTGATCCCAAAGCATCCAGACTTTTCAGTTAGAGCAGGCTACCTCCCTGCAAGTGTTCAAAGGTAACTTAGTCATGATATAAATCAAAACCCTTTGGAAGACTGTGCCATGATAGTACAAATACAAAATTACAGAATATTCAGGTGCCACTAGAAGGGGACAGATGTAAAAGATGGTGATGCTCCACATCCCCAGAGACAGGGAAGCTTTCTCTACTGCATCCCTAATAAAAAGAGGTATCTTAGCAATGACAGAAGAATAAAGTCAAAGGATGCTGCCAGATCATCCACAAATGATACCAATGGTTAAAAATATGTTTTTCAAAAACTCTGTTCAAGATGGTAACAGAGAAAGTGTAACAAAGAAAATTAAAAGTAGGTTGGAACCAGAAGTCAGGGCACATAGGCATTTTATGGAAAATATTTCCCACAGTTCTCAATCTCTTAAGGTCACAAATACTGTCAGAGGCTGGAAGTAATACTGGATGAAAGGTATCCATCCTACTCATTCAGAAAGCTCCTTGTAAGAGCTGAACAAATGGGAAATAAACAGTACCTGCCAAAGAACTTACAGAATATTCCAAATATATTTATTTGTATAATGGTAAATAAAAAATAAATTGCTTAGCAACAAAAA